>VZTZ01016351.1:111427-140749 GCA_013400955.1 Drymodes brunneopygia
GGAAGAAAAGACACGATGGGGAGAGAAGAGAAAGGAAAGGAAAGGAAAGGAAAGGAAAGGAAAGGAAAGGAAAGGAAAGGAAAGGAAAGGAAAGGAAAGGAAAGGAAAGGAAGACATTATATAATATGAGCTGCACCTCTCTCTTCCACACAGGTGAATTCCTGTAACTCCTCAAAAATCATCAACATAAAGATCATAAATGAAAAAAATCATCAATGAAACCATCGATTGATATGTCCTCTTAGCTGTTCCTGTGTTTACCAGCCTCACTCAGAAAAACTCATGGCTACCTTATTATTCTACCCAATCTTAGCACAGCTTCCCAGGACACTGTTTAATATGAAATTTCCTTGGTTTAGTCTGAAATCTGAAGTCTTTTCTCTGCTTCCTGGGAGCAACCTCAGGCCACACTCTCTTTTCTGCCTCCCCCATACTTCACCTGTGCAAAAATTCAAAGCATCTCCTTTATCACTGTTTGTCCCTCTAAAGGATATAACCTATTTCTCCACTTGCTTTTCCAGACTCTAAGCCCTCTCCATCTCCTTGTGGCCTGGAAGGGAGGGCAGCATGAACCAATGTCCTGGGTGTAAGGCAGACAAAATCTGTGAGATGCCACAGGTGTGTCTGTCCCTGTCCCAGCAGAGGAGGGATTTGTTTGGTGGGGTCGGTGGCAGGACAGGAGGTGTTTAGGCAATGGCTCTGCCCTTTCATCAAGCCAGACAGTGAAAGTGGCTGTGGAGAAGGGAGAGGGCCCAGCTCATCTCCCTAAGGAGTCACTCCTGGGCAGCCCCATTAGCCCAGCAGGACAGGCAAGGCAGCGCTGGGGCTGCTCTCAGCGTGGCCTGAGCCGAGCTGGGTGAGGCACCCGTGGGCACCCAGGGCTGGAAAGGGAAATCTCCGAGTGGGGAACGCTCGTTTGTCCCCGCTTTGATGGGAGCGGTGCAAATGAAGGACGCCGGGTGACACAGGCGATGCAGGGCACTGACAGCACAAAGTGCCGCAGATAAGCAGTGATGGAGCGGGCAGCTTTCCTGCCCGCTTGGCAGGAGCTCGTCACTCCCTGCCCACAGCACGGGATGCGGTGGCCGAGGGTGGGTGCCTGGCAGGGGCAGCGCTGCCGGCTCTGTCTGGGCTCCGGGACAGCGGCGCTGCCGAGGGCTGAGCTGTCACTCCTCGCATCCCTCACTCATTCCCGACAGGCAACACAGCCCGTGGAGGGGGCACATCCAAAAATGGGTGCCCAGCAGGGCAGGCAGTAAGTAATGAACCCGAACTTTATCCAGGAGAAAAACTCATGAAGCAGGTCTGGAAAGGGTTTGAGTAGAGCAGGGAATTGCCTCCACACTTGGAGCAGCACCCACAGCCTCTCATTTTCAGGAAATTTCGGTTCATTCACTTTTGAAAGTGAATGGCTGTAAGCAGCCTGGATAATTTGAATACTCTTACAAAACAAACCTCTCATCACTCCCCTATCACGGATCAGGGATACAAGAAGGTAACTACTCAGTGAGGCAGGACGCTGCTCCGGAGACAACAAATGCATTGTGGGTCACTGGCAGACATTTGCCAGCCAGACAGGGCTGTTCTGCTCATCAAAGCTGACTCCAGCACAATGGAAGGCATGGAATTCCAGCCAGGGATCCCTGCCATCCCAGAGACCTGTCAAGGCTCTCTGACTGGTCATGGGATTTGCCTTGCAGCTGGCACACCCCGTGATCTCCTGATCTGGGATCTCTCCGTCAGCTGTGACCTGCTGTGGGGCCACAGAGGAGGAGGAGAAGGAGGAGGAAGAGGAGGATGAAGGTGGCTGTGGAGCTGCACTGAGGTTGGGGCAGTGAGTTCCACTGCCAAGAGCTCTGTGGTCCCAGAAAACACAGCTGCAGCAGCTCTCCTGCAGCACAGGTGCTGCTGTGAGTGACCTGGGACACTTCCCACACACAGCACAGGAGTGGGAGCTTGGGATTTCTCATGTGGGAAGAGGAGAGCCTGCAGAGGCTTGTCAGGATGCAGGAGCTGATGTTTGCATTGTTCTTTCTCCAAGCAGAGCCTTGTCCTGGGGAGCACAGGGCAGCCTGGCCCTCTGGAAGGCTTCACCCTGCTACTCTGGAGAGGGCTTTTAGTATCAGAGCTGATCTCTTCTCCAGCCTGGGCCTTCATAAACAGAACCCAATTATTCTGAGGCAGAAAAATCGAGTCTGTGCTGTAATGACAGAATGAAATGTCCTCAGGAGTTTGCGCGTAGCCTTAAGTTACCTTTTATAAATAGGTTAACAGCTGGAGGGCCCACGGTTGTTTAAAGGGAAAAGACATACAGGACATGCCCTATATGATATGTTCCATCCTAAGCAATTCTGCCACTCTGCTGATTTATATCTGCAGATTAAAGGATTTGCCTTTCAATCAAATTATTCTCCTCAAACTCCCAAGTGGGGGACGGAGGGGATTGTGGCATTCTCCGCTCGGTGCAGCTCTCCCTGGTGCAGCCATGGATGTTTCCTTCCTTGCTGTGCGGAACACGCAGCTCCCAAATTACTCCTGATCACTTTGATGGTGATTTGCTATTTCTGTCCTGCTTCTGGTGCACAGGACACTTGGGGGACAGGACAGGGTGAGAGGTCTTTGGGCCCCGAGGAGCTCCCAGCCCGAACTAGACAGAGCATGTAACCAGGACTGACAAAAGCTGCCTGATGAGGCAGAAGACGACTCTTCTGGGGAAAAGCCATCTGCAAAGAGCCCTCTTCATCAGGCCCGAGGGTCTGCAAGAAGTTTTGTGCAAGTCATACCCTTCACTAGCAAGGAGAGTGTGTCAGGGATCAGGGCCTGACTTGGTTTCATTTGCTGTTCCTTCCTGAGGTGAGCAGGTACAAGATCAGGTGTAGAGAGCAGCAGAGGGGAAAGTTCTGACCACTCACCTGCAGGTTGGGAGGGGAGGCCCAGGGGTGCAGAGATGGAGGACATGGTGTCCAGAGGATTTCCAGACCTCTGCTGTGAGACCTGCTGTCACTGCTGGGACAAAACGAGGGAGTTGTGAAAGGCAGCCAAAGGCCACATCTGGTGTGGGACCTTGTGTCTGGGGACAGCTGTGCCAGGTGTGCTGTGCCAGGCACAGGCAAGGCCAGCCCAAACAGGGGTGATCTCCTCACTCAGAGTCTCCTCCTGGGCTGCCTGGAGCTCTGGGACAGGACTTTTCAGAGCACACATTCTCCATGCCACTCTTTAGGACTACTCTGGGCAATCCTGGGACCCAGCAGTCCACGCCCTCTCTGAGTCCTCCTAAGCCAGGGACAGCACTTCCTCGTGGCTACAAGTTGCAGAGGGTAATGGTCCTGCCTTCTAATTCCTCTATTGTTGTGTTATAACAGATAAAAGAATGGAGGCTTTCTGCTGCATCTTCTCTTGGCCATTCAGAATTTGCTCTGGTTCCATCACATCATTTCTGACCTCTCCAAAGGTGGCTGATCTCTCAGTGTCTCACCACGTGCTCTTCTCTCTTCCACAGGTGCCCCCCCTGCTTTTGGTGAACTCCCCTGAACCTCCAGCATCCTTGCAGTGTGTTGTGGGAATTGCCTTTGGAAAGACTGTACCATCTCCATACATTTCCTGCATCATTCATCCGTGTCCCAATGCTTCCATTTCTCTTCATCTTCCTTCCCTTCGATCTCTAACACCTCTTTGTTCCTCTTGCTCCCAGCCCGGGCAGAAGTCAGGTCACTCTGTGTACAATAAACCCAAATCTGACTTTGGAAATGCCGCTTTAGGAACCTGACCCTTGTGAAGTTCCCCTGCTTGTGGAGACGGCTGAGGGCACTTTGGCTGCCTGAAGAGTTCCCAGGGTGTTTTCTGTTGTTTATCCTCAGTTTGGGCAGCCAGGCCATTTGCATGCAGCCTGTGAAGGACATGTGTGCTGGGAAGGACACGTGTGATGCTCATCCTGAGCTGTGCAGCCACTGCTGCTCCTGCCCTGCACACTCAGCACTTCAGGCATGCAAATCAAGGGTGTGTGGCTTTCATGCAGATGCTGCAGCTTTAAATATGAGCTGCACAGGAAAATTGCATGAAAAACACCTTTTCAGGCTAGAAGGAAGGTCTCTGAGTGGATTAAAGGCAGTGTCACCTTAGCAGCAAGGGCAGAGCTCTGCTTGAGTAGAGAATTCCTGGTTTGGCTGGGAGGGGACCTTAAGGATGATCCTGTTCCACCCCTGCCATGGGCAGAGGGGCTCCAGCCCTTGGAGCAGCTCCGTGGCCTCCTTTGGGCTTGCTTGAGGAGCCAGAGCTGGTTCCTGTCTCTGGCAGCCCCTCAGTCCCAGCTGCTCGTGCTGGGCTGGACTGGCAGCTCCCAGTGCCAGGTAACAAATCCCACCTGGCTCCACAGCCCTGGAACGTGAACCTTCCACACCAAACATCCCCTCACCAAGAGCGTTTTCAGGCTGCAATTGGAAAAGTTTCCTGCCTCTGCTCCCAAGCCCTGGCTGCCAAAGCAGAGCAGAGTGAATCAGCTCACCCCTGAGGCTGGGGCAGAGAGGGGAACTCCAAGGAGTATTCTCACATCCAGAGCTAGAGCAGGACAAGGAGGAAGGGACAGCTGGGATGAGGGTGTGACTGCAGGAACCGGGCCCAAGGAGCAGAGTGAAAGTGCAGCTCAGGCTGCAGCAGAGCTGCTCCAGCTGGAGCTGATCCACGGGGTGGCTGAGCGTGGAATTAAAAGTTGCCTGAAAATGCCAAAGGATGAAACTCAATCTGTCATCTAATTTAATCACCATGTTGTTAAAGCCCAGCTTTCTGGAAGAGACAATGTAAACACAGGCTCTAGGAGGAGATTTCTTCCCTTGGGACTCCACAGCAGACCTGGAGACCTGATTGCGAAATTCCACCATTGCAGGGAGCAAAAAAACGCCGACAATATCCAAAGCTTGTGCTCAAAGGCCACAAACTGCCATGATTTTTCTACATCTCTTTCTGCTCTCACTTTAAAAAGGCACGAGAGCTGTGGGGAAATGACAGCAGCTCTCAGTGCTATGGGGGAGAAATCCCATTTAAATTCTTATTCATCTCCCAAAAATGAGCGACTTTAAGGGAGGGGGCGGAGGGAAGCTGCAGTTGCTTGGAATAGGAACACAACTCGTTCATACAAAGCATGGAAAATAATGATAATCCAAGGGGGAAAAAAATCTTGGCAGGCTATGAAATTGAAAAAAAAGGCAGAAAACTAGGAAGTCTGAGCAATGGCAGAAGCAAAAAGACTGAGAGACAGCTCCTTTCCAGCCTTTTGAGAGATAAAACAGGCTTTGGGGAGAGCAGGCAGGTCTTAGGGCCCAGCAGAGGAGGCTGTTGGCAACTGATCTTAAGTATTATCTTGGCATTTTAATTTTTGCAGCCAAGAGGATTTATCACAGAAAACAGCAGGGTAGCAGACAGGCAGGAATTAAGGGAAATGTAGGCCCCCACCTCTGTGAATTCATTATAATTGGGAGCATCCACCAGCCAAGGATCCAGGCAACCAACCAGCCCAATTCAGCTATTTTCAAGTTTTTGGTAAACTGAATGAATCCCTAATAGCAGCACTCGGCTGTGGAGTGGTACCTGCATTAAAAACTGCTTTTAAGGGGAAGAAAACAAACTCTGAAGGAATCAAAGCTCCCCTTGCCCAAACCACTCCCAAATTATCCGACTTGAAGAAGGTCTGTGGCAGCTGGGAAAATGAAGGGCCTGAAATGCCACACAAAGTAAGTGATAAAGAAATAAGTGCTGGAGACATCTATAAATAGAGGTGTTCAGTGCCAGCATCAGTCATTGAGCAGGGAATTGTACAGGCAGAGCAAGCTTGGGGAAAGGCTCCTGGAGAAGGAGTGGGGAAGATGACAGGAGAGTCGTGAGGATCAGAGAGCTCCGTGGCAATTAACTCATGTCAGGCAGAGATGAAGGTGGCGACAGACAAGCAAACCCTCAGGACATCCAGATGCCACGTGAAAGTGGGGGAGAGGGTGGCTGGGGAGCCTGAGTGACTCGAGGATCTCTTCCCAAATTAAAAACAATCCCCAAAGGTCATTACACATCCTGATGAAACACCCGCTGCAGTCTCTGCTCAGGAGCAAATCCTCTGGTCCTCAACTGGCCCAGGCTCTGGGCTTGCTCAAGACCTTCCTGAGGGCACCTGGGGTGGATTGAACCTGAACTGAGGCAACAGGAGAAACTGTAGAGGCAATAGGGAGTTTGGGAGGCTATGGGGTCATTTAGTGCCCAGACAGATGGGACAGGGTATTTAAGGTGTCTCAGCACATCCCTGAGGGCCATTCCTTCCAAAAGGAGTGTCCACAGTCCATGGAAGAGCTGTTGGGGTTCTTCTCCTCATGGGAGAAGCTTTGCTGTGTGCAGTTCTCCCGGGCCCACATCATTGCTAAATCACTGAGAAAAGATTTGAGCTGAAACCCAAGCTGAAAACCCTGCAGACTGTGCTTGTGGCTTCCATAAACCCCAACTGAACCCAGAAGAGGCCAGGACAGCGTCCAGATCCTGCCAGGAGAGCACTTGGAAACCTTCACTGGGCTTGATTTCAGGCAGCAGAGAACCTTTTAATCTCTCCTTGCAGAGGGAGTTTTGGAAAGGGAAGCTGATTGAAGTCGTGTCCCATGTGGACATCACTCCCAATTTTGTTAATGGATGACTTCTGTCAGAGCTGGCCTCAGAGCAGATTTCAAAGGCAGTTGGATTAATTCTCCTCCCTCTGAGAACAGGCTCCCATGGCCGTTGTCTCCTCTCCTTGGCCACGGAGCGTTTGGAAGAGAGAATTAGGGATAATCAGTTTGTCACAAGTGTCAGGAGCATGCTGCACAGAGCTTTACATGCTGACAGAGTGGTGCTGGTCGTAACCAGCCCAAGCATTTCCCTAAAATTAGTCTCTAAATAAATCCATTCCTTTGGGAAAGCAACTGCTTTGGAATTAAATTATTCCAGATCTGAACATTAGCAGCATTTTTGCTAAACTCGAGCTGTCACCCTACCAGAGCACAATTAAACATTAAGTCTGCAACAAATTCCTCAGGAAACCTGAGAAGTCAAATGTGAAACCACTGAGAAGAACCAAATGACTTCAATGTCAAATTGCTGCTTCAGCAAATAGAAGCAGATTTGGGGCACTGGGGGAAGATGCAATTTCTGGGTTGAGGAGATGAGCCACAGCCTTAATGAGTGTTTTGCCAAGCCTATATCTGGTTTCAAAACCTTCCCACAGTCATCCCAAATAAGCACTGGTGAGAGAGAGTTATTAAAGAGGGGATGGAATAAGAACAGCCTGAGCATTAATGAATGAGTGCAGGTTTGCAACAGAGCTCGTTAAATCAGGGGGACTGAGCAAAGGTTCTCCCATGGGGACAGAAGGGCTCTTGCAAAAGCAGGATGGGGAAAGCAGAGGGAATGAGCCTGTGCTTGGTGGGTCCCAACAGGGCTGGAGAATCTGAGCTCTGCAGCCTCACAGCTCTGCTGCTCCCAGCCTCTCCTCCCAGAATGGTTTGGGCTGGAAGNAGCTCCAGGTCCTTGTGCTGTTGGATCCAGGGCTGGGGCAGCTCTGCAGGTGGGGAATCACCTGAGGGGGCAGAAGGGGAGAATCCCCCATTTCCCTCAGGATCACCAGGATTCTCCTCCCTCCTGTTCCGTGTGTCCCTCAGGGCAGAGCTGCATCCCTTCCCACAGGTGAGAGCTCTGTGTCCCTCCCTGTGGCACCTCCAGGGCTCCCCCCAGCCCAGCCCAGCCCATCCCTGCAGTGACACTGCATTCAGTGACACTGGATTCCTGCCCTGCCTGCAGCACCAACAGCAGGACAGCCCTGACTCCTCCAGAGGAGCTGCACAGGGACAGGAAAGGCAATAAAGAGGAATTGGAGCAGGGGGAAGGGGCCTGTGTGGAGAACTGCTGGTCAGGCTCTTGCAGGAGCTCTGGGATGAGACCAAGGCCAGGGGCTCAGGGGAAAGGTGACAGAAGGACAGCAGTGCCCCTGAATTCCCTCTTCACTGCAGAAAGCCCTGAGTGTAATTATGGCTGCACTGCCCTGTGTTAATTAAAGCCCAGACTCACTGCCTCCACAATGCACTCAGATATTTTAGCAAAGGTGACTCTTGTTTTATCTTCTGGCTAGGCCAGAGGAGCAAGGCCTCACCAGCTTTAAACCTTCACCATGAAACAGGAGACTGATAAAACAAAGAAACACTGAAAGAAACTTTCCTTACCTGCTTAGAAACTGAAATTCCAGCACTAACTCCCGCAGGTCCTCCGTGGAGCACTGGAGCTGACAGGAAGGGCTGGAGCTGGGGAGACCCCAGGAATCAGGACCACAGGAGCCCCTGCAGCTTCCCAATCCTCTCCTTTCTCTGCAGGGATGGTGCCTTGCAAGCAAAATGTGTCATTTTTTCCTTTGCTGATGGCCCTGCTGACAAGATCCTGCACCAAACTCTCCGTGTGCTGCCACCGAGTCGGGCTTTGGTCTGGGAGAAGAGAACCAACAACAGAATTTGGCAGTGTGATAAAAGAGCATTGGAGCAAGGATTGTGTCCAAGGTTTCTCTAGGATTAGTTTAAAAGAGAAGAAATCTTGGAGGGTTTTATGTGATGAAAGAGAAATTTTTTGTCGGCGTGGTAAACACTCCCCATTATTAAAGCGCATTAGGATGTGATTTGTAACCAAATATTACAAATATGGCCATTTATTACCAAATTATCCCCTGATAATCCCTCAGGGCTTCCCAGCCAGGACACTCCAGCATGGAGAGCAGGGAGATAATCTGTGCTCTGGCTGCTGCTGACAGACAGGCTCTGTTCAGAGAGGAAAATCAGGCCCAAACTGCAAGAACAGCTCAGGAAAGGGAAGGCTGCTCTTAGGGAGGGCTGGAGCATCCACGACCGACTGCTCAACCCCAAAAAAGGCACGGACGGGGGGCTTGGCTCTTTGCTGCTATTCATTCATCACTGCAAATACACCGAGCTGAAAACAATCAGCATATTTTCAAACACTGCTGTTCATTAGAATAAAACATTTTCTTTCCAGCGGGGGAAATGGAATCAAACCCCCGAGATGGCACTGAGATGTTGTGCAGAGCCTCACCACAGCCCCCGGGGGGAGCTGCTGCAGCCGAGCCCCGCAGCGCTTCCGTCTGGTTCTGATCTTTCCAGGCCATTAATTCTGCATCAGTTAAAGCTGCTAAACAAAGAGACGGCGTAAAATAGCCATTTTGTGCCTATACATCTCCATAACCATGTGCAGCAGGCATTGCTGCTATTGTTTCCTCACGGAGTCCGTGGGATCCCAGAGTGGTGTGGGCTGGAAGGGATTTGAAACTCCTCTCCTCCCATGGCCTGCCATGGGTGTGGAAACGAGCAGGTGGTGTTGCTCTCTGTCACCTGTGGCAGGTCCTGCTCCCGGCTGGCTCAGTGCAGTGTGGGACTGAGGGGAAGGGATTCAGGATGCTGCCAAACCCCACGCTTCTAAAAAGGACAGGCCTTTCATCCCTGCACCTCCTGTGCTCACCTTGAGCAGCCCTCGATCAGGAGCTGGACTCCATGGTCCCTATGGGTCCCTTCCAGCTCAAGATGTTCCATGATTTACTTGTGGGAGAAACACTCAGGGTTCTCAAAAAGCACCTCCTGCCCAGTTTGTCTGTGCTGGCACTTCAACCCCACAAAGGATCTGAAATCATCCCACTGGTGCCAATCTTGGCCGCTGGAATTTGAATATCAGATTTCTTCTCACAGGAAGTCTGAGGAAACAGGGAAGTGCCTCAGGGCACGGATTGTGGTGGGGGCAGAAGATGGGAAATCCTGGTGTGTCCTGGGCTCCTTGGAGTCTTACAGACTGAACGTCCCTGCACTGGCAGCCGAGCCGGAAAGGACTGAGCTGTCCTGTTCCTTTCTGCAGGAACAGCTTCTCCTCCTGGGCTGATTAAAAGTCCTGGCTGCTCCCAGCATCCCGACCCTGTGACTCCATTGAAGCCCAGCCCCAGAGAGCTGGGCTGCCCCAGGATCTGCTGCAGAGGCAGCTCTGGATGGGTCTGGTCAGCTGGGGAAGGAGCAACGCTCAGCACAGCACAGATCCACGGGGAATTATGGCAAAGCCCGGCTCTGCTCAGCAAGAACGAGTTATTTATGAGTGGGTGGGTGTCTACATACTTTTGTCAATAGCTACATCACCCCACAGAAAGAAAAGGCTGCAGAATTCTGGCTGTCCTGTGGTGAGGGAGGAGAAAGGGCCTGGCTGGGATCTCCTCATCACTTCCAGGAGGAAGGAAAAGCATCCGACCCCAGTTTTGCCACCAGCGTTCAGCAGGACAGGCAAGCTCCTCCTCGGTTCCAACCAAAAGCAGAGTGGGAGAGGAAGCTGCTCCAAGGGCTGACAACAAAACGCTCCGTGTTTCCCTCGGGTTCTCCTGGTGCATCCCCTGGCAGCAGCAGGGCGTGAATGTGGGCAGCAGCCGCTGCTTCCTGCCCGGGCCGAGCCCGCTGGGGAGGAGCAGCCCCGGGACAGCGCCCGGCATCGGGGACAGAGCCCGGCCCTGCCCGCACACACGGGACTCGAGCATCCTCCCGGGAGAAACAGGAGCGCCTGGCTCCGGCTCCAGCTCCTGCTCCGTGGGTAGGAAATGCCCAGGGTGCTGCGGATTCGCTGCTGTGCTCAGCCAGGCTCGGGGCAGCTCCGGGGCTGGAGCACGGCAGAGCTGCCGGGAGATGCTCTGCGGGCAGGAGCGGTGTGAGTGTGAGTGTGTGAGGGGTGGGTGACACAGGAGAGGTGACCCCGGCTCCGTGACTCACCCGAACACCGCGGTGCTCCCAGGAGGTACCCGGGACCTCTGATCCCCAGGGATCCGGAGCTGCCGGGCGGTCTCAGCCCATCGGAGCCGGAGCAGTTCTGCAGGGAAATGGCTGTGAACGCCCACCCCGTCCCTCAGCCCCCTCTGCCCAGCACGGGCCGGACGGATCACACAAAGGGCAGCCCTGAGCATCCCGCAGTGCCCACCCGGCATCCCAGGAGCAGGGGATGCTTTGGGCTGGCCCAGCCGGCACGGACAGGACGGGGACAGGGGGACACAGCCCCCGGTGACAGGTGGCTGCTCCCCATCTCAGGGCCCGAGTGCTGTGCCGGCATCCAGCAAAACCCACGCGGAAATGCCGGGAGCGTTTTCCAATGAGACACAGCTGGATGTTCCCTTCAGCATCCCTGAGCCAAACCCGGCTGCTCCCTCTGCCCGTGCCCCAGCGGTGCCCGGGGCCAGTGCCAGCTGCCGGGAGGTTCCCAGTGAGGAGAAGGGCATTCGGGAGTTGTTTTCCCCGGGCTCCAGCTGCTGTTTGGCAGCGCCTGGGGACACCGGGAGCGGCCCCGCTCCTCCCGAGCCCCGGCCGTGCTGCGGCCGCAACAATCGCGCCTTTGTCCGCGGCCTCCCGGCTCTCTGCTGCCGCTGTCAGCTCCGCAGGCTGGACACGGTCTCCTAGGCCACGGCCACCCGTCCTCTGTGCAAACAGCTGCTGCTGCTCCGGGGAACATCCCGCTGCCCCGGCTCCTCGCCCAGCGCTTGGTGCAGCTCCGAGCGGTCCCTGCTCCCTTCCCAGCCCCGCACGGCCCAGGAGCTGGGTTGGAATGATGGAGCAGATCCTGCCTGGTGTGAATTTGGGGTGGAATCCCCTGGGAACAGGGCCTGGCTCAGAGTGAGGGTTGTGCTGGGGAGCAGGGAGTGCAGAGAGCCCTGGCACTCCAAACCCTCGGCCAGGGGTGCAGAGGGCTCCTGGCTCACAGCTCCTGCCAAAAACCACACTGAGAACAACTCCAGCGGCCCCACCAGCACCAGGGCCAGCCCGGGGGGCAGCTGGGAGCAGCTGGGGATGGGAACAAACAGCCTCAGCGGGATCCAGAGACATCTGTGCCCAGCTGCAGGCTGGGGGTGTGTGTGCACGTACCCCGGGCACACCCAGCCCGGGAGCTCGCTCTGCTGCCCAGGGATGGCTCTGGCAGTGCCAGGCAGTGCCCTGAGGGATGGCTCTGCCCACTGAGCTCTGCTTCCCCGGCCAAGGGAGGAGCAGGTCCTGCTGCTTCCCAACAGGACATGCTGGAGGTGAGGAGAGCAGCTCTCCTTGGAGACACGCAGGTGTCCGGCCTGGGGAAGAGAGCACCATTCCCCCTTTCTCTGTCACTCCAGGCCCTCTTCCAAAGTCCCTCCCCATCTCCCTTGTAGCTCCTTCAGGCACTGGCAGGCCCCAGTGAAATCACCCCAAAGCTTCTCTTTCCCAGGCTGAACAATCCCAATTCTCTCAGCCTTTCCTTGCTCCATCCCCCGATCACCTTGGTGGCCTCCTCTGGACTCGCTCCAAGAGATGGATGCTCAAACTTCTCACCCAATTCCAGCCACTCTGGATGGAGGGGAGAGGAGCAGCCAAGGGGTTGTGGATTGGTGGGGATGTGAACAGTTGCTCCCAGTGCAGATCTTGTGGCACCACTCCTGCTGCAACAGAAAAATGTCCAGGGCCAAACTCATCCCCTCCACACACCAAACACCAGCTCTGCACCCAGCAGAGCCCCAAACACAGCCCCAAATTCACTTGTGCTCGCTCTGCCAGGGCAGACCCCACATTTCCTGGGACTGGGTTGGTGCCAGGAGAGTTCCCATGGGCACAACATTCCCACACGGACCTAGGCACTCGCCAAACTGGTTCAGTGGGTTTGAATCCTTTGTCATGCTGCTTCCCAAAGCACAGCTCTGCATCTCAGCCTGCTTCCCAAAGTATGGATCTGCTCCTGAACCTGCTTCTCAGAACACCACTCTGCTTCCCAAAGCACAGCTCTGCATCTCAGCCTGCTTCCCAAAACACAGATCTGCTCCTGAACCTGCTTCCCCAAAGCACAACTGCTTCCCGAAACATAGATCTGCTTCCCAAAGCAGGGCTCTGCCCCTCAGCCTGTGCCAAGGGCTGCAGTGGGTGGTGGCCATCAGGGACCTGCGTGGGCCCAGCTGTGCCCCTGGGACTGCCCAGCCCCGGGAGGAGGAGGAGGATGGTGGGAGCCGGAAGCAGGGCTGCAGCAGGGACAAACCCCAGCAGTGCTGGCACCTGCTGATGGCAGCGCTGGCAGTGCCACCCACAGCCAGGACAGCCCCAAACCCAGCACCTCCTGTGCCTCTGCCAGGGCATGAGACCCCCAGGACAGGCCAGGGCATGGGCAGCCTGTGCCCAGGAAGGGCTGCAGCTCCTTGGGGAGCCCTCTCTGATCAGTGCTGGGTGCCACAGAGCCCTGATGTCACACGGGTCACCCCATGGGGCAGCTGCCAGGTGACCCTGGGTGCCAGCCATGCTCCCTGACCCACAGCCAGCTCTGGGGCTCCCTTTGGGGTTCCCTGAGCTGCCTGGGGCAGGGATCCCAGTGAGGAGGTGACAGGGACGAGCACCACAGAGCTGGGGTTGTGCCTCCCCATGGTACCTGGCAGGGGCTGCCTGGGGGGTGTTTGCACCCTCTGATCTCCTCCCCACAGAGCAGCTGCCATCTCCTTCCCCTCCCTGCTCAATTCCTTCTGTGGAGACTCCTGGGATCCAGCCACAGAGCCCCTGCACCACCAGGCACACCCCACCAGGGTCCCACCTTCCCGTGCCACCAAAGGCAGTGGCAGAAGCCACCCCATGTGGACAGACCCTCAGTGCAGTGGAGCTCCAGCAGAGCTCCATCCTGGCTCCATCAGGAGCTCCTCCCTGGGCCCCTGTCCCCAGCCCAGCCTCCCCAGGCCCCCAAGCTGCCATTGGGGCTGTTCCCAACACGTGGCCCCGTGGTGGCACAGCCATGGCCATGCCTGGCACAGGGATGTGCCACAGCCTGGGGGATTTCCCACATGGAGTGAAACAGAAAGGAGGAAAGGACACTTGGCCACGTTCCCCTTGGCCTCCTTCCATTTTGTCCCTTTGATGTCGTTCTCCCTTCTTACAGCTCCTTGCTCGAGCCTTGAGCCCCAGCAGGCAGGGAGAGCTCATCCAGCAGCAGCAGCAGCAGCCAGGGCTGTGTCTGCACGGGGACAGCAGCAGGGACAGCCCTGGGCCAGCACTGCCTGGCTGGGGCTGGGCCACCAGAGCAGATAAACCCCAAAACCAGACCCTCACTGATATCCCAGTGACATCCCTTCTCCAAGGGGGCCTGGGGACCTGCAAACACCCAGGAGAATGGCACCATGGCAGGAGGTGAAGCCGGGGGGAGAAGCGTGGCTGGGACACGGAGGGGCTGAAGGGCAGCCTCCCCCCACACCCACCTGCACTTTGCCCCTCCAAGGGAGGTGTTTTGGGTGAAGAAAAGCCCGAGGGTGCAGCCCCTGCCCGCTCCCTCTGCTGCGTGGGTTTGGTGGCAGTGATGGATCAGATGGCACCAGAGGATCCAGAGGCTGAACAGAGCCTGTCCTCCCCCAGGAAGGAGAGCAGGGCACTGTGGGGGGAACCCATCATTCCTTACTGCTGATCAATGCTCTGTGCCACCCCAAAATCCTCCTGTGCTGCTGCCTTTGAGCAGCACATCCCTCAGCCCAGAGCAGCCTCCCAAGGCAACCCCAGCTCCTGGGGACCCCCACGGGCCCTGGGACAGGGCCACACCAGAGCCACTGCCAGCCCCGGGGCTGGCACCCACCCAGAGCCTCCTGCAGCACGCTGGGGCTTGGCTGGACAGCAGGAGGTTCATTGGCTTCCTTTCCAGCTTTGCCTGCATTTGGTGACCTCTGACAAGGACCTTCCACCCTGCCTGGCAGCTTCCAATCCTCCCTGCTCCCTGCAGGGCCTGCCCGAGGCTCCCTGGGGCTGTCCCCAGCTCCTGTAGGGTGACAGGGTGCAGCTGTGCCCACAGGGATCAGGCCATGCCAGGATGTCCCCCCATGGAGCACAGGGAAGGCACAGCAGGGTCACCCCAGGCAGGGGAGGGGGGGTTTGGGCTCTGGGTTGTGATGGAGCCCCAGGAATGTCCTGGTGGGAGCAGCCACCACCCAGCCCCAGCCCCAGCCCCATCTGGGCACCAGCATTTCCAGCAATTTTGGGGCACTGCTGCCCATGCAGCAGCTCTCCAGGGCCCAGCTCAGTCACACCTGGCACCAAAAGCCCCTGCCAGGACAAAAAGTCAATGATTTTCTTACCAAAGCAGCTTCTGCCCAGCAAATTCCCTTCAGAAAGCATCGACTCACCGAGGCACAGCCAAGATTTCATCCCAGGCAATTCCTTCTGTGTCTTCTCCCTGCCAAACCCCTCAGCTCTGGGGAGAGGGGGCTCTCCCAGGCACTGCCTGACACATCCAGCAGCATCACCTGCAAACCTGCAGGAGCTTGGTTTGCTGGGGAATTTCACTGAATTTTACCGGACCTGAACCTCTGCCTCAGCCCAAAGCAGCAGCACCCACGCCCTGCAGAGAGAGCCTGCTTTGCCCTTTCCTGGTTCTCACCCTGTGCTCCAGCTGGGATAATCCCTCCTGGCCCGGCACAGCCTCAGGTGGGACAAATAACTACAGAAAATGCCAAGTTTGGGGTTCACAGGGGCTGGGAAGGGAGCAGGGAGCTGGGAACAGGCTCCAAGAGGCCTGGGAAGAGCTGCTGCACAAAGGAAACAGAAGAGGCAGAAAGGCAAATACAGGTTTGTTTGAAAAGCTGCAGAAGGATTTAAAACCAGGGAACTGCCTGGTTGTGGGTGGCTAAAATCACCTTTTCCCTCCTCCTAAGGCAGCCAGAACACCACTGAGGCAGCACTGGAGCCCAACACCCACTGCCCATTCCCAGGGCAATCCAAGGGCTCCAGGAGCTGCTGGCACAGCAGGGAATTGGCCCTTTGCACTTGGCCTTTATCAGCCCAAGGACAGAGCAAGAGTCCTTCAGGCCACAGAGGTAAGGAGGAATGGGAGGAAAGCCCCAGCTCTGGGTGCTCAGGAGCTGTGGGGCGAGGCTGATGAAGGCTTAAGCTGCTTTCAGCATCAGTTTTCAGGGTGACAGATGGAGGGAAGGGGGAAAGAAACCCCACCCTGTTCTCTGCTCCAGCCTCCCGTGGCTGTGGAGGGGCAGGGTTGTATTTCCAGGGAAGCTTTTAAAGCTGACCCCATTGTTGGCCACCTGCTCATCACATCCTGCACAGGGCAGCCCTGGGGAAAACCCCAGCACAGAGCAGGAGCCTCAGCTGTGACACAGCACTGACACTCAGGGGGCTGCAGCCCTGATCACAGAATCCCTCAATGGTTTGGGGTCCAGGGAACCCTAAAGATCCTCCAGTGCCACCTCTGCCATGGGCAGGGACACCTCCCACTGTCCCAGGCTGCTCCAAGCCCCAGTGTCCAACCTGGCCTTGGGCACTGCCAGGGATCCAGGGCCCGCTCTGGAACTTCATCCTGGAAGCAACGAGCAAAGACAAGATGAAAAGCAGCAACCACCAGCCTGGGGCTCTCCTGCCACCACAGTGACACCAAGCAGCTCATTTGTGTCCTGCTACAAGGAGAGAGAGGTGGAGGCAACAGTTTGGATTTTTAGGACTTTACTCCCTTTTGCCCACAGCAGTCTCTTTAGTTTTGAGATGATTTTTGGGTCCTGTTTAGAGCCCTCTCCCTCCCCAGGACTCCCAGCATGCAGAACCAGCTGAGCTGGGACAGGGGGGTCTCATTTCCATCTCTCTGGGGTTTCAGACATTCCCATCCCTGGCCAGGGCTCCTCCCTGGCACTCCGGGATGCAGCCACAGCACCCACCCCACACCCAGCTCCCTGGGTACCAGGGACTTTGGGATAACGAGCAGATTTTGGGGAAGTGCAGCTCTAAACCAGGGATTGCTGCAGCTGAGTGACCTTGGAAAGGAGTGTCCTGACCCAGGCCAGGCTCCATCTGCTTTTCCTGGACACGGAGGAGGAGTTCAAACATTCCCATGGAGCAACTGTTGGATCCCAGAGTGGGACTGAGAGATCCTGCCCGGCCCTTGTGGTGCTGGGCTGGGGCTTCACCCCTGGGGCTGGGCCAGGGGGCACCTGGGGTCACTCAGGTCCCTGCCCCTGACTCTCCACATGTGGCCTCCTCCCACCCATCCCCTGCCCAGAGTTCAGCCCTTCCCAAGGAAATGGGGGAAATCTGTACCCACCACTTCTGATTTAACATTTCATCATCTCCCCCCCCCTCTCCAAGGGATCCAGCTTTGAGGGAAAACAGCAAATTTTTTTTTTTTCAACAAGAAAGAATTCCAAGTTTAATCCTCTTGGGAGCAAAAGGATTAACAGCAGGTTGTAAGAAACAGGTTTCAAAACAAAAAAGCAAGTTAGAATTCCACATAAAGCACCTCCATTTCAGTCTTTTTTGACATGGATACAACAGAGTGAGCTGGGAACTTCCCAGGAACACCAGTTACACCTGGAAGTTGGTGTGTGAGGGAGATGGATTTAAGAGCTGGGGCTGAAGTGACCCCAAAACCAGCAGCAAAGCAGTTTGGGGGGCTTGGCCCTGCAGAACTTCCTCAGCTGGGGGGTCCAACACAGCCAAGGAAGTTCTGCCTCCCTCATGGATCAATTCCACACGGAGAAATGGCCACAGCCACCCCCAGGCAGCAGTGTCAGAGCAGCTTCCTGGGCTCCCTCACAGCCAGGATCTGCTCTGGGAATGGTTCAGGGTAAGGAGAACAACTCACAGGCTCAGAGGCAGCACCAACACCACTGAGAATCCTGGGGTCACCCAACTCCCTCAGCTCCCAAAAACTCTCCCTCCACTGAAACACCAACTCCTCCAGAACCAACAGAAACAGACTATGAAATAACAGACCCTGGAGTAAGCAAACGAGGTGAACATGATGCTTATAACAACGAGCAGTTTCCCTTAGATGGGCTCCCAAGGCTTCCTGCAGTGCTTGCCCAGGTGGGAAACTTCAGCCACCACGGGACATTTCCCATTTTCCTTCCCCACAACACTACACAGAACCCAAACTGCAGCTGAGAAAAACAATGACCCCCCAATCCCCCCCAGCAGGTCGCCCTGGAGCAGAAACAAGGTTTAAGTACAATCCAGATGATCCAACCGCAGCGCTATTGGCTTCATTTGACTGTATTTAAATAAAATTAAGCATTTAAAAAAAAATTAACAGGCACTAAAATTTCCTGGCAGTGCTGACACCACCACCAAGCCCAGCCCCATGAGGCTGTCCCCACCCTCCCTGGGCCACCTGGGGGTGTCACACAACACGAGAAGCCACAACATTTTCATGAAGCAACGTAACCAAAGGAATCCCGAGGGAGGCAGCTCCGGCTGGCAGGGCCAAGGTCCAGCTGATCCCAGGGAGGGGCCCAGAGGAGTGGGAGCACAGGAACACGTGGCTGTCCCACTGCAGCCCCCAGGCTGGGCAGTCCTTGAGGGTCCCTGCAGCCCTCAGAGCTTCTTGAGCCGACTGTACATCTCCCTCTTGCTCTTCTCCCCGGCCCAGGTCCGGCTCTTGGTGCGGAACCTCTTCAGGTCCTCCTTGAAGTCCTTGTGGTGCATTGGGCGGTAGCTCTGGGGCTCACAGAAGCTCTGGGGAGAGAGGAACCAGGGTCACCTCAGTGCCACCAGGGTGGGGATGCCACCAGCAGCAGCCACTGGAGCACAGAGGGACAGACCCCCCCGGCAGACACACAAAGGCCGGGGATGTTCAGGTTACAGCCACCAGAACAAGGGCTTTGTGTGCAGGGCTCCCATCCCCAATTTCCTGGCAGACAGCACTCAGGCTGGGCTGGTTTGGAGTTCCCTTGGAGGGGCACAGACTGGAGGGATGTTCCAGCTCGGTTGGTTGGTGGGAGCAATGATCTCCGCGGGTCCCCTCCCGCTCTCAGCATTCCCCGATCCCGGTGCCTCGGGACGGTCCCGGCTCGCAGGGAGCCGCCGTTGGCTGTCCCGTGCTGCCACCTTGAGGCCTCGCTCCCCCCTCCTCAGGACGGCCCGAAATCCATGGGGACATCCCCAAAGCTCAGCCCAGGGGAGCCAGCAGATCGCAGGGAGAGCATGGGCAGCACTGGCTGCCATCAGCTCTGAGTGCTGGGAGAGCCAACAGCCCACAGGGAGGGAGCTGACAGCCCCATCCAGCTGGCCTTGGACAGACCAAGCATCTCCCATCTCCCTGCTAAGGAAGGCAATCCATGGGATGATTGGAGGCCTGTTTGTGTCAGAGCAGCAGGACAGACCCCAGGATTCACTGGGATCCCCAGATTCCAGGCATGGGACCACGGAAATGCTGCAGGAGCAGGAGCCAAGAGACAGGAGAAATCCCACCCTTGGAATGCTGAGAAGAGCTGGGGGGGGTGGGTTTTAGTTTCCTTGTCTCAATTAGAGGCTGCAAACTCCAAGCTCAGGTTTTCAATTTTGCTGGTTTAGGACTGTACAAGACCTCAGGTTTCCATTTATTATCCAGCAATTACTGTCAAGCCTTGTCTTCTCCCCTGCTCTGAGCAGCCTGAAATCCCTTCTCTGAGTGACAGTTTGTTGTAAAGGGGCAGAAACCACTTCTGTTTTACTCTTGAGACAAGTGCAAAAGCCCTTCAGCCATGGCAGGAAAACACTGAACAGGCTGAGCTGCTCTGGGAACAGCCCATGGAGAGGGAGAGAGCAGGAAAAGCCCTCCAGCCAAACCACTCTGCCCCAAAGAGAATTTTGAATAGGAATAAATTAATATTTTTTTATCTATTGTTTCTCCTCTGAGTGTGAAAGAGACCACAGAATGGTTTGGGTTGGAGGGATCTAAGAGATCTCAGTCCACCCCTGCCATGGCAGGGACACCTCCTGCTACCCCAGGGTGCTCCAAGCCCTGTCCCACCTGGCCTTGGACACTGCCAGGGGTGGGGAATCCACATTTCTCACCTGGCACCTTGAGAAGAAATCCTTGTAGCCCCCCTTGAGCACGTAGAGCTCTGGGTAGTGCAGGTTGGGGTACTCATTGCTCAGCCTGTCCTGCTCCCTCACAAACCGGCACCTGCAGCGGGGAAATCCTGTTAAATCCCACATCCAACCAGTAACTCCCAAATATTCAAATAACTCCCAAATCTGCACCCCAAACCCCCCATTCCTCAATGGAGGAGCTGGAGCTGCCTGTCAGGGAGAGGCTGAGGAGCCCCAGAGTTCAGAGGCTCCTCCTTTCCCCTCTGAACATTCCAGTGCTCCATCCCAGGCCCAGCCCAGCCTCTCACAGCCCAAGTTGTGCCAAACCCTGCCAGAGGTGACAAGCAGGAGCTGGGGGCAGCCTGGCCCCTGTGCTGCCAGGGCAGTGGGGATGGCTGGCCCAGGGGGAGCAGCTCACATGCGAGGGCCCCGCTCCGAGGAGAACTCGCAGTGGAACACCACGATGACGCGCTTGTTCTCCGACGGCTGGATCGGCTTCTTCAGCAGGAAATTCTCCACCTCCTCCTCCATGTGCAGGTTTATGGCTCCCTGCAAGGGCAGAGTCCGGGCACTGAGGCCAGGGGAACAGCCACAAACTCATCCCACTCCCTTGGGAGCCAACTCCTCATCTGGGTTTGCTGGAGGAGCTCTGGAACCCTCTCCCAACACGGCTCCACTTCTCTGGGCACCTTCCCAGGGAACAATTCCTTCCCAACATCCCATCCATCCCTGCCCTCTGGCAGTGGGAAGCCATTCCCCGTGTCCTGTCCCTTCATCCTTTGTCCCAAGTCCCTCTGCAGCTCTCCTGGAACCCCTCTAGGCACTGGAAGGGGCTCTAATACCACAGCCTCTCTGAGTGACCCATTCCTGATTATGATTACACAGACATTTGTCCTTTGAAGTCTGTGGTTTAAATGAAGTTTAACATTCCAATTTTAGCTTCCTGAGCTATGGGGATGCTGGACACTGAGTGTCACATCCTCCCCTGGAACCTCTGGCACCCTGATGGTCCCAGGCCCCTCCTCTGCTCACAGAGAGTGGAAGATCCCCTCTTTTGAGGGAACAGTCACTTCATGCCCCACATGTGAGCTCAGTGACCAGGACCCAGGCAGTGGATGGGTGTGACAGGATCCCAGTGGGGCCCCTCAGGAATAACAAATCCACAGGGCTTTGGATAAAAATCAGCCCCACAGGGATCCAAGTGACCCCACTGCAGCCTCAGAACACCCTGCCCTGCTCTTATGGGGCCAACTCACCTTGATGTGTCCCCCTTCGTACTCATAGGGGTATCTACAGTCAATTATCACACACTGCTTGATGAAGCTCTCAAACTTCCCAGTCAGCACAGACACCATCTGAGGAAAAAAACCACAAAAAAAACCAGAGTTCAGTTGTTTCAAGCCATTTTTGTGTTGTTCCCCAGCCCCCAGTACAGAATTTTTCAGGCTCTCCTTGGAGCACTCACCATTTCTGAGTCGATGTATTTTAAATCTTGATGCTTCCCATCAACAGTGTCAAATAAATAACTCTGGAAGAGAGAGGATTGAGAAAATTCCAGCTGTGAGTCACGTGGGTGACAGCACAGCATCCAGCAGCTCACTCTCTAACAGATACTCTGCTGGCCACAATCTCTGCAGGAGTTAAAACTCCTAAGAACTCTAAAATCAGGCACAGATTTTCATTTTTGGTTCCTACTCTAGAGGGATTTTATAGGGCTTTAACCACAAATGGATCACTTTGTGCCTAACCTGGGCCACCCCCTTCTCACCAACAGCCTCTCCTGCCTGTTTGAGCATCAGAGAATTGTTAAGGTTGGAAAAGACCTCCAAGATCAAGTCCAAAGAAGCAAGGCAGGTTTATGAGGGAACAGAAAAGCCTCTGTAAAGGGAAGTGTTTTTCTGGGCTAGTTTGAGACATCCCCACCAAGAGAGGCCCTTAGAACACTTCACTGCACACTTGGCCATGGAATGTCTGGAATTACCTTGGAGAAGTCCCCGATAAGGTCCCTCTGGTCACTGTCCAAAATGCTCTCAATCTCTGCTGTGGAGGGCTGGGTCCTCACCAGCTTCAGGCTCTGCAGGACACAGATCCATGAGGGCAGGCACATCCCATTCCCTGTTTCCCACAGCTCAGAGTGCACTCTCAAGCCCCCTCAGTCTCCCTGCTGGATCAGGGCAAAGCTCAGGTTCAGGACTGTGGAATTGCTGCCCCAAAAATCCACCTGGAAAAGCTCCCACCAACCTCCACAGACCAGACCCCAACTCTGCAGCATCTCCCCTCATCTGCCACAAACTGGGTGCTGAGCCACCAACCGTGGAGTCCTCTGAAGTGCCAGGCAGGCTTTTCCTCTTCTTGCTTTTCCCTGGAGAATTCTCCTCCTGGGATCTCTCCATCCTTTTCTGGGTGGTTCTTCCTGCAATGCTTGACATGGATGAAGAGCCAAACAACCGGCACCGCTTGGCCTGCGAGGGAGGAGAGGAGTTGAGTTGGCCAGCAGAGATTTATAAAAGAAAATAAACACGACTCAGGCTTTCCCAAACTTGGCCTTCTTTAAGGCACCACCGCTGCACAGCAACAGGGGGCTGTTAATCTGAATTATCCAGGCTTTACATTTCCAGTAACACTTGTTACTGGGGGAGCTTGGAGCACCATAAGCAAGATAAAGAGCCAGCAAAGTGCTCTACAGCAATTAGCAGCCAATTCATCAGCAGATTAAAGAGCTTTCTGCTGGAGTCTAAACTCCTTTCCCAGTCTGTTATCAGAGGATCAGATTACAGCATCCTAGGTGAGGCCGTGCAGAGTGAATTCCAGATATGTCAGGATTCTGATAAGGGAACTCAAGATCTTCTCACATTTATGAAGTGCAAGGAGAAATTTTGTGCCTATAAACGCCAATTGTTCCACACTGACAAAGTCTGCCAGGTGAGCTGCTCCAGAGATAAGGGAATTCTGCAGGGAGCTGTGTCAGGGCTTGTTCTGCTGCTCTTAGGGATGCAGGGGACAGTGGGAACACTTGTCCCAGGGCAGGCCCTGTCCCTGTGTGGGGACACTCACCCGACTGTCCACTCTCCTCATGACCAGCGGTGCTGTCCAGAGACTGGACACGTCCGAGGGCATCTCCTCATCATTCTGGGGAGAGAAGAAAGCTCAGGCTCATCCATCTGTGTCCTGTCCCTCCATCCCTTGTCCCAAGCCCCTCTCCAGCTCTCCTGGAGCCCCTCTAGGCACTGGGAGGGGCTCTAACACCATAACGTATCTGGGTGACCCTTTCCTGGTCATGTTTTACAGAGCCATTTGTCCTTTGAAGTCTGTGGTTTAAATGAAGTTTAACATTCCAATTTTAGCTTCCTGAGCTATGGGGATGCTGGACACTGAGTGTCACATCCCTCTCACCACGGGAGACACTGCAGGTACAGCTCCTGCAGGGCTCAGGCAAACATTCCAGCTGGATTCAGCTGTCAGAGCAGCTGCAGGGATTTAACTCCATCATCAGTCCAGTTCTCAAGGAAATAACAGAAGTGAGCCAAGCCACACTGGAGAAGGTGAGTTTATCAATTCATTGATTGATTAACAAAGATGAGCCTCCAGGGCTTTAAGCATTTCAAATTCACTTGGAAACAGTCTTGTATTTAAGTGGCTCAAAGCAATCACCACCTCTGACTTTTTCAGCAAGTTTCCAAAGAAAAATGCCTATTGTTCAAATAATTCCCTCAGTTCCCAAACTAAAAATAATTCACTTGCTCACAGCTCAAGCAAATCCCATTGGCTGCACTAGGGAAGACAACTTTATCTGATAAAGACACCCCAGTGTGAGTTAAAAAGAAGATGAGAACTAATTAATCTCCTTGTGGGAGATGTCCCTGCCCATGGCAGGGGGTTGGAACTGGATGGGCTTTAAGGTCCCTTCCAAGCCAGACCAGTCTGGGATTCTGTGATTCCCAAAAACCCAGAGGGTGCAGTCTGAGCAGCCACATCAGGCAGAGCTGCTTTGGGGATCCCCACCCCATTCCCTCTGCACACACCTTCAAATCCTGGTCATCCAGCATCTCCAGGAATCCATCATCATCCTCACTCTCTGAGGAGGGCAGGGAGTGCTGCTGCAGGAAGGCTGCCCTGGAGCTCTCCTGCTCCCCCGAGGCTGTTTCACCCATGGGCAGCTGAGAGGAGACAAAGGAGAGTTTCAGTTTCCTTGTGTTCCCTGCAGGGTGCTGTAGCACAGAGGGAACTCTGCACTTCAGGGAACACCGTGGTTACTCCCAGCCCTGAGCCCAGCACAGGCAGCAATCAGCAGGATGAAGAGCTGCTGGATCCAGGAGCAGAGACAAGACTTGGCCCCCCAGCTCTGCTTCTAGTACAATGATTTTTCAGTTGGTTTTTTTTCCTAAAGATAAATTTTCTCCCTGGATGTCACATCTGGACACAAAATCCAGCTGCATTCACACAGTTGGGTTTGTTGTTCCAAATGCATCTGCCTGAACATTAAGTATCAACTTTACTGATCATTTCAATCCCAGATCAATATCCACACTCCCCTCAGTCACTGAGCAGAACCTCAGCTCTGTGCTGGCTCATCTTTCCCAGAGCAATGCTTCAAACTTCTCATGAGCCAAAGGTGAGAAGAATTTTCTTTTCTGGCAGATTAAGTTTTTCTGTTTGGCACCTGAGTGACATCACCACTTTAGAACCCTGACACAGTTTGTTTTTTTTGTAATCCCATGGATTTAGGTGAGAATTAGTTGAAAAGAACCAACTTACCTGAGCTGGAGATGAATTCTGCCTTGCTCCAGGAACACTCCTTCCATCACGGAGGCCACGAGAAGCTGGTTTGGTTGGCTTCTTAAACTCAAATGCTTCCTGAAATAAAAAAACAGCAAAATGATCATTTCAGCAAAATTACAAACTGTGTTCACTTGCTTGGATCCTTTTATCTTTTCAGGTTTTTTTTAAACTGCCTGACATTTTGGATTTAAGCTCCCTGCTGCCAACAGGAATAGTCTGAAGGTGAATGTTTTCAAATTAAAGCTGCTACAGGAGTGTTTAATCTAAAATAATCCAGCATTTGTGCTCTTGGCATCACCTAGAGCTTCAGGGCTTTTCTATTTCTGTCAGTCAGCTTCACTGCAGAATAAATCACTCCTGGAGGAAGCCAAGGCTGTGTCCTGACTCCTCATCCCCCACAGGATTCCCAGCAGCCAGGGCAGGCCCAGGACACTGAATCCATGAGGAACCAGGGCTCCCCATGGCAGCAGTGGGCAGAGAGGGGTTGATCTCCCCAAACACCTTCTGGGGGGCAGCTTTTGTCCAGAGCCAGCACTGGGAACAGATTTTCCTTTGCCACAGCCAGAAAGGATCAGGGTCAGTGGCCTGAAGGCAGAACTGGGCAAAAGAATCCCCATTTTTATCAACCTCCCAACAGTCTGCAGCCACTCAAATCAGAGCTGCAAAGCTCCCTTCAGAAAAAACTGAGCTAAAGGTGGTTGTGCCTGAGGTGCAGCCTGGCAGGGAGGGACTGAAGCCCTTCCCATCTCATTCCCTGTGCAGGGATGGGCTAATCCAGCTGTCCCTCCCAACATCACAGGAAACACTCACATTTTCCTTGTTCTCATCCTGTTCCAGAGGCTGGAAAGCATCAGTGTCCAGAGAGTCAGAGTTGTTTCTCTTCAGGGCAGGGCTGGAGCCCAGCAGGTTTTGCTGCAGCACAGAAGGGACAGTTCAGGGCTGTGCATCAGCCCTTGCACAAGCACATTTCAAGCACTAAAGGGGTTAATAAAGGCTGGGAAGTCTCTGGCTACAAATCTGTGCAGGAATCCTCTGCTGCCATCTTGGTACAGGGACCAAAATGCTTCAGTGCAGCAGTGATGGAGCCACAGCACAGAAATTTCACACTAAATTAAGGGAGATTGGGAATTTACAAGCTGCAGTTTTGACATTAAGCAGCCCAGCAGCTGGTGCTGAAGCCAGAAAATTAACAGGTATTCAACTAAATGTGTTCCACCAAAACCATGCCAAATCCTTTAATGTGTATAAAACATCAATCCCACTCTCACTTACTGGCAGGGAATGGATTCTTCTGAAAGGCATCCGAAAGCTACAACGGAAAAGAACCAGAAATTATTTCAACATTTTGCTTCAAAAGGCAGTGACATGAAAAGAAACCACCCCCAACTCCATCATCTAAAAGAGACACTGAAGAAGAATTTAAAATAGAATTATAGAAATCACCCCCCCAACTCCATCATCTAAAAGAGACACTGAGGAAGAATTTAAAATAGAATTATAGAAATCACCCCCCCAACTCCATAATCTAAAAGAAACACTGAGGAACAATTTGAAAAAGAATTATACTTACTTCAGCCTGCTGGATTTCATTGCTTTCTCAAACCTAAAAGCAAAAGATCAAATTGAAGGTCTTAGAGGTCTTTCCCAAATTCAATGGTTCTGTGGCTCTTAAGGCACAGACAAGCATGAATCAAGAGTTGAAAAATGCAATTTAGATGCACCTTGGTGCAGGCCCAGCCTGCAGGGAGGTGCCAGTGCCATGTTCTTGGCACAATTTCTGTGCCCTGGGCAGGGGCAGGGCCAATCCCAGCATTCCAGCTGTGGAGCACATGGAAAAGTGCAGCAGGGAAGCCCCAGTGCACATGTGCCAGCAGAGCAAAACCCTCCCCAGGCCTCGTTAGCCCATCTGTTAATGATGCCACAAGCCAGGCCTAACTCAGGGGTACTCACGTGTCCTCCATGGAGTTGTGGGAGGTCGTGGGGCCAGGGGAATCCAAAGCCAAACCTGCAGAGGAGACATAGATTTCCCACTGATTCACAGCCAGGGATTTTCTGCTGCAGATTTCCACAGAAAGACCCAGGGAATTCACGTGGAAAGTCCCATCTGCAGCCTCACCTTGGTGTGGAATAAATAAGAGTTACAGGCACTCCCCACCGTGCAGCATCAGGTGCCAGTGCTTGGGGAAAAACAGGGATCATTTTAAAAAGCCCCCCAAGCCCTGCCTGGGCTGTCACATGGAACAGAGTGCTGGCACCCAGCATGGAATACTCTGTTTATCCTCTCACACACACCTTAATAAACAATTCAGTCCTTCAGGGCTGGGGTTTTTTTTAAGGCATGTTTTTAGCTACGCCTCTTCCTACAAAGAAATGTTGGGCTCATTCCAAAAAAGAAGCAGTCAAATGGCCCTTCTGAATGTCCTGGAATGAACAGGAAGCACTTCAGAAGCACAAACCAAGCCCAGCTTTACAGCCCCCACAGCATTTCAGCTCAGACACATCCAAAGTCACTCCAACACAGATTCCTGAGGAGCCACAGAAAGTGAGGATTTAGCAGGGCTGGTTGCTCTGTGGTTTGTGAGCTCTAGTCGTGTTTTAGCACTTCATAAAGTTCTTTTTCAGGCTGAAAGTGCCCTCAAAATGGGGCATAAATCCAGGTGGAAGCAGTGATTTCCCTGAGCTGGAGCAATGAAGCACCAGAGGGAATCTTTAAGTTATGGGGTGAGAGCTTATCTCATTTTCACTGATAAAACATCTCGTGTGAAAAACAGAAAACCCTCCCAGGAAGTACCAGAACTGAGGGGTTTCACAACCTCAAGCAGCCCTTGGGAACAGGAAAACACAGGGCAGAGCCACTCACTGGCACAGTTTGGGTTTAAAGAGAGAAAAACACAGTGAGGACTTGTTCTCCCTCCCTACTGCTCACAGTCTGCAGGACAATGAAAGCAGAAAATGCCCGAACCCTGAGGGGCAGAGGCTTCCTGAGGGATTTTCCACCTGCCTCCCTCCTTCCAAGAATGAGAAGGGCTGCAGGCAGGGATGGTTCTCTCTCCAAACCCTGCAGTGGGAGCCATGTAAGAGTGCACTGCTTCCCAATTCCTGATCATTATCTATTAATTGAGGAATTTAATTAACTACCTGAGTCTGTGGACTCCGAAGATGCTGATCTGTGTAATCCATTCTTGGTTCCCACATCCTGGTCCAGGTTTTCATGCTGCCTGCAAAGGAAATTTGGGGGTTGCTTTAAAAGCAAGAAATACAACACTGCAGGTAAGTGCAGCACAGGTGGCCATCACCTGGATTTCTGTCAGAGCCCACTTATCCTTCCTGGAACTGCAGCCACTCCCTTAATCCAGGTTTTGCACACAGAAAATTGCCCAATTTCTAAGTCAAACCCATTTTGATAAATAGTTACCTTGAAAATTTTGTTTTATCCGCTAAACCTCAGTGCTGAGAGAGAAGAAAATCATGTTGAGCCTCACACATAGAAAGGAAAAGCCACTTGAGTGAGGCTCCAGCACGTGGTTAATTAAATAAAAATGTAGCCAGGGCTACAAAATCAAAGGGCCGAATAATTTCCATGGTGGGGTGGGGGGGGACTGCCAATGGTTTGCAGGAATCCCAGGAATCTGAAGGAGGGAAGGACCACAGAGCAGGTGATTGCAGAAATGACAATGACAGAAAAACCAACAAACAAAAACCCAGGAGGGTCCATTGAGACCTGAGTGGGCCGGGACAAAACGGGAGCCACAGAAGGGAGAAGCCGGGGGAATAATGGGATTAGAGGAGCTGAGAGAGCTGGGAAATGGAGCAGCTGGGGCTGGGGCTGTGGGAACGGGAGAGGAGAGACTGCAGCACCCGGGGGCCAGAACAGAGAGCAGGAACAGGGCTGGGATGGAACAGCGAAGGCAGGAGGGACACGGAGGGGACACAAAGGCGTTTGTGGGACAGAGGGAAGCGCAGGGAAGGGCTCAGGAGGGAGAGAAGTGGATGCCCCGAGCAGCACCAGGGCAGGGGGAAGGTGTCCCAGAGCTGGATCCATGGGGGATCCATGGGGGCAGGAGCAGAGAGCCAGCAGCAAAGGGCTGGGGGGCTCTGAGGGAGTCAGGGAGCTTTGCAAGGTGGGAGGGATAAAACCGAGGCCTCATGGCCGGGGGTGGGGGGAACAACCAGCTCCGGGAGGCCTCGTGTTTTGGGGAAGTTTTGGGGGAAGAAGGGCTGCAGGCCTCGGTTTGAGGTGTGGGGAGCAGGAGGAGGAGGAGGCAGGGTGAGCCCTCAGTGCCTCACTCTGGGGGGAGAAAGGGATGAAGAGAGCCCCGAGGCCTCCGTGGGGATCGGAGGAAGGAAAAGGAGGGATCCACGAGGCCTCGCTGATTTTTTTGGGGGGGTTAGGGTAGGTGAGACCCCCGAGGCCTTGTTTCTGCAAGGAAATGAGTTCCTGAGACCTTGCAGAGGGGTAAAGACATTCCCGAGGGGCTGGGGAAAGGGGGTGTTAAAAGACATCCTTAGGGGTTTTGGGGTATAAAGACTTCCCCAGGGATTTGGGGTTTTTTGGAGGGAAGCAATTCCATAAGGCTTCACTGAGCGGGAGGGAAATACGGGGGTGGAGGGAACGGAAGGAAAACGACTCCTGGAGGCCTTTGGGGTTTTTTTTTGTAAACGGGGGCGCCTCCTTAGGCCTCGCTCCGGGTCCGACAGGGGGAAG
>VZTZ01016351.1:147347-158282 GCA_013400955.1 Drymodes brunneopygia
GGATCATGCCCAGAGGAGCCCCGAGTTCCTGCCCAGAGCAAACCCCAGACTGTCCCTGAAGGGACCCCAGACGTGTGCCCGGACAGGACACCTGTGCCCAGAGGGGACCCCTGCCTGTCGCTAGAGGGGACCTAGACCCAGGCACCGAGAGGCCCGAGCCCACGCGTAGAGGGGATCCCAACCCGTGCCCGGAGGGGTTCTGTGCCCCTCGGCCACCCCCCCCCGGGCACGGAAGGCCCCCAGCCCCTCCCCAACCCCCCAGCCCCTCTGGCGGCGCCGCCCCGTACCCGGAGCTCCCGGGCGGCCTCGTCGGCGGGGCAGACGCGGTGCTGGCGGTGCTCGGGCCCGTCCCGGCAGAATGCGCAGAGCGGGGCGGCGCAGGGCTGGCAGAACAGCGCCAGGAGCTCGCCGTGCTGGGGGCACCGCGGCCGNGGCAATGGGCTGGGGGTGTGAGTGTGAGTGTGTTTGTGCGTGTGTATCCATGTCATTACACACACGTGTGTGTGTGCTGTGCACATCCATGTCACCTCACGTGTGTGCCTCTGTGTGTGTGTGTGAGTGTCCCTGTCTCTTCTGTGTCTGTTCTGTGCCTGGATCTCACAATACACACACGCGTGTCCGTGTCCCTGCGTGTGTGTATGTGTGTGTGTAAGCAGGGGAGGAACGAGCAGGAAAACCCCAGGGGGGACACGGGCACGGGGCTCGCTGCGTGTGCTGCGTGTGCCCGTGTCTGCACACGCGTGGCCGTGGGCAGCCCAGGCGAGCAGAAGGGGAGAGCTGCGGTCAGTGTGTGTGTGACTGTGAGTGCCAGCCTCCATCCCAGCCTTCCCCCGGGGCGCAGCCAGCACGGTGCTGCCAGCGCCCGCGGATGCCCGGGATGCTTAAATTAATTTAATCATTAATAACCTGGAACGCGTCCGGGAGCTTCGCCCTGGCGGAGCTGCCGAGCGGAGATCCCTTGCCGAGGCCTTGCACCGGGATCCTTCCCGAGGCCGGCGCTCGCCGGAGCCGCTCCCGGCCGCCCGGGCTGGGTTAATGCAGTTTTAAGGGATTGATTGTATCGGAGCTGCAGCTGCGCCGTGCGGAGCCCAGGGTAATCCCGTGCTGCCTCCCTGTGCTGCCAGCCCCGACCTGTTCGCCTGCAATCCTCCCAAAGTCCCGGCCTCTCCGGGGCAAGAGGGCTCCAGGCTCCATCCCCGTACCCCCTGGCTGCCGGTGCCTCTCCCGGTGTCTCCTTCCCTCTCAGCCCAGCTCCAAACACCCGGAGAGCAGCAGCAGCAGCAGTGCTTAGGGAAGCAGAGCCCCTCGAGCTGCCTCTGCTTCTCCACCTGCTGCACATTGTCCCTTCTGTGCTGCTGCCGTGGAGGGCGCTGGGTGCCCAAAATCAAGCCCCCCATATTCAGCCGTCGGTTCTGCTCCTCCTCCACCCTCCTGTGCTGCCATCCGGGTCCAAGGAGTGCTTTGGGGGGCACCATCCACCCCCTGACACGATAAAGCAGGCGAACAAATCCCTCTCCAGGCCATGCCATGGCCGTGCCCTGCTGAGTGTCCCTGCCACCCCACTGCCAGCTTCCCTGCCCCAGTGGGTCCCAGGCCCCGGGACAGCGGCTGGGACAGCTCATGATGGTGCTTCCAGCCCCCCACCCACTGTCCCTGCAGCACCCCGGGGTGACAGCCTGATGTCCCCACTCATCTGGAGCCTCTGGGGTGCTGCCGGGGGGACAGTGCCCATCTCACATCCAGGTGGGGACAGCAGTGGCTCCTGCTCGTCCCCTGTTCCTGGAGCTGCATTCAGGGTGCATCTGTGTCCAGTTCCTCCAGCACCCCAGGCCAGGGAAGGCTGGGCAAGTGTCACTGCCCCAGACTGCAGGGACAGGAGCTGTGGAGTCCCAGACTGCAGGGACAGGAGCTGTGGAGTCAGTGTCCCACCATGGGACAATGCTGTTAATTGCCATCGCTGTGGTTCTCAGAGTCGCTGCCACCTGCACTCAGGGCCACAATGGCCATGTTGTCCCACTGGCATGGGAGCTGCGTCTGCAGACGGATTGGTGACATTTGAGCTGCTGAAGGTCACCAGGAAGTTGTTAAATCCTGGCAGCGTCCAGTGACCGGGGCTGTCACATCCGTGTGTGGCAGGAGAGGAGCAGCACGAGGGGCAGGAGCGGCTGTGTGGGGCCCAGTGACACAGAGCAGAGCATGGGTACTGCCAGCCTGGCCACACCAAGGTCCTGGCACTGCAGGGGGGCAGCCAGGCTTCTACGGGTACTGCAGCTTTTTTTTTTTGCCAATAAAAAGCTGAATTTGTCCATTTTTAGGAAGAAAAAAGGATGCTGCCAGTGTGATGAACATGAGCTGCTGAGAACCAGAATCAGTTCTGCTTTTCATTTCCTTCTTGTCCATAATTGCATTTAGTCCTGCTGAGGGACACAGGGCTGCAGCCAGGCCCTCCTGTCCTGCCCCCACACCTCCCTCCCAGGACATCAGCCCCACCACAGCACTCTTCATGGAATCCCAGAATGGTTTGGGTGGGAAAGGACCTCAGAACTCATCTTGTTCCACCCCCCTGGAAGGGCAGGAACACCTTCTACTATCCCAGGTTGCTCAAAGCCTCATCCAGCCTGGTCAACTCCTGTCAGGCTGCAGGCCCTGACCTGAAACCCCAAACTGCTTCCAGGGAGTTATAGGCACCACCCCAGCAGTGGGAAGGCAGGAATCTTGGCAGGATTTGGGGCCCTGGCAGTCCCAAAATGCTCCCACCCACAGCAGTGACCAGCTGGTGGCTCTCAGCAGCCCCATGTGGCTGCGCTTCCCTCTGGCACTTCCCAGCACAGAAGAGGCCTTAAAACCCCACTTAGGAGGGGTTCACACACCAGGAAAGTCCTGGGTGAGGACTTTGGTTCTGCAAAGGCATTAAAGGTCCCAACAACTTCTCCCATCATGGCTCTGTTTATTGATGCCACTGTCCAACACAAGATCTGACAGCCTGGTGTGCTCCAGGGAGCTGGTGTCACCACCCCAGCCCCAGCCCGAGCCCCAGCCCAGCCCTGTGGATGGATCTCACCCAGCCACAGCCCAGCCCAGGAGCTGCAGCCAGGACGAGCTGGGATCCCCGGGAGCTGAGCTGGTACAAACAGGAGTTCAAACCAATGGCAAGGAGATGGATCATGTCCCACCCAGCCGGCAGCAGGTGCCCAGGAGCAGGGAGGTTTTTCTTGGAGCCAGCCTGGAGCTGCTCCTCCCCTGGGCAGGAACTGAGGAGATGCCACTGGCAGCAGCTCCAGGACAGCAGAGCAGTTTAACACAACGAAGTCCAGCTCTCAGTCCATGGTGACCCCACAGCACCCATGGCCAGACCCACAGCACCCCAAAACCCTTGGTGTTGGCAGGGCCAGCTCCAGTGGGAGGACTGAGTGCAAGGAATGGGTGTTTGGAGGAGCCTTGTGGAGGGGCCCTACCAGAAAAAGGGTCTTTTACTGCAACTAGAATTTTATTCTATTGTATAATTCAGGAGTGCATCACAGCCCCACGAGCCGGGCAGGCACCTATCAGCGCTTCCAGTCTAGACACACGCAGAGCTTCCTCATCAGCTGCATCTGGTAATTAATTACTCACCTCCCCCCGGCCGGAGCTCCTCCTGTCACATCCAGCCCGGACGAGGCAGTGCCTCCGCAGAGCTCCTGGACAAAAAGTGACTGTGCCAGAATCAGCCTACAGAGCAGTTAACAAAAAAAAAACAAAAACAAAAAAACAAAACCAAAAATAAAATCTTGCTCATCCTAAGGTTGCTTATCAAATAAAAAGTTCCTCCACATTTATTAAAAAAAAAACCAAACAGTAGATTTAAAAAGCAGTTACGAGTCCTACTCCGGCAAAACACCCTGTGTACAGGTTTCTTTTGTTGGTGGTTTGTTTGCTTGTTGGTGAGGATTCCCCCTAAATCAGCTGCTTCTGTTAATCTTATATATATATAATCTTTTAATTTTGCCGCGCGTTGCTTGCTTTAATTCATTAATTTATTTCCAATCAGCCGAGTCTCCACCAGACAGACCAGCGGCGCTACCACACAAAGCTTCCTTGATGTCCATGCCCTGAGCCGGGGTGGGGGGAGATGGATGGAGGGAGGGTGGGAGAGATCAGTGGAGGAGGAGGAGGAGGACGAGGAGGAAGGGAGGGATGGAGGGAGGAAGGGAGAGGAAGCCCAGGCAGCCCCTCACTCTCCCATGTGCGTCCTCAGGTGGTACTTGAGCGACTGCTTGTAGCGGAAGCACTTGGTGCACTCGGTGCAGGGGTAGGGCCGCTCGCCGGTGTGCGCCCGCTGGTGCTCCAGGAGGTGATGCTTCTGCGTGAAGTTCTTGCCACACTCGGTGCAGTGGTAGGGCCGCTCGCCCGTGTGGATGCGCTGGTGCTCCAGGAGGTGGTGCTTGCGGATGAAGCCCTTCCCGCAGACGGCGCAGGCGTGCGGGCGCTCCCGCGTGTGGATGCGGTAATGGTTGGTGAGCTTGGACTTCTCGCTGAAGGTCTTCTCGCACTGGCTGCACTGGTAGGGCCGCTCGCCGGTGTGAGTCCGCTGGTGCCGCAGCAGGTGGGAGGGCCGGGTGAAGTTCTTGCCGCACTGGGGGCACAGGAAGGCCATCTCGTTCTTGCCGGCGTGGATCCTCTGGTGCATGAGCAGGCTGATCTGCAGGCGGAAGCTCCTCCGGCACTCGCCGCACGTGAAGGGCCGCTCCCCGACGTGGGTGATCTGGTGCTTGCTGAGGCTCGACTTGTGGCTGAAGCTGCTCTCGCACTCGGAGCACTTGTAGGGCTTCCCCGGGGGCGGGGGCCGCGCCGGGGGCTTGAGGCCGTGCTCGGGGCGCCGCGGGACCCCCACGCCGCGGCGCGTGTGGCTGCGCTGGTGCAGCAGGAACTGCTGCTTGTTGCGGAAGCTGAGGTCGCACTCGTGGCACTCGTAGGGCCCTTCCTTGAGGTGGTTGCGCTGGTGGATCATGAAGTTGATCTTGAGCATGAAGCTCTTGCCGCACTCGGGGCAGATGTAGGGTCTCTCCCGCGTCCGGTTGCGCTGCTGGCCGCCCGCCGGCTTCATGTCCCCGGAGTGGCTGTCGCAGGCCGATGGCTTCCTGTGGCGGGCGGCCAGGCCGCGGGGCTGCGCCTTGGAGCTGCACTGCGCCTCGCAGCCCAGCCCCGACTCGTGGCTGGAGAACGCCGGCGGCTCGCTGCGGCCCGAGAACATGGGACACGGCTCCAGCGTGTCGGGGTCGTCCTCCTCCTCCTCCTCCTCCTCCTCTGTCTTGATCACGATGCCATCCTCTGAGCGGGAAACAGAACAGCGTTAGGGTCATTGGGTGGGATGGGGTGGCCTCTTGTGCCTGCCTGCTCTGCCCAGCCACTTGGATATCAGCTGGCTGCAGCTGGAGCCTGGAGCGCTGGGATGGGCCATGTGCCCCCTGAACACGGAGTGCAGACAAACCAGCCCTGGTCAGGCTCCTCCATCCGTCTGCCAAAAGGCCTGGCAGCTCCGTGCTGCTGCAGGATGTGGGGGATAGAGGCACCATGGGCTCACCAGGGCTTGGGTGGCCGAGTGATTCCAGAGCAGCTCCATCTGCTGCCGTTTCACTGGGCTGCAGCAGCACTCCCAGCACGGCACCACTTGACAGAAATAGTGCTGGGCTGCTGGCTCTGCTCTGGGGACAGCACAGCCAGCCTGGGACTGTCCCCTCCTCTCAGCCTCACCACGAGGGGGTGTGGGGAGAGACCCCCTCCTTCCCAGAGCACCCACAGTGGGATGGAATGGCTGTGGGATGGAATGGCCGTGGGATGGAATGGCCGTGGGATGGAATGGCAGCAGGCCAGGCTCCCCTTCGTGTCACTGAGGCAGGAAGTGAGCTGGGGATTTTGTTTGGTGAGAGCAGCCATCCCAGGGACACACGGCCCAAGGAAAGGCCCCCAGGGCATCCCTCATGTCACCCCACACTGGACTGTGAGCCAGGCCTGAATACGCTCCCAGGAGGAGCAGCAACACTTTCCCAAGAACAGGAAACTGATGGGAGTGGATGTGTCAAAGCCATGGCCCTCTTCCCTCTGAGGGAGGGGAAAACCCAGGTCCTTCTCCCTGCCCCCTCTATGGATCTGGGGGCTCAGCCCCCCCATCCTGGCCAGCACCACCACAGCTCCCACTCAGACCCAGCAGCCAGCAAAGGCAGCAGCTCTGGGACAAGGATCAGCTCCAGCCCCACTGGTGGCTTGGCTGGTTTCCCTCACAGAGCCATGAGCAGACCACAGGACCCACAAGATGGAGTGGAGGCCCTCAGGAGCCCAGCTCTCTGTGTCTTGGTTTGTGTGACAACACCACAAAGCCATCAGGAGGAGGGAAGCCACCATTCCCAACCTCTTATCTCCCTGCTCTCCCAGCCCCACCCTCACAGCACATCTGCAGGGCTTGGCCTGAACCTGCCACTCCACTGGCAGAATTCTACACATGAAACACTCAGTGCCATCATCTCACATCTCCACAAATCACCTCATCCTTCCCCTTCCCTCCTGGCAGCTCGCACACCACAGAGCTCCAGCCACATTCCTCCCTGTCCTGTGGAGCTGCCCTGAGCAACTCCCACGCTTGGCAACCTGCAGGACCTCTCACATTCCTGCAGCAGTGTCTGGTGTGTAACCATCCACTCCTCCACACCTCACACCAGGGTGGGTGTCCCCCTCCTGGCCTCTGCCACAGGGGGATTTTGGGAGCAGGGCTCTCACAGAACACTGATGGAGACACATCTTCCCTTGGTCTCTGTGGGTCACCAGGGCTTTTCCCACACTAAGAGGACTGGGCCTGTGGTCACTCTGCTCCTGAGCAGGACAGGAGCCCTCAGAGCCCACATTCTGTGTCCACCATGGACGTGCTGCCTCCTCCTCCAAGCCCAAGGCCTGACCAGAGCCACTCTTGGAAGTTGCTGCAGCCAGAAACTTTCCTTCTGGTGCTGGTTCTGGGGGGATTTAACTCCTCCCATCCACCCAACCTTTTCCCCACTTTTTCCTAACCCCTGACACCCCCCTGGGCCTCCTGTCCCTGTCCCAGCACGAGTGTAGAGCCGTGTCCCTGTCCCTGTCCCAGCACGAGTGCAGAGCCGTGTCCCTGTCCCTGTCACACCATGTGTGCAGAGCCGTGTCCCTGTCCCTGTCACACCAAGTGTGCAGAGACATGTCCCTGTCCCTGTCACACCATGTGTGCAGAGCTGTGTCCCTGTCCCTGTCACACCATGTGTGCAGAGCCGTGTCCCTGTCCCTGTCCCAGCACGAGTGCAGAGCCGTGTCCCTGTCCCTGTCACACCATGTGTGCAGAGCCATGTCCCTGTCCCTGTCACACCATGTGTACAGAGCCGTGTCCCCAGAGCCTCACCTGTGCAGCTCCCGTGGTGAACGATGACCCTCTGGATCTCGTTGAAGTCGGCCCCGTACTCGGAGGAGTCCCCCAGGCTGGTCCCCGGGAGGTCCCTCGGGGGGGACACGGAGCCGTAGGGGCTCTCGCAGGCGGCCTCCTCGTCCGGGCTCTGGAAGCTGCCCTCGGACTGCCCCGACATCCCGTGCAGCTCGGGGTTCTCGGGGCTGTCCTCAGGAAGGAGCTCCTCCGTTTTGATCACAACCCTTATTCCAGCTGCAGAACGAGAGATTCCCGCCCCGTCACTGCCGGGAGCAGGGATGGAGGAGCTGCTCCCAGCAATCCCCGCTGGCTCTGGCTGCTGATCTGCAGAGGGCTTCATCTGCTCAGCCTCTTCTGCTCTCCCTTCAGCCCTGCCCTTCACCCATCCCTGCCACGCTCCCAGCTCCAGCCCAGGACCCTCTGCAGGCACAGGGAACTCGCTCCACCTGGCTCAGCACCCCTTGGCCACCCCACATCCCCCAGCTGCAGCTCCACGTGAGCCCATGAGTTTCCTCTTCCCATTGGCCTCAATTTAATTTCAAGATCCTTGTGATGGAAAGCACAGGTAGGGTGTTGGAGTGACTCCACATCCACACCCTGGAATCAGGGATGACCAGTGGAGATGGCACCATCTCTTCCAGGCCTGCTCCTCTTCTCCTTATCAGCCCTCTTTTCACAGAGCAGGAGTTGCTCCGGGACTTGGGGTCACTGGTGCCCCACTCCCAGCCCAGCCCTGCCCCTCAGCACCCCATCTCCGTGCACACAGCCTGGGACCAGGCTTCCCTGCCCAGGAGGATGCTCCAAGGATAAACCCAGGTGCCATCCACGTAAAGAGAGGGTGGAGAGGATTTTCTGGGCTGATGGGCTCTCCCAATGGGACCTGATTCTCCTTCCTTGCTGGGCACCCTGGCTCCCTGAGGACCTGGACTGGTTGCAGATGTTTCCCTTGCTGGGAAGGACTCCCAGTGCCCAACTCTCCAGGCTCTGCTTGCCCTGGTTTCTATATTGAGCTGTACCTGGACATCAAACCCCCAGCCAGCCAAATGCATCCCATTCCTAGGCAAGGCTTCTGCTGATAAACCCCATCAGCCACAGCTCCCAGCAACAGTGCTTCAGCCTTGGGATGAGCAGCCCCTGGGAACACAATCCAGGGCTGCCCTCGTGCCAAGGTGCTGCCTCACCTGCTGTGGCATCAGTCATGATCTCACTCTCCTCCAGGTCCTGCTCGTTCCTGCCCCGCGATTCCTCCCCTTGCTCAATCTGGGACAAAACACCAGGTTTGGAAATTGCATAGTCTGTTGAGAGACACAGGAGTGGAGAGAGGAATTACTGCATTGGCAATCTCATCTTGGCTTCCAGCTCTTCCCAGTGCGCAGGGGACACGTGAGGACACTCAGGAACATCCACGGCTGCAAAGTCCTCTAAAGGGGTGCATGGGCTGGCACCCACTGCAGACCCAGAAGGTGCAGGGAAGCCCTCCCACCAGCCATGGGGAAGGGGATGGTTTTTGACTGTATAACTGTGGCTGGGACACGTCTGGGAGGCCTCCAGCCCACCTGCCCACAGGGCATCCCTCACCCAGCCAGAACACCACCACAGCATGAGCCGGAATGAACCCAGACTAAAAACCTTCCTCCTGTGTTTTTATGTCTTTGAAATGGGACATTTGGGTCTCATCCAGGGGGATCCCCAAGGAGGAGCCAGAAGGAGCCCCCTGACCCTTGGCAGGGTGAGGACACCCCATATTTACCCAGGGAGATCAGAGACTCGTAGTTCCCCTTCATCACGTTCTTGTAGAGCTCCTTCTGCCACTCCTCCAGCTTCTCCCACTCCTTGTCATTGAAATAGACGGACACGTCATCAAAGGTCACCGGCACCTGCAATTCCAGCAGCGGGTTCAGGCACCAGCCTGGACACAGCCAGGCTTCAGCTCCTTCAAAGCCATCAACGAGCTGGGTTTTACATTTAAAACAACTCCCGGGCAGGTGTTTCTTTGGGAATAAAGGACTCAACCCAACGGATGGTTCCTAGTGATGAATCCAGGCTTGGATTTCCCCAAAGGGCCCTGAGCTCCTTCTCAGTCCCTGCTCTCTGCAGGGTGATCAGGCTTTGGGGCCATAAGGGAGACAGAACCCAGGAGCTGGGCTGGCCTCATCCCTATTGATGATCTGACGTAACTCCTGGATTCAATTACCCCAGAACTCCAGGGAAAGCTCTCCCCAGCCCCACAGGGCTCCCCATTATTCCTGCTTACTGTGTGCCCACCAGGCTGCAGCTTCCCAGCTTGTCAGCCAAGGAATAATTCCTAAGGATAAATTCAGGATGTGCAAACTGCGCTGTGCTGGAGTGGAGCTCTTCAGAGGGCAATGCAGCTCTCCTGTTCTGCCCCCCAGCTGCACTGAGGGGGTGTCAGGGTCTGAACCCACCTTTTCCTGGCCCCCTCTGCTCTCTCCAGAGATATTCCCTTTCCCATGTCCTACACGGTCTCATTTGCACACTTGCTTTTAGCGGAAAGGCTGTGAAATTCAAGTAGGAACTGAATATTGATGGTGGGCTCTTTCCAGAGCTTGGCTAAGCCCAGGGAGCTCAACTGCCTTCTGAATCCCAGAGCTTCCCCCTTCCCTGCACCAGCAGCTCCCACTGGCTCCTTCCCCGGCATGGGAGACTCTGCAGCGTCAAGGTGGTCAAAACCGAAGAACCACAAAATCTGCGGAGTTTCCTCAAATGGTGGCAAAAATAAAAGAACAAAATCAGAGTCAATGGCCCCGGGGCTGTGCAGCGCAGTGGAGCAGAACTGAAACCTCTGGCCTGAGTACCAGGATGTCCTCCCAGGCCTGTGTCCCACTGCAGCCCCAGCGAGGGATGAGCTGGGAAGATGCAACGGGCAGCTGCAATGGCCAGAGGCTCACCTGTGCTGAGCCTCTCACCTGTGCTGAGCCTCTCACCTGTGCTGGCTCTCTCACCTGTGCTGAGCCTCTCACCTGTGCTGGGTCCTCGCTCACCCACCCCGGTCCTGTCCTGCCCTCCAGGAGCATTTTGGGTGCAGTGCCCAGCTCCTGCACCCCAGGTCACCGTTACCTTGGGGACTTCCCCCTTCCTGCCTGGGGGCAGCCGCAGGATCCAGAAGTTCCTGTTCTTCAGGAGGTTCTCCATGTTCTCCAGGCGCCGCTGCAGCAGCCCGTACTCCTGGATGAGGGTGCCCAGTGCCGCACACTTGCTCTCCAGCTGGTTCCCCAGCTCCGCCGCCGTCTTCTCACAGTCGATCAGCTTCTTCTCTGCCATCCCCGTCCGACCCTCCAGGTCGAGCAGGCGGGTGGAGTGGGAATCCACCTTCCTCTCCACCGCCTGCACGGCCGCCACCACGGTCAGGGACAGCTCTGCCGTCTGCGTCTCCCGCTCCGAGGTGCGCTCGGGGCCGGCCGCTGGCCGGAGGGGCGAGGGGCAGCGCGGCGGCCGCACCGGCTCCGGCGCCTGCGGACACAAGGGCGCGGGTCAGGCCGGGCAGTCCCCGCGGGGCGATA
>VZTZ01016351.1:178789-210626 GCA_013400955.1 Drymodes brunneopygia
GGGGCCCGGCGGCGCCGCGGGGCCGCCCCCGGTATCGGCCCCCGGGCCCGGCTCGGGGCCCGGAGCTTTGCCCAGTCTGTGCTGCGCCGGCAGAGGCACCGCCGCCGGCACCGCCGCCTGTCCCTCGGGGGTCCCGAAGCCCGTGCCGGGGAAGAGCAGCTCCCCGGAGCTGCCCGGCAAACCCACCTCCTCGGGGGGCTCGGCATGGGGGCACCGCTCCTCCGTCTTCACCAGCAGCCCCTCGCTGGCTGCAGGGGACAGAGAGGCTGGTCAGTGCCTACCGCGGACACTGGGGATGTCCCCAAGTCACAGCTCGCCCTGGGCAGGTGCTACCCCCACCCCCAGCCCCACGGTGGGGATCGCTCACCAGGACCAGGGCCCGGGGGCAGCATCTCCCTCTCGGGCAGCTCCCAGGGCTCCCGGACACACGGCTCCTCCTCCTGCTTGATCCACGACAAGAAATCGTGCGCGGTGATCAGGGCGTCCGCGCCTGCAGGGAGGGACAGGGACGGGAACAGGGACGGGGACAGGGACTCAGCCACGCGGGGCCACATCCTGCTCCGGGAGGCAGGGGAGGGAATGGCTCAGGTGGGGGCAGGCTCAGCCCCGGGCTCACCTGCACAGGGGTCTGGTGGCATCCCCCGCTCCTCCGGGAACTGCTGCTCCCCCACGAAGGCCACTTCCTGCTTGATCCGGGACAGGATGTCGGAGGTGGAGATCAGCGACTCTGTTCACAAGGAGAGACATGGCCGGGGCCAGGATGGAGCCACACGGTGCAACCAATGGCCACCAACGCCACAGTGTGTGACCCCTAGGGTCTGGCCACAGGGGACAACCCCATGCCACAGCAGTTATGGACATCCAACACTCCCAGGGAGCTGTGGGGACAGGTGACTGTGGGACAGCCCTTGGGAATGGGTCACCCTGAGATGGCCCATGGGGACAGGCACAACCCTTGGGAACAGATGACTGTGGCACAGGCCACTGGGGATATGTGACAATGGCACAGCCCATGGGGCTGGGTGACTGTGACACAGCCCATGGGCTCTGACACAACGTGGTGGCAGCAGGGGACACGTGGATCTCCCAGTGATGGATATCCAAGATCTCCAGCGCAACAGTCAGGGATTTTCTGGGGTCACTCATGGCAGTTCCCAGTCACAGAACTGGGCCCAGTGGGGATGGGACTGTTGGGGAAGGAGGAGGGGCGTCCCTGGGGTGAGGAGGGTGGGGGACAGCAGGGACAGGTCCTCCCGCGGTGCCTCACCCGCGCAGGCGTCCGGTGGCAGCTCCCTCTGCTCCAGCTCCCGCTGCTCGGGGACACAGGGTCCGTCCCCGCGCTCGCTGCGGGGCTGTGCCTCGCTTCTGGAGAGGGCCCCATCTGCCAGGGACACAGACTGATGTCACCAGGGCTGTGCCTGATGTCACCCAGGCTTGGGGGAACACGCTGGGGACACACCAGGCTGCCAGGCCCTGGTGGCCCTCCTGGCAAAGAATGTGCTTAAATCCCACGACACCTCCGTGCTGGAGGCCTGTGCAGGGCGCACACTCAGGTCCTGGGTTCTGGGGGACAAGGGCCCTCTCCAGCCCCCTGGGCAGCACCGTGGCAGCACTGGCATGGCACGGCGTGTCATCCTGTCCCCACACACAGCACGAGCCATGGAGCGTCCCCTCTGGAATGGGTGGTCCCAGGACACAGCGAGTGCCACCACTGACCACTGGTTGGGGACCCTCTGGGGAGATGTGACCATCGCTGCATCCTGCCAGGAGAGGGGGAAAAGGGACATTTACCCAGGGACAGCAAAGCCTCGTAGTTCTCCTTCACCAGGTTGTTGTACAGCTCCTTTTGCCACTCCTCCAGGTTCTTCCACTCCTCCGCTGAGAAGTAGACGGCAATGTCAACAAATGTCACTGGCACCTGTGGGGACAAGACCCCCCCCGGCTCAGTGGCGCCCACTCCCCAAGGAAACCAAGGGTCCCCCCACTGTCCTGCAGCCAACCAGACCACTCTACCTTGGGGACCTCGCCCCGGGGGCCGGGGGGCAGCCGCAGCACCCAGAAATTCCTGTTCTTCAGCAGGTTCTCCACGTTCTCCAGGCGCCGCTGGAGCAGCCCGTACTCCTGGATGAGGGTGCCCAGCACGGCCCACTTGCTCTCCAGCTGGTTCCCAAATTCCATGGCCGTCTTCTCGCAGTCCAGGAGCTTCTTCTCGGCCGTGCCAGAGCGGCCCTCCAGGCTGAGCAGGCGGGTGGCCAGCAGGTCGATCTTCCTCTCCATGGCCTGCACCGTGGCCACCACGGTCCAGAGCGAGGCCTCAGCAGAGTGGAGCTGCGCCTCCCGCACGTGCGCCCGCTCCGGCAGCAGCGGCGGCTGCAGCGGCATCAGGTGAGGGGCCTCCATGTTCCACTCCTGCACCTGGGCCACGGGGAGGCCACGAGTGGGAGGAGGCCCACGGTCACCCCCTGGAGCCTCTGCTCCCCAGTTCCAGGGCTTTTGGCCACCAGCAGCCCCAGAACTGCAGGGAAGCCCTGTGTGCGATGTCCACTGGCCTGAGGGGACAGTGTGGCCAGGGTGGCCGTGGGGTCAGTTCCCATGGAATACCTGCCAGAACTAGGCAGTTCTCCATGGTGACCCTCTCCCAACCTGTCACCCCAATCCACAGTCCCTTGGGAGCCATTCCTGGGCCTGCCCAGGCTGGGACCCTCTCGGCAGGAGGATGGGTCTGGGTGGGCAGGGAGCAGCCAGGGCAAGTGTGGGTCAGGGGTGTCCAGGGACACCTTGGGGATGTACAGGGATGTGCCAGGACAGAGGTGCCTGGGCTGAATGCTGCTCAGAGCATCCCGGGACACCCTGGGGCATCCCGGGGGCACGGGGATATCCCGGGGCAGAGGTGCCTGGGGACACTCTGGGAACACACGGGCATCCCGGGTCAGCAGGGCATCCCCGGAGCACTGGGGCCATGGCGGGTCGCGTCCCTGGGGACATCCCGGGGCACCCCGAGGGCACGTGGCCATCCCGGGTCAGCGGTGCCCGGCGCATCCCGGGGACGGACGGACATCGCGGGGCAGGGGTGCTCAGCCACATCCCGGGGCACCGCGGGTCGGCTCCCCGGAGGTGGAGGGGGCCCCGCGGGCCGGGGGCGCCGGAGGGTCCCGGCCGGNGGAGCGGCGGCAGCGCGGAGCGCGAGCACTGCCGCCTACCGGCACCGGGAGCGGCTCCGCCACCGGCGCGGCCCCGGTACCGCCACCGGGACTGGCACCCGCACCCACACCGGCACCGGCTCTGCCACCGCCACCGGCTCTGCCACGGTCCGCTGGCACCAGCAGTGGCCCCACCACAGCCGCGGGTGCTGACACTGGCACCCTCAGTGGCACCGGAGCACCGGCACTGCCACCGGCACTGCCACCTCTACCCCCGGCATCGCCCTGGAGCAAGCAGCAGCACTGGCACCACCATGGGGATTGGTATCGGCTCTGCCACCAGCACCGGGCTCTGCATCGACATCAGCACTGATGATGGCCCGAGTGTGGGGGACATCGGACTGGATTTGTGTCCAGGGGACATCTGGTAGCACCGAGGGCCATGAGCCGAGCGGGGAAGAGGACACGACCACCCACACCAGGACCCCCATCCTGGCCAGAAGACCCTTATGGGTGGACATTGAGTTTGGGCTCATCCCGAGCCCTGGAGCCCTTCGTTGTAACAGTGCCAGGGGCTGGGACTGGTGCCCGGCCCGGGATAAGTGTTACTGTCCCAACTCCCTGGGTTAATCCCGGGGAAAGCTCCTCCAGCGCCTCGGTGCTCCAGGATCCGCATGGATGGGCCACGGCAGGGGCTCCCCTGGGCTGGACATGGAGCGGGATGACCCGAGCCCCGGGGGAAGGGAAGGCAGTGGGACAAGAAGGGTTAAGGGGCTGAGCAGCATCACGGGAGCCAGAGCAGCCATTTCCCTCCAGGGTGTCATCGCTCCCCGTCCCCTCCAGCGCTGTGTCCCCCAGCTAGGACACCCCAAGCCCCCAGGCCCTGCCCCATGGCCTGAGAACTGAGCCTTTTAAATGAAGACTTTTTTCTAACATCCAATCTAAATACGAGACCATTTCAAATTTTCCTGTCCCTGTTCCCTGGAGCAGAGCCCGACCCCCTGGCTGCCCCCTCCTGTCAGGGAATTGTGCAGAGCCACAAGGTCTCCCCTGAGCCTCCTCTGCTCCAGGCTGAGCCCCTTTCCCAGCTCCCTCAGCCGCTGAGGTTTCTTCATCTCAGCCATCGATTCCCCTGCTGCCAGTTCAGACAGGTTTTTTTTGGTTTATTCCCAAAACTTTCCAAACATCTCTTACCATGCAGGTGATATTGCCCTGGGAATGTCAGTTCCTCCTGGGAGAAGGTTTGATTCCCAGCACAGCACCTGCTGAAGGTTCTGCTCCTCATGGCAGTGGGGAGTTAAATCTGGGTGTGACACAGCAGCTCTGCCCCTCAGGAGTGAGGGGTGCTGGGGCCTGGAACAGCCCATGGGACCCAGTGGTCAGAGGAACCATCCCCTCTGTGGGAATGGAGCTGTATCCCAGGCCAGGAGGACACATTCCCCCTGCTAGGGCTCTCCCAGGGCCAGGAGCAGTGCAGGATGTCCAGGCTGTGAAACCACATCCCACACTGCAGCATCCAGCCTGGAGAGGGACTGGGGACAAGGGATGGAGGGACAGGACACAGGGAATGGCTTCCCACTGCCAGAGGGCAGGGATGGATGGGATATTGGGAAGGAATTCCTGGCACAGGGTGCCCAGAGCAGCTGTGGCTGCCCCTGGATCCCTGGCAGTGCCCAAGGCCAGGCTGGATGGAGCTTGGAACAGCCTGGGACAGTGGGAAGTGTCCCTGCCCATGGCAGGGGTGGCACTGGATGATCCTTAACATCCCTTCCAATCCAAACCATTCTGGGATTCTGTGAGGAATAAAAGTAAAGCCAATCCCAGGACTACACTTATGAGCAGGAAACATTGAGAAGCCACTGCCAAAAGGTTTTTGGGATATTATTCCTCTACTTGGGATGGGTGGGATGCTTTGGGGCCAAGTGTATTTTCCCAATCCTGCTCAGAACTCCTGGAACTCCAGCACAGCACCAGCTGGGTGTTCCCTGCTGCTCCTCAGGGGCTGCTGAGCCCAGAGACTTCATTCCAGCTGGAGTCTCTGCCTGAGGACACCCCTCCAACTGGAGGCAACACATTTTCTCTCTTGGCACTCAACTGGAATAATCAAAAGTGCTGAAAACCACCCACCAGCACGTGTGGAGAAAACACAATCTGCATGTGCTGCCTCCACAGGCACTCCCTCCTCTCCTCTCCTCTCACCTTCTCCCTGCTGTATTTCCGCTTCCCAGAGGAACATCACCAACACACTGCACACACAGTAAGAACACATCCATGGGTTTTTTCCCCAGAATTTCAGAAACCACAGCAACATCTCGCCCCACAGGAAAACGTGGGGTCAATATAAAAATAGAACTCAAAAAAGTAGAACCAAAATAGAACCAAAAGTAGAACCAAAAACAGAACCCAGAGTTCGTTTTGCAGCTACAGTAATGGGAGAGCAGCTAAAATGGGGAAATAATGCCCAGAATTGGGTGCTTCTAACATCAACTTACTGGGGAACAATCCCATCCCCAGTTCTCCATTTTTCATCCCCGAGAACTTCCAGTGTTTCTCTGTGCTACTCTGGATGCTCTCCAGCACATGCTGGTGCTGCACCAGGTGTTTTAACGGTGTTTTAAATTTGGTACAGCCAATGCTGCTCTGTCCAAGGAGGAGCAAAGTAAGAACGACAGGAACCATCCAGCTCCCAACCAACGCCCATTAGGCCAACACCAAAGCGAACCAGAACTCGATGCCGTTTAGGCGAACTGCCTCATCCCCCAACTTCCCGCTAATCCACACCTCTGAGCAGAGCAGGGTTTTTGATGCTGCCTGCCAAGGCCTGGCCCGGGAAGGCCTATGCCACTGGGATGATGTGGAAGTGAGTGCGGAGGTGGCTGCGCAGGGCGGGTTTGTCCAGGAAGCGGCGGCCGCACTCGGCGCAGGCGTGGGGCCACGTGCCGGCGTGGGCGCGCTGGTGCCGCACCAGGTACGCGTGCCGGGCAAAGCTCTTCCCACACTCGGTGCAGATGAACCAGGGCGCTGCTGCTGCCTCCTCGGGCCGGCCCTGGTGGTACAGCAGGAAGCGCCGGAACTCGTCCAGCTCTCTGGCTGCGCTGGCACTCCCGATTCTCGCAGGGTTTGCCGGAATTGTTGCCGGATTCTGGTGATCCCCCGATGTTTGTGCCTGGTTCGAGCTGGGGCAGGGCAGGGCTTGGGGTGCTCCTGAGGGTGATCCGTGCAGTTGTGGGGCTCCTGCACCCTGGATCGTGGCACCGGCATGGCCTGGAACAAGGAGATTCCAAACATTCCCTGTATCTGATGTGACAGAACACAAATCTCCAAACAACAATTCCAGCTTCACTGCATGTGGACAAAACCCCCAAGTTTTGTGTAAAAAAAAAAAAGCAGGGAGCTCATCCCTGAGCTGGAATCCCCCCTCCCTCCAACCCTACCAAGTTCAATGTGTTGCCAGTGAATTCCCACACCACCACACACCTGAGCTGAGGGTGGCAGTTTTCCTTCCCTCCAAATCCTGTGAATCCTTGACCTGCGCCGCTCCTCCTGCCGGGATCTGGCTTTTGGGAACAGGAAAGTCTGAACAAGGAACAGAAAGAACATGGGAATGATGGTTATTAATATTTCCCCCGATGGTTTTCCAGCAAATCCCTGCATGACCCACTCTCTAAAGAGCATCTCTGTTATTCCAGGAAAAGATCCAATGGGGAAGGAGCAGCAGCAGCTGCCCATATATCTAAAAGGGTGACAGGGATGCAGGTGAACAGGGATTTGTGCCCCAACTTCCGTAAAATATTCCAGAAATGACACCCAGAAGGTTGAAAATTCAGTGTTGGAAAGTGGAAGGTCTCGGATTTGAGCCTTAACCCCAAATTCAGCTCCCTGGTGCTGGATTTTATGGCTCAGTCCTGTCTTTTCCCCAGCTAATTCCTCCTTGTGCAATGCAGGTTCTTCCAGGAATCAATCCAAGGAATTACCTGAATGCTAAAGAGCCAGGGAGGGCTCTCAGCTTCAGATTTAAAATATCAGTGACTTCAAGCAAATATATAGTTGGGCATTTAAAGATAATTAACAAGATTTCTTCGTTTTCTGGGCATCTTTCAAGTTATTTGACTATTTCTGCATCAAAATAGTTCAGTTCTCTTCAGTGAATCCCCACTCCAAACATACATCAGGGTCTGGGGATGAGGGAAACACAACTTCACTGTAAATAATAAGGGTGTTAGTGTAGAAACACATAATCATGGGATGATTACATGCAGGTGCTTTTACTGCAGAGCTCTGGGAATCAGGGGTACAGACAAACCCAAATCTGGCTCCCCCATGAATTCGAGATGGATACATTTTATACCCTTTCCTCACATAACTGTTGTACAATCATATGTTAATCACTAACTTGATATTGTTCTATTGTGTGTGTATTGTTTTCACCCCAGCATGAGTCTAAGCCCTCTCCCCACAACTGCCCACAACATTTCTCCTGGTTGTTGTTCCTTTCTCGTGATTCTTGTTGCGATTAAATAATTCTTTTTACTTGTATTTACTAAGCAATCATTGCATTTAACCTCATTATAAGCAATCATCCCATTTAACCTCATTATCTACTATACAGGTGGGTACACAGGTGTAGGTTACCATGATTCTAGCAAAGACAATGCCCACTCCTGTTCCAAGGCCTACTTTAGCTACCAAGATTTTAAAACCATTTTAACCCAATGCTATCAGGGGTACAGCATTAATGATCCCATGTGCCACTGCAGCTCCTGCATCCAAACCTTTTCCACTCCTTGTCCCTTGTTTTTGTTGGCAGCTGCATTCCCTGGGATCCTAAACTGTCCTTCAGCCTTTTAAAAGGAAAATTGTGGGGCTTCTTGTCCCTCACAAAGACTTAAAAGTACTTAAAGACGGATTCTCTAAAAATCCAGGGATCTGAGGAGTGGCAAAAGCCAGCCCAGACCCAGCATTGTCCCTTTGGAAAGGGAAATCTGACCTTTTCCCAGAGCGAGGAAAGATCCGTATTTCTCCTTCAGCAATTGCTTATAAAATTCATTCTGCCAATCCTGCAGACGTGGCCACTGAGGAAACATCCCAGAGACCTAAAAAGCAAAATGTTCCACAGTCAGGGGAGCTGTGAATCCCTGAAAAGCCTCTGATCCCAAGAGTTTAAACATGTGGGCACCTCCCAGCTGCTCCCAGCGATGTCTGTGTAATGTGTAAGCAGCATATTAATGAAGGATTTTACATAAGAACCTTCTACTGTTAATCCAGAACGAGAGAAAAGGCTTTAAAGTGATGTGACTCAGCCAGAACAATGATTTGCTCCAACAACTGGGTCAGAAATTAGTCATTAAAAAAAAAAAGATATCCACGGTCAGCATCTATGCCCAGCCCCCTCAGGGAATGTGGTTCTTCCTTCAATGAAAAATAAAATAATTCAGTGTTTTAAATAAACCCTGAGGCAGTGCCATGATCTGTCAGGCTGGCTGCAAAAGCTCCTCCCTGCTAATGAAAGCTTATTATTAGGGAATAACAATATTATTATTATTAATTAAACCCTCCAAGGGATATTTTTCCAAGCTGCTTCCAACGCTTTACACGCAAATCTCCCTTTTAATTTAATTTAATTGATTCCCACTACCCAGCCCCTTTAATTACCCTCCAGGGCTCGGAATTCCGGATCCGCTTTCGGGGTCTGCTGCTCATCCCTTCCCCAGAATCCTGGGGGGTCCCCACGAGCCAGGTGCCATCTTCCCCCAGGATGAATTTGCTGGGCACAGCCTCCTTCAGCAGGCGCCGGCTCCTGCGGACCTTCGGGGAGTTCACCTCGAAGGAGCCCTCCTCGAAATGCTCCGAGCACAGGCGCTGGTACTTGGAGGGGGTGCCCATGTCCCTGCCCATGTTTTGTATCCACTGCCTCAGGAGGGTTTCGTTTTGCAGGGGGAACCCAAAAAAACTGACCGAGCTGTTCTTGCAGGCGCCGCTCGTGGCGTTGTGGCAGTGCAGGGCTGAACAATAAACCATTGTCACGCAGGAGGAACGGGGGGGGAAAACCCCCAAAAAAACACACCAGGGGGAACGTTGAGGGAGTTCCTAATCAACCTCAGTCCCAAACAGCTCTAAATTTCTCCAAAAACCCCATGGTTTTGGTGAAGAGGAAGAGCTGAGGTGACTGAGTGAAACGCAGGGCTGAACTTCGCACAGGTGAGGAGTCAGGTCTGTCCCAGCTGCTTCAAATCAACGATCTGAAAAGGAAAAAAACGCTTTAAAATCAGTGTAATGTCCCTTGAATGTGCAGATTTACATTCAATTAACTCCTGCTGTGTGCACACAGACATGAGCTTTGTTCATTTTTGTATCCATGAGGGATCCTGAGCTCCAAAGTTTATCTCGCATGCAACAAAGGGCTGAGAGACCAAGGATTCCCCCAAAAAATGAAAGTTTGGGGTGTGCCGACACCTCCCCCATCATATCAGAGTCTCAGGGGAGTCAATCAGTGAGGAGATCTTTGGATTGGAACACTGGAACAGGGAATAAACCATGCAGAGATCCTCCTGCATGCTGCTCTGAAAAGGAGGAACATCCCAAGGTTTGTAGATGCCCATGACCAAAAAGGAGCAAGGATCAGAAGGTCCAAAAAAATCTCACAGAGCTCGATTATTAAATTAAACACCCAGCATGGAAATCGGTGTTTTTGCCCTTATCTTCTGGTAGGAAGGGGAATAAAAGAGTACAAGAAAAGAGGGAAGAGAGAGGGAGGTAAGATAGGAGAGGGAAGGAGATCACCAGTCCTGACTCCAGCATTGATCCGGCCCTGAGGGCACATTTTCACAGGTAATTCACCCTGGAATTGGGTTTCTCCCTTTTCATGTAAATGAGCGAGGATGCACAGTCCCTTCTCCCGGAGCTTTCTGGAAAGGGGCTTTGGGATCTGGATCCACCTCTCGCTGGGAAATGTTTGGCTGACACTCTGTGCCCCTTTCCCGACCCCAGTCCTGCACTGCGTTTTCCCATTTGCCATTATCTCCATGGAGCAGAACAGGGAAGGGGCCCCAGGAAGGTGCTGCCCCACCTCTGTGTGCTTCCCTTCTCCAACCACATCCTGTTCTAGCGAGCTTCATCAGCTCCTCGGGGCCCAGGTGTCCCCAGGACCCCAGCACAGGAGAGGCAGGGACATGGAGTGAGTACAGAGGAGTCCCCAGAGCTGCTCCAGGACTGGAGCCAGGCTGGGAGAGCTGGGAATGTTCCCCTGGAGAAGAGAAGGATCCAGGGAGAGCTCAGAGCCCCCTTCAGGGCCTGAAGGGGCTCCAGGAGAGCTGAAGAGGGACTGGGGACAAGGGATGGAGGGACAGGACACAGGGAATGGCTTTAAACTGAAAGAGAGACGGGGAAGAAATTGGAAAGGAATTCCAGGCTCTGAGGGTGGGCAGGCCCTGGCACAGGGTGCCCAGAGCAGCTGTGGCTGCCCCTGGATCCCTGGCAGTGTCCAAGGCCAGGCTGGATGGAGCTTGGAGCAGCCTGGGACAGTGGGAGGTGTCCCTGCCCATGGCAGGGGTGGCACTGGATGGGCTTTAAGGTCCCTTTCACAACAAACCATTCCATTCCAGCCCCGCTTTCACCCCCTGCACACACCGGGGGTGTCTGTGCCTCTCTCCCCGTCCCACAGCTGCGGGAGGAAGTGGGTACCGGCGCTCCCCTCACGGGGAAGGCGCCGCAGGGCTGTAGGGGGAGCCGGACACGGCTCTGAGCCCCAGGACCCTCGGCTCCCGCCGCCACGCTGCACCGCCATCTTCGTCCCCCTCAGCCGCGCCAAGCCGCACCAGCCAATCACAGGTGGCGCGGAGCAGCAGCAGCCAATCGGAACCCAGCCCTAACCATTTCCCTCACGCCATTGGCCCGCCGCCTGCACCCGCGCCCGGCGCGCGGCTGCCGCCTGAGGAGAGGGAGGGAGGAGCGCTCATCCCCATTGGTCAGCGCGTGGGGAAAGCAGGGCGCTGATTGGGCGAGGAGGCGGAGATTGAGGGCGGCGTCCTCTCGTTGTCACGGCAACGGCGGCGGGGCCGAAACCGCGGGAGGTTTTCCCTCAGCGAGCACCGGCCCCGGAGCTCCGACATCCCTCAGCGAGCACCGGCCCCGGAGCTCCGACATCCCTGACCAAGCACCGGCTGTAGGACGGAGACTAGGGAGCCCCTCACCGAGCACCGGCAGCGGGATCGGGAAGGAGCACCACGGGGACGCGGGATTCGCCGTCTCGGAGCGCGGTCCCAGCTGGGGGAGCGGACGGACCCTCCCCCGCCTGAAACGCAGGCGGATCCCGGGACCGGCCCCTGCCTCCCCGCCGCTGCCCTCCTCCGCGCCCGTTTCTACCCAAGGCAAAGATGCCTTTAAACCTGGGATTTGGGGGACAGCAGCCACTGAGTTCCTCCTCTGGCTCCAGCCTCGCTCCTACCTTCCCCTCCCGCTGCAGAATGAGCCGTGGCATTTGGCAATTTTGATTAAAACCCCTCAAATTTCCAGCCAACGAATCAAACATCCTGACAAGACTTAAGCAGAAACACGCACGCAAAAAAAGGCCCTTTAGGGAAGATTTCCTTAAAGAAAAGTGAAGGAGCTGTGACCCCGAACAGGCTCTTCCCTGACTCAGACACCTGTTTCTCTATTTTTTTCCCCCACGACGCCATCGACAAAGTGAGAGGTGACAAATCCAGACTCTAATCAGTAAAAGGAATAAATCGTGTCCTTACAGGACCACGACACGTCCGACTCAACCGTGAGACTGAACGCGAGCAAAAGCTCTCGGAAGGAGGATGTTTAACGAGCAGTGCCGTGTCCCGCTCCAAAGGGGAGGGAAGTTCCTCAGGCGTGGAGATGCCCGGGCTCTAAAAGGAACGACAAACACCAGAGTGTCCTAAAAGAGCTACGAAGTTTGATTAGTAAATTATACACGGCATGGAAATTGGGATGGGTTAGCCCCTTGTCTTCTAGGAATAAATTAAAGAGCGAAAGAAAGGAGGGAAGAGGTCAGGAAACATCACCAGTCGTGGCTCCAGCGGCGATCCCAGATTCCAGGGTGTGCAGGATCCCGAGGATGCTGTTGGGGGCACCTTCTTAAGGGTAAGTTTTCCCCGCCCCGGCATCAGGTTTCCCACTTCCCATGCAAATAAGGGAGTGTGCGCAATCCTGCTGCTGGACCCTTCTGGAATTGGGCCGGAGGGTTTTGAGGGGTTGTGGGGATGTTGATGCTCCGCTGATCTCCCTGCTCACTTCCCCGCTGGCCTTCTCTCGTGTTTGTTGTGTCTCCGAGGAGGAGCTGGGACAGCGCTGCCCTATCTGCCGTGCCCTCCTCTCCAGCCACATCCTGTTCTACCCCGCTCCTTATAAGTGTTTGGGACACAGCCTTAACTCCTTGCAGCCCTGGCTGCCGCAATTGCACAGATCACAAACCCGCTTGTGTTCCCTGAAGAACGGGGTGGAGACTCGGGGTGACCCCGAGAACCGGGGACAGACCATTCCTTGTCTCCCCCAGCACCCCCTGCATCTCCTGGTGCTCGGGGGGGAGCGGGAAGGGGCTCATGGAGAACGATCCCGTTCCATCCGAGCCGGGAGTTGATTTGCAAGAGCATCCCGGGCGCGGCGCAGGGAAACAATCGAGGCCAGGGGCCGGGAACTGCCCGACCTTTCCATAACAAAGGGCGCAGTGAGGGACACTCAGGGACACATCAGGAGCCGATCAGCGCACATTTTCTGCCTGTGAGGGGAGAAAAGCCCGGGGAAGAAGGGGGAATTCCTTTGTTTGGGGTCCCTCCCTGGAGGCACCACCTTAAGCTGTTGCCCAGTTGTTGGATCAAGGTTAAATTATTGAACCTTGTGTCCACTATGGGAAATTTGGGATAAAGTCTGTGAAAAAAACCTGTGTGAGTGTGGTTTGGGGTCAAATGGACCCATCGGCTCACGGGAGCCCCTCCCAGCTCAGGTGATGCTCAGCTCTGACTCCACAGTGGCTCCTGGATGGGCAGACAGGGAAATCTCCTTTAGTTTCCCAGCCAGATATCCAGCAACTGGAATCTTATCCATGCAGCCAGAATAACGGACTGGACATGCACATTCCAGCTGGTTCTTGTCAACAATTAATAAAAATTTTAATAGACACGGGAGCATGATATCCAGTATTAACACAGCAGGATGCTGGATCCAGAGGGCAAAGAGTTAAAATCCCTGGAGCAAATGCTCCCGTGCCAAACTGCTCAGGTTAATTTATGGCTCCTGGGTGCAAGGCAGAAATCTGCCAACCTTAACCCCAAAAGAATTCCAGAGGCTACAGTGCACTGACTCAACGCAGCACCTGCACTCCTTGATTTAAAATTAAGGTACCACAATGGAAAATTTCTGGCAGGAAAGGGAATTCCTGGAGTTCCACCTGAGTTGGCCCCAATAAGAGCTGTGGGTCCCAACACTGTGTGGGGTGTGGCATCCCAGGCACCAAGGAGTTAAAGTGTTGCTGTGTCCCAAACCTGGAACAGGGTGTGGCTGCAGAGGGGGACCCTCCAATATTCTCAGCCCCTCTGATTTTCCCAATTCTGGGCTTGTCTTCCTCCTTTTCTTCCTGTAACTCTTTCTGCAGCTGCTCAGTTTTCACTGACCTCTTTCCCTCCCTTCTATTTCTTCTCTGGGGTTTTGTTTCTCTCTGCCATGCTTTTTCCTATCTAAATTCTCCAATTATTCTCTTCCCCTGAATTCTGCTGAAGCAAGTGGAGTCCCAAGCTGATCTTTTTCAGGCCCAGGTTTATCACTTGGGATTCTGTAGAAGGCCAGGAGATACAGGGACAGCTGTGGAGTCAGTCAAGGACTGTGGTGTGAGACAGGAAATGGGAAAGGCCAGGATGTGGCTGGAGGAGGCACATGGAGGTGGAACAGCTCTTTTTTGGGACCAACACCCTCGTTCTGGCTCCTGGAGCTAAATACAGCATGGAACAGCACAGGCCATGAGTGTCCAACAAAGGTTGATCAATCTGGGGGAAATCAAAACCACCAAAGACCCCCTGATCCATTTCTAGGAGGATCCAGAGGGACGGACGGTGTCTGCTCACTTGTTTGTATCGAAAGTGAAAGAAGTGGCCCCAGGGTGTGGAAACCTTGGCTGTAAAAGGGTGATCCAGGGCTCACAGGGGCACCTCTGGGATCCTGGACACGGTGACAGCTGGATTGATATCAGAGCCAGGACTGGTGATCTCCTCCTCTTTGCCTCAATGATCTCCCTCTCCTTCTTCCCTCTTTCCTTTTACTCTTTTATTTCTCTTCCCACCAGAAGATAAGGGCAAAAATAGCAATTCCCAAGCTGAGTGTGGAATTTGCTAATAAAACTTTGTGAGCTTTTCTGAAGCCCTCTGACACCTGCCATTCCCTTTTGGCCACGGGCATCTACAAACCTTGGGAGCTTCTTTCCTCTTGAGAGTGGGACACAGACCCGAGGGAGGAGGCTGGAGTAGAGCTGCCCTACCCCACATGGCCCCCTCTCCAGCAGACCCTGTTATCAGTGTTTGGGACACAGCAGCTCGTTAACTCCGTGCTTCCCAGGTTTCTGCAGCATCTCCATGTCCTGCCTTCACAGGATTTGGAAAATTGAACAAACACAGCAGACCATTGACAATGTGGGAAAAGAAATGCAACTCAACTTTAAGGCTATGCAAAAGTGAAACCATATTCCACACTCACTGGCCATTTCACAGCCCCCAGGAAGGACCTCACCCTTCAGGAATCCTCCCCTTGGGTTCAGCAGTGATGATTTAACAGTGGGAATAAGCTGCCTCCCAGGCTCTGCAGCCTTCTTTCTGTTTGCCACTGAAGAAAGAGGCTTCCTCTGACAGCCACAGGGGCAGCACTTCCTTTCCCAAAGCATCTCACCCAAGTGGGCGTTTCCTGACTCCGTTTCACTTGTTTAGTGGACAATTAATACCTTTAACTCGTTCCCACCCCAGTCCAAGGACTCCGGACTCCTGGGATAACATTTCAGATAATTTCTGTCTCTTCAGACAACTCTTCTGTGTAACACACATCACAAATTGTTCCATGTCAACGTGGTTTCTGTCCCACATGGACTCACAGCCAGCAGTACCTCCAAACTCCACCTCCCCAAATCCACAGGCACTGGTGAATGCTGCCTAACATGGAAAACAACCCCCAGCCACCTCCCTTTTCCTGGGAGGGGCTCGGGATGGCTGTTCCACAGCCTCCTCCTACCTCAGGGCCTGGCACAGAGCGGGGGTGCTGCCCTGGCCCAGCGAGGGGACACGGAGGGGGCTGTGGGGGCTGTCCTATAGGGAATGCATCATGGAGCCCCTGATGTTCCCGCAGGGCCAGCTGACCAGCGGCACATGTGTGTCCTGCACGTGACCCTCCTGATGCTTCAGCAGGCTCCTCTTGAGCACAAACCTTTTGCTGCAGAGAGGACACTGGAAAAGCCTCTCTCCCGTGTGCCGGCGCTGGTGGTTCAGGAGGTAATCCTTCCTCCTGTAGGTTTTGTCACACTTGGAGCACTTGTAGGGCCTCTCTCCCGTTTGACTCGTCTGGTGCCGAACGAGCCACGAATGGCACACAAAGTTTTTCCCACAGTCGCTGCAAATGTAGGATTTGCCCCGGCCCTGGCCCTGCTGCTGGGCTGGGCTGCCCCGGGCTGGGGGTGGCTCCCAGCAGGGGCTGGATCCCGATGTGTCCGTGGGGAAGCTCTCCTCGTTTTCAGCAGGTTCCTGTGAGCCGAGGCTGTCCTGGCCACAGGGTCTGGCTGTGCCTGTGGGAGTCTCTCCATACTCGGAGCAGGGCCCTGGACCCTCGCAGGAGGCAGGAGCAGCTCCTGGGCCCATTCCCTTCTCTCCTTGGCAGCCTCGGGACCTGGCCAGGTGTGGCTGCAGCAGAGGGAACACCCTCTCACATGTGGGGCCTGGAAACATCTCCCGTTCTCCCTGCGGAGCCTGAGGCCGGTCCTGCTGTGGGGAGTTTCTCTCACACTTGTACACACAGGGCTGCTTTTCCAGGCTCTCTTCCTGAGCACTAAAGAAATCGTAGTGAGCGTCACCTCCAAGGCTGTTCCTGTTCCCCATGGTGGTTGTTTCCATCATTTCTGAATTCCACTGACTGTCCCATGTCACTCCATGGCTGGGATCTTTGGGGAACCCCTCTCCTGGCCTTCCTGGTAGCTCTAAGTCACAGGTCTTGTTCTCAAAGCAATCTGGTGGATGGTCCCTCTTCAAGTTTTCATCTGAAAGAGAGAGATATCAGAGATTTTTAATTCAGGAGTCCCCTTAGGAATGATCTTCCCCACTCACAGCCACATCATTAATACTGAGGGAGGGAACAAGTACCAGCACCCACTGAAACAGTATCTCCCGGAAAATAGAAGGACTTCTTTCAGCTGCATTTTTTAAAATCTACATTAAAAAATCCCTTCTGCAGTCTCAGATTCAGCCTCTCACTCAGATGACAGAGCAGACACTGTCCCACCTCAGTGCTCCCAGATCCTCTCCAGACACTCCCCTGAGCAGCTCCAGGAGCAGAGTCCAAGCAGAGCCTTGGAGCCAGCTCAGCGAGTCACAGAATCATAGAATCTCCTGAGCTGGGAGACACCCACAGGGAGCATCCAGCCCCACCCCTGGCCCTGAGAGCACTGTCCAAGCCCTCCCTGAGCTTTGGCAGCCTCGGGACCTGCCCATTCCCTGGGGAGCCTGCCCAACCACCCCTTGGGGGAAGAACCTTTTCGTAATATCCAACCCAAATCTCCCCTCCTGAGCATATCAGAAGCATTCTCTGCTCCCAGGAACGAGCACCTGTTTTTTACTGAACAGCTCTGGAAACTTATTTTTCTTGCCTGAGTAACAACCTCAGTGGAATAATATTTTTGTTACAGAACTTTCAAAGAAAGCCACTGACTCGAATTGCAGCCAGGATGGAAAACCACTGTGATTAAAAGCCCACTCTCTTGTGACCCTATAAACAGTGATCTGAAGGGAGACCCACTGAGCTCCCAATTCCCAGAAAATAAAGGAATGTGTGGTCNCCTGAGCATATCAGAAGCATTCTCTGCTCCCAGGAACGAGCACCTGTTTTTTACTGAACAGCTCTGGAAACTTATTTTTCTTGCCTGAGTAACAACCTCAGTGGAATAATATTTTTGTTACAGAACTTTCAAAGAAAGCCACTGACTCGAATTGCAGCCAGGATGGAAAACCACTGTGATTAAAAGCCCACTCTCTTGTGACCCTATAAACAGTGATCTGAAGGGAGACCCACTGAGCTCCCAATTCCCAGAAAATAAAGGAATGTGTGGTCCCCAAACACTGATAACTGGATGGCCATGGAGCCAACCAAGGACTGTTGATTAACACACCATGAGAAAGAACAAGATTTGGCTGGAGAAGGGGGGCTGTGTGGAGATAGGACAGCAATTTCTGGGACAAACATCCTCATTGTAGCTTCTGGAGACAAGCACAACACAGCACAAAGGCAGGAACGAGGCCAAGAAGTGGTGATGGATTACGGGGAGGGGATCACGACCACCAAAAATCCCCAAAGCCTCCAAACCATTTCCAGAAAGGCCTGGAAGAACTGACTGCTTGGACAGTGGGAAACTTGTCTTCAGGGCAGGGAATCCTGTCCATAAAAAGAACTGAGGGTGCCCTCCATCCCCTCATCCACATCATTGATAAAGGTATTTTACAGAACGGCCCCAGTACTGAGCCCTGGGGACACCACTGGTGACTGGCCACCAGCTGATGTCACTCCCTTGCCCAGCACTCTGTGGGCCCAGCCCTCAGGCAGGTTTTTATCCAGAAAAAAGCATCACAAACTCGATGCATGCAGCCTGGGCACAGCTCTGGGCTTGCCTCAACACAAACCCAAGCCAGCGCCCCTGACAGCTCTTGGCAAGCTCAGGGGGAAAGGAGCCTCTTCAGCTGACAGAACCCGAAGTTTTTGTGACCAAATATTAACCAGCAGACTGAGGTTTGTCCCAGTTCTCTCATGGTTAACATCATAAGGTTGTGCCATTTCATATGGTATTAAAAAAAACTCTAAAGTAGATTTACTGTCCCCGACATCCCAGCTAAAATCCATTACTGACCTGTACTTGGATCTGCAGAGATCTCCTCTTTCTCCAAGTCCTGCTGTTCAGGGCAGGGTGGCTCCTCCTCTTGTTTAATCCACGATGAAACATCCGTTGCATAAATCTGAAATCCTGTTCATAGGGAGAATTTACACAACTGAGAAACACCAGGGATGACACAAAGCAGGGATAATTTGGGAATACACAACGGGAACAAAGCATCAGGGAAGGCACAACAGGAAGAGCCATTAAGGGGTAATTCCTGCAGTGGGGTTTGTGGCAGATCCTCACCTGTGTCAGGATCTCTCGGGAGCTCCTCACCCTCTGTGCCTGGCAGCTCCCTGGCATCCACCTCGCTGCCTTTCCTGGTCTGACTGGATGCCTCAGGCTTGTAAAATCCTCGCTCTGCTAAGGGAGAAAGTCCAGGAGAAGTATATCATACCTGCCTAAGCTCAGCATTTCACACGGCTGAAAACCTATGCTGGTCTGGGCTTTGTCTGGAAGTTGTTCCCCCAAGCCAAGCTCCCCTAAGCCCAGTTTCTTCAGGAAACTTGTTGGAAAGGTCTAAAAATCCCAGCTAGCTACAAACACAGGAAGCCAAGTAGAGTTCCAGTGGAGCCAACAGGCAGCACTGCTACCTTTGTAAAGAGTGAGGAAAATCTGCAAAGCAAAAGAGCTGATTTGTAAAACAAAGAGGTTCCAAGTGAGAGGGCAAAAAACAGGGCCCGGGGCTCTGCAGCCTCTCAGAGGAGTTTGTGTGCTCCTCCTGTACCCAGGGAAACCCCAGAAGGAGGGAAAAGGCAACCTGAAGGAATTTATGGGAGGATGAAACATCGCCTAATCCACGCTTGGATAAAACCCAGCCACGCATCCACAAACTCCAAAATGTCTGTGAGAAGGGAAAGGGGCAGCACCAGCCCTCACCTGTCGGGACTGCTGGCAATCTGCTCAACACTTCTAAAAGATTTGGAATACATGAGCAGAGGTGGGGAATAAACCCCCACACAACCTAGAATTTAATCCCTCTGTTTCGTTTTCCCTCCGAGGTGTGCAGTTACTCACCTGGGCAGGGCTCTGCAGGAGCTTCTGCAGCCTCCTCCTCCTGATTTGCAGTGCCCAACTCTTCCTCTTGCTTAATCTGGATTATGCTGTCCTCTGTTAACAGGAACCAGTTTTGTTTTAACACCTTACAAAATTAATTCCAATTGTCAGCCCAGCCCAGGCAGATCTGCTCTGTTCTAGCTCACATTCCAGACAAAACCTCACTCCAGTTCTAGCTCCTGCTGACCAAGGCCTCTTGAACAGACCTGAAATGCTGGCTACAAAACCCTGAGCAGATGTTTGAGCCTGAGAAACACACAAAATTTTCATGCAAGTGAAAACACGTTCTCCATGGCCCCAGGAGAGATCAGAGCCACTCAAATTCTTGTCCTCGAGTTTCACTTCCCTCTTGGCACCACTGGAGTTCTGTTGTTTCCTTTTCAATCCCTCTCAGTCACACACCATTTTTCACCCATCAGAGAAACACTCATGAGGAGAAAGTTCTTAGAGAATAAGTCATGAAACTTTATCCAACCACACCTCCTCAGGCACAGCTTGAGGCTGTTCCCTCTCCTCCGGTCCCTGTTCCCTGGGAGCAGAGCCCGACCCCCTGGCTGCCTCCTCCTGTCAGGGACTTGTGCAGAGCCACAAGGTCCCTCCTGAGCCTCCTTTTCTCCAGGTCACAACACCATCCACACCCCGGATGTCCCCAAAACCTGGCAGGTGCTCGGTGTCCCACATCCCTCTCCCACCCCTTGGCCATGATGCCACTCACCAGCGCTGCTCTCTGTGGGATTCCCTCTCCTGTCCCGCTCCTCGCAGCTCCGGGCACTCGGCCGGTTCCCACCCTCAGCCAGGGCCTGGGCCTTGTGTCCAGCGGCGTCCGGCCCTGCGGGGAGCAGCGGGTGAGGGGCGGCTGGGGGGCACCACGGGGCTCCCTCACTGCCCACTGTGCCCCCAGCCACCCTCACTGAGCCCTGGTCACACATGCACCGACAGCGCTCTATGAGGGAACAGGATCCCCCTCAGAGCTGTGAGGGATCGGGGTGCATCCAGAGCCGTGAGGGAACAGGATCCATCCAGAGCCATGAGGGAATGGATTCCACCCAGAGCCGTGAGGGAACAGGATCTCCCTCAGAGCTGTGAGGGATCGGGGTGCATCCAGAGCCATGAGGGAACAGGATCCCCCTCAGAGATGTGAGAGAATGGATTCCACCCAGAGCTGTGAGGGAACAGGATGCATCCAGAGCCATGAGGGAATGGATTCCACCCAGAGCCGTGAGGGAACAGGATCTCCCTCAGAGCTGTGAGGGATCGGGGTGCATCCAGAGCCATGAGGGAACAGGATCCCCCTCAGAGATGTGAGAGAATGGATTCCACCCAGAGCTGTGAGGGAACAGGATGCATCCAGAGCCATGAGGGAANTCTCACAGCCATGAGAGTAAATTCCCTCAGAGCCGTGAGGGAATGAGTTCCACACAGAGCCATGAGAGAACAGGATCCATCCAGAGCCATGAGGGAACAGGATCTCCCTTAGAGCCATGAGGGAATGGGTTCAGCTCAGAGTTCTGAGGGAATGGGATCCCTCTCAGAGCCCTGAGGGAACAGGGTTCCCTCAAAAGCAGTAAAGGATCGGGGATCCTCTCAGAACTGTTGAGGGCCTGGAGTCCCCTCAGAGCCGTGAGGGATCAAGGATCCTCTCGGAGCCCTGAGGCATTTGTGGATTCTTTCAGAGCTGTGAGGGATTGTGGTCTCTATCCATTTAGGTTGGATATTGGGAAAATTCCTTCCTGGAAAGGGTTGCCAATCCCTGGCACAGCTACCCAGGCCTGGAGAGATTTAAAAGCCGTGTGGCTGTGGCACTTGGGGACATGGGTTAGTGGTGGCCTTAGCAGTGCTGGGAAATGGTTGGACTTGATACTCAGAGGCCTTTTCCAACTTCAGGAATTCCATGATTCTGTAATTCCTGCAAGCATCACTCTGCCTGTGCACAGGGACAATCTCTGTTCTTCCTCTCAGTCCTGGAAAAGCAGCGCCTTTCTGTGTCACTTCACATTTTGTCTTGAATTCAGGGTTCTATTTTTGCAATTCAAACAACACAAATCCCAAAATAGCTCTGAGATTTGTTACAAATACATGTATTTGTCTCTGAAATTCAGGAGAGCTGGGCTGGAACAGAAAAACTGTGACTGACTCTAAAATACTGTGTCACGTCTGGCATCAAAGGCAGCTTCAAAAAGTGATGAAACATGGAGCATGTAAAATACAGAAAGAGCCCAGAAAGGGCACCTCAGGTTGTCTGTAGAATAATCCAGAAGTGCTGCTGAGATGATCCCAAATAGAACTCAGGATATTCTGGTCCCAAGGGAATCACAAATGTCCCTCAACTGCTTTACAGGGTCACAGCTTTGCCTCTTTATCCCAGAATACCTCCTGCTCTTATAGAATCCTCAAATAGTTTGGGTGGAAAGGGACCTTAAAGTTCATCCAGTGCCACCCCTGTCATGGGCAGGGACACTTTCCACTGTCCCAGGGTGCTCCAAGCCCTGTCCAACCTTTTCTTGAACACTTCCAGGGATCCAGGGGCAGCCACAGCTTCTCTGGGCACCCTGTGCCAGGGCCTCCCCACTGTCCCAGCCAGGAATTCCTTCCCAATATCCCACCTAACCCAGCCCTCTGCCAGCAGGAAGCCTTTGCCTCAACATTATCCTCAAATTTAGGGCACTAAGAACATAAAAAAAAAAGTTATAAAATGAACCAAGTTCTAACTGGACCAAAAAACACAGGAGTGTAATTTTCCCTCTTCCTGTAGTAAAGCAGCCAAAACTTTAGGGAGAGTTATAAACTCATTTGTTCCTGAGCATTTTGACTGAAAATCCCCATTTTATGCTGAACCAGTAAGGAAAAACTTCTCCGTGGGAAGCAGGGCTCTATATAACCTAAACAATTATGAGGTCATTATTATTTAGCTGGTTTCATTTGTTAATTCTGTTTATTTTCATATTCCCTCCTCTCTATCCTCTGTCTTTGGATCTAAATCTCACTATAAATTGCAATAATCTGCTACTCTTGTGACAGCACTGATGGGGACTCTGGAGGGCAACAACCGCCTTGAACTCATGCCCCCGAACAAACAGCTGCTGTCAAAACACAAGTGAAATGCACCAAGAAATAAAAAAACCCACAGAACAAACCAGAAACTAAACATTTTTTTTCTTTCTGACTCAACTCATCGCAACCACAACACTCAAAATGTTTTGCTGGCTGCAGGATCAACGTGATCTGGGTGAGAAATGTATTGTGAGCTTATTTACACCATATTTTTAGACATTTTTACACTTCAGGCTTGCTTGGATCTCTGATACACACACAGAGAACCATTCTCCTGCTCAGGTTCCACTACAGTATTAAAAAGAAATTAAAAACAATTGAACTCCAGTGGTTTTTTTTTTTGTTTTGAGGTCAACCTCTGTCTCTGCATCCATAAGGTACAATACTACAAACTACCATTTACAGCAGGCAAAATGATTTGAAAAATTAAAAAGGCTGAAAAAAAGCATTTAGAACTTCACAAGTGTAATGTTATTCTCATTAAAAATCGAGTCTTTACTGCAGCAAATTTAATCAGCATTTTTCAAATAGATAGAAACAAGTTCCCTGCCCTGAATTGTTCTCAAGTTAATGATTCCTCATATTCTGAGGGATTCATTCCAGGTCTGCCAGATTCCTCACCTGCATTGCCTCATCCTCCCATCACTTGCACCTCCCCAACAATAAAAATGTCCCCAGGCTTGCTGCCCACTCCCCACCTCAGCAAGGCTCCCCCCAGCTCTCAGATCTCAGCACCCACAGCAGGAATGTCAGGGATTCCCACATCTCCAGCAGCACAGGATGCTCTGGGATCACTTGGAACTCACCCACACCGAGCTTGGAGAACTCCACGCCCTCCATGGCTCCCTGCTTCTTTGTATACGGCCGTTCCTCCTCTTCCTGCTTCACTGTGACTGCAAAGCTGGGCTCTGGAATGCTGCAGTCAACTGAGGAAAAGAGGAAAGTCCTTTACTGGGAAAGAGGAAACTCCTTTACTGGTTATAGCAGCCCCACTGGACTCCTCCCTTGCTGCCTCAGGAAGTTTGTGCCCACCCACCCACTCTGCTGCCACACACAACTTCTCCAGCACCTCCCATTCCTGCTCCTGGGAGCTCTGCTCTGCCCTGCAGGGAAGTGGTTCCCCCTGTTCCCCCAGTTCCAGAGGGTCCTGCACACCCCTGAGCCCAGCCCCTTCCACAACACTCACCATGGCCAGGTTCAGCCAGCCCTGCTCTTCCCTCCTGGTGTTCCTGTGCTTCTCTGCTGTCCCAGCTGCTCACGTCAAGTTCAAATAGCAGAGCCTCTGACAACGACAGAAATCATGGAATCAGATCACAGACTGCCAGGAAGGTTTGTGTTGGAAGGGACCTTTGGGATAATCCAGTTCCACCCTCTGCCATGGCAGGGACGCCTTCTGCTATCCCAGATTGCTCCAAGCCCCACCCAACTTGGCTTTGGACACTTCCAGGGATGGGGCAACCACAGAGTAACCTGTGCCAGGGCCTCACCATCCTCACAGCCAAGAATTTCTTCCTGACTCGTAAATCTAAAAATCAAACCTGTTACATTTTTTTCTCACCCTCTGTTACTCCCCCTGAACCTGCTCCTTTTGGGATCTAAGAAGCACCCTCAGCACCATCACCTTGTGCCAGTCTCTGTCTGGTGACAGCACCACATGACCCTCACCCCTAGGATTAAAGCTTCAATTCATCCCTTGCCTGCACCTGGTTCTGCTGGGATCTCCCCGGGAGCCGCCTCCTCCTCACTGCAGGGCGCTTCTCCTCCCTGGAGCCGGGACAGGAGGGCAGGTTCGGAGATGACATCGTCTGACAAGGAACAGAGAAAGGAATGTTTCCATGCTGTGTCCACAGGGAGGAACACACCCAGCTGTGCTCCCCAGACCAGCTCTGTCACCTACAACACACGGCTGGGCAGCACGGAGAGTCCTCAAACACACGCACCAGCCCCACTGTTTTCCCACAAATCTGCTTGCCACGGGAGGGAAAGATTCCCTAACCAAAAAGTGCTGATAACTGCCCCAACAGCAACACTCACCCAGCAGGACCAGGGCTTCTCTCTTCCCTGTCATCACCTTTCCATACAGCTCCTTCTGCCACTCCTCCAGGTTCTCCCACTCCTGACTGGGAAAGCCAGTGGCATCGTTTTCCAAGGCCACAGCCGGGGCCTGCAATCCCAAAAATGACACACTCAGGACAACGCCTGGAACACAGAGTATCCTCCTCCCTATTCATCCCTTCTGCCAGGCGTCAGGGAAAGAAAATTCCTGCCTTGGGGCATCCTCCGGACACTGAGAGTCCGGAGTCTCAGTTTGGATCTCTGCTAAACTTTGACAGATGAATTGTGAATTCCACAATATTCTTACTTCCCCCTGTGCGGAGCCTGATCCCATTGAGGATCTCAGAGTGGGGAAGAACTTCCCGTTGTTGGTAAAAACATGTCAACCCAAGCTTTTGCAGGGAAAACCAGCTGAACATAACAATACGCACGAACAATCACTTCCTGCTCCGTGCCTTCGCACGACAGGCGACACAAGAAATCTCGGCAGAGATCGTGGAATGATTTCCCCAGTGGAAGGCTGCCGGGAGAGGTGAGGAGCCGAGGAGCCTCTGCGCTGTCTCTGTCCCCCCCAGTCCCCTTAGAGACCCATCCGTTACCTTGGGGACCTCCACGCCGGGGGGCAGCCGCAGGATCCAGAGATTCCTGTTCTTCAGCAGGTTCTCCACGTTCTCCAGGCGCCGCTGGAGCCGCCCGTACTCCTGCATGAGGGTGCCCAGCGCCGCGCACTTGCTCTCCAGCTGGTTGCCGAACTCCCCGACCATTTTCTCGCAGTCCAGGTGCTTCTTCTCGCTGTTGCCGGCGCGGTGCTCCAGGCTGAAGAGGCGGGACGCGTGTGCGGCCACGCTGCGCTCCAGCGCCTGCACGGCCGCCACCACGGTCCAGAGCGAGATGGTGCTGCCGCCCGCCAGCTCCATCCCCGCACCGGGACACACGGAGCGCAGGGACAGGCTGCGGCACCGGGGCTGGGGAGCGGAGAGAGCGGGACAGGAGAGCCCCGCTTCGGCCGCCGCACGCCGGGGCCGGCTCGGTCCTTCCCGTGCCTCCCGCAGCGGAGCTGGAGCTCTCCGCTCCGACCGGCCCTTCCCCGCCGCCGCTGTCGCCGCTCCTGCCGTGCCTCGCCGCCGCCTTTCCTTGCCGCCAAGAAGCGCCGCTTCCTCTTCCTCCTCCGCTTCCGCCGCCGCCACAGCGGCCCCCGCCGGCCGGCAGCCCCCGCGGTGATTGACAGCTGTCAGTCACCGGCCAGGGGCTGATGCTGATCGCAGCGGCAGGAAACCCCCCGGGGCTTCCACCGCAGCGGCGCTTCCCCCAGAGACACGGAATCACAGAATTCCAGGATGGGTCAGGCTGGAAAGGAGCACAGTGGGCACCTGGTGCCACCTCCCTGCTCCAGCAGGGCCATCCCAGAGCACAGGGCACAGGGTTACGTCCAGATAATTCTGGAATATCCTCAGGAGGAGACTCCAGGCCCTCTCTGGGCTCTGTTCAGGGCTGAAGTTCTGCCTCCTGTGCAGGGGAATTGCTGGGATCAGTCCCTGCCCGCGGCTCTGGTGCCGCTGCTGGGCCCTGNCACCTGCGCTTGCCCTTGTTGAATTCCAGAAGTTTCCTCTCTGCCCCTCTCTCCAACTTGCCAAGGACCCTCTGAAGGACCACACAGCCCTCGGGGGGATCGGCCGCTCCTCCCAGCTTTGATCCCTCAGCGAGCCTCCTGAGGAGCCACCCACCCCCTCACCCAAGCCAGGGATGAAGCAGGCAANATTCCCGGCTGGCCGGGAGCTGTTCGGTGGCTCCTCAGGGGGCAGCAGTGGGCTTCAGGAAACTCTGGGGATTAATCCAGTGGGCTCCTGGGGATCTGGGATGTGTTTGAGAGAGCTGCGGTGGATTTCAGGAGTCTGGGGGTGAATCCAGTGGGATGCTCGAGTGGGGTGGTTTTAGGAGGCTGGAAATAAGCAAGAGGGCCTCTGTATGGGGGCTTTTGGGGTGACTGAAGGGCCGGCGGCGTGTGAGGGTTTGGGAACTGTTCGGGGGAGCTGTCCCGTCCTACATCCCAGCTGGTATTGCAGGTCCCGGTGCTGTTCGAGGATGTGGCAGTGCGGTTCAGCCGGCAGGAGTGGGCGAGCCTGGACGCGGGACAGAGGGAGCTGTACCGGAGCGTCATGGAAGGCAACTACGAGATGCTGGTGGCCCTGTGTAGGCTGCTTTTGCGCCGGTTTGGCAGCCCCAGGGAGCTCTCTCGGGGTCACTTCTCTGCCTCTTTGCCTTTCACTGGAACCTCCAGCTCTCAAATAATCCTCTCCATTCCCTGTCCCCTCTGGCAGCGGCTGGAGCGTGGCAGGGACATGCAGGACAGGGTAGTAAGTGCCTGGTGTCTTTTCTGCGTGGAGAACAGGTACACTGTTGGTGTTGTCACCTCCAAAATTCCCTGGCTGGGACACCCTTTTCCATGACAATTTTCCCTAAAATCCAACTTAAACCTCCCCTTGAAGCTGTTTCCTCTTGTCCTGTTCCCTGGGAGCAGATCCTGGCTGCAGCCTCCTGTCAGGGAGTTGTGCAGAGCCAGAAGGACCCCTTGAGCCTTTTTTTCTCCAGGCGGAGCCCCTTTCCCAGCTCCTGGTGCTTTGTTCCCCAGATCTGTTCACTTCCCTGGACACGCTCCAGCCCCTCAATGTCTTCCTTGGCATGAGGAGCCCAGAAGTGCCCCCAAGATTTGAGATGGTCCATCAGCACTGCCCTCATGCTCTGGGAGAACATTCAGTCAGAAGCCTCACAATTCCCTTCCCATCATTCAGGTTATTTTCCTATCTGCAGGGTGGATTTCTGGGAGAACAGGAAATTCTGTAGCAAGGGTGGATTTTCTTGCAGTTGTTCCCAGGGGTCTGTCAGAGGCTGCTTTCCATATTCCCCTGTCAGCTCTGCCTGCTGTTTCCTGGCTGTATCCATAGCTCCCGTCGCAGCCCCAGTTGGAGATGGAGTTTCCTGGGCTGGGACTAGCTCTGTTGCTCGGCTGTGGGTGCAGAGTGCCTGTCCCATCATGTCCCTGATGTTTGTCTTGCTCTTGCCCAGACTGTGCCCTGTCCAAGCCTGAACTGTTATTACAGCTGGAAAGAGAAGAAGAGCTGAGCACGCCACCAGAATCGGAGCCAGAGGCAGCAGAACTGTCCCCAGAGCTGGCTGTAGGTGGGTGACACTGGGTTTCTTCTGTGCCAGGAGCTTCTGGCTGCTCACTGGGACCGTGGCCTCAGTCCCAGGGACTGAAAATCCCAGAATGGTTTGAGTTGGGAGGAAATCTTAAAGCTCATCTCTTTTCAACTCCCTGCCACAGGCAGGGACACCTTCCACTACCATAGGTTGTTCCAAGCCCTGCCCAACCTGCGACACTTCCAGGGACTGGGAGGTGTCTGCTGTGAGGGAACACCTGATGGGACATGTGGGTAGCCTGGAAGTCCCTGCCCCAGCAGCTGCTGTGGGATGGGATCCTGCAGTGGCTCCTTGGAGCTCTCCACTGGCTGCTGGTAAATCCAAATATCCTTGTCCTCCACAGAGCCGGCCCGACAGAACTGCACCAGTGACGATGCACTGCTGGAGACAGAGACAAAGGAGAGGGGCTGCAGGGAGCTGAGGGAAAGTGGGAACTTGTTGGAGGAAAGTGGGAACCTGGTGGAGGAAAGCAGGAGCCCAGCAGAGGAAAGCGGGAACCTGGCAGAGGAAAGTGGGAACCTGATGGAGGAAAGCGGGAGCCCAGTGGTCCCAGAGAAGTGCAGCACATGTGAGTGCCTGGCAAATCCTGCTGCCAGGGGTCCTGGATCCCTGCCCAGCTGTTCCTCACCCACCTTCACTGCTGCTCTTGCCCTCCCAGCACCCGTCCCTCTGGAAGCTGCTGCTGTCCCAATGGATCTCAGCCAGCTGACCGTGGCCCCTCCCCGCCCACTCTCTGTGCACCATCAGGAAGTTGTGGGTCAGAACTGTTCTCCCTCTGCAGCAGGTACTGGGACAGAACCATTATCCCTCCTTGGTGGGGCTGGCAGATTTTGGGGGGTCAGCTGGGCCCCTCTCCAGGCCTGGGGCTTTCAGGAAAGGGCAGCAAATCCTGTTGCCAGCCTTGAAACTGTTCGGGTCAAGAGCTGGCATATCATTGGCTCACCTGCCCAGACAAGCCCCAGGGTGGTTGTCAGAGTCCCTTGTCCTTCCTGGGTGATGTTTGCCACCTCCAACAACTGCTCTTGGGGTGTCTACAGGGATAAGCTGTGGCTTTTCATGGCTTTTACACAGTCCAGGGACTGAGCTGGAATGGGAGAGCAGGGCTGGGAATTGTGCTGGCTGGGAACAGGGTGGGAAGCGAGGGAGGGTGGGAACAAAGCCCTTTGCTGCTCGTGCCTCAAAACCATGTGGAAAAGTGATGTTTGGGTTCTAAAAATTTCCCAGGAGATGCTGAGATGTGGATCCCAATGGAGGTGCCAAAGGAGGAGGTTGCTGCAGAGAAGCCATTGATTCCCAAAACACCCTCTGAGGGTCTGGAAGAGGACAAAGATTCAGAAAAGGAGGCTGTGAAAGATTCAGGGAATACTGGCCAAGCTCTGGTGGCTGACATTCCTGACGAACCAGGAAAGGAGGTGACACCAGATGTCTGCAGAACGATGGGACAGACAGATCCCAGCCCAGGGGAGCCAGAGAATTCCTCCTGCGTGGGCCGGCCAGCGGCCTGCCAGCGAAATGCCACCCGGGAATTTTACTCCTGCCCCATCTGCAGGAAGACCTTCCTGCTCAAGATCAACTTCCTGATCCACCAGCGCAGCCACAACAACTGGGTGCCCTATGTCTGCGTCCACTGCGACCGCAAGTTCATGTCCAAGAAGAAAATCAGGCGGCACCTCCGCGCCTGGGCAGCCAACGGGACGTGCCAGCCCTCGGAGCTGGAAGTGCGTCCCAGCCAGGTGCCGTGCCCAGCATCCCGTCCCCAAACCTGGGCAGCCAATGGGACGTGCCAGGCCTCAAAGCCAGAGGAGTGTCCCAGCAGGACACCGTGCCCAACGTCCCAGCCCCAATCCTGGGCAGTCAGCGGCACCTGCCAGCCCTCGGATTCGAAGGCATATCCCAGCCAGGGCCTGTGCTCAGCATCCCAGCCCCCAACATCCCAGCCCCCAACATCCCAGCCCCCAACATCCCANCCAGCCCTCAGATGTGAAGGTGTGTCCCAGCCAGGGGCCATCCCAGCCCCAAACCTGGGCACCCAATGGCACCTGCCAGCCCTTGGATGCAAAGGCATATCCTAGCCAGGGGCCATGCCCAGCATCCCAGTGCCCAACATCCCAGCCCCAAACCTGGGCACCAAATGGCTCCTGCCAGCCCTCAGATGTGAAGGCATGTCCAAGCCAAGGGCCGTGCCCAGCATTCCAGCCCCAAACCTGGGCAACCAACGGGACCTGCCAGGCCTCGAAGCCGGAGGAGTGTCCCAGCCAGACCCTGTGCCCGTCCTCCAAGCCTCAAGCCCCAGGCAGGGACTGCAGCACAGCGTGGCAGGAGCCTGGCCCCGCCAGGTGCTCGCTGTCACCCGGAAAAATGATGTACACGTGCAACGAGTGCCTGGAAACCTTCTCCAGCCAGGGCTTCCTGACGGTGCACCAGCGCCGCCACTCCGGCCACCACCTCATCCTGTGTCCCTGCTGCAACCGCAGCTTCACCTGGGTCTCGGACTTTGTCCGGCAGCACTGGACACACATGGGTCTCCGGCCCCACCAGTGCGGCATCTGCCAGAAGACCTTCAAGAGGTTCTCCCACCTCAAGGCGCACCAGAGGATCCACAGGCGGCAGGAGCAGCCGTTCCGCTGCCCCAACCCGGTGCCCGTCGCGGCGGCACCCGCAGCAGGAAACGGGGTGGGAGGGCAGGATGTGCCCCCCCAGGGATGGGCCGCTGCTGCTGGACCTTGAGGTGTCCTCCTAGGAACAGGAGGCTGCTGTTGGACCTCAGGGTGTACTCCCAGGGATGGGAAGCTGCTGATGAAATTTGAGGTGATCTCCCAGAGACTTGAGGTGACCTCCCAGGATGCTGCTGATGGGCTTTGAGGTGACCTTCTGGACACAGGGTGCTGCTGATGGGCTTTGAGGTGACCTCCTGGACACAGGGCGCTGCTGCTGGGCTTTGAGGTGACCTCCTGGACACAGGGTGCTGCTGATTGGGCTTTGAGGTGACCTCCTGGACACAGGGTGCTGCTGCTGGGCTTTGAGTTGGCCTCCTTAGGGCAGGAGGCTGCTCTCTGATCTTGAGGTGAAGAATGAGATGCTGCTGATGGGCTTTCAGGTGTCCTCTCAGGAGTGGGATACACTGATGAACTTCAAGGTGTCCTCCCAGGAATATGATGCTGCTGTTGAACCTCGAGGTGACCTCCCACGAATGGGATATGCTGATGAACTTCGAGGTGTCCTCCCAAGAATAACATGCTGCTGCTGAGCCTCGAGGTCACCTCCCAGGAATAAGATGCTGCTGCTGAACCTTGGGTGACCTCCCGCAAATGGGGTGCTGCTACTGGACCTTGAAGTGACTCCCAGGGATGCGATGCTGCTGCTGTATCTTGAAGTGACCTCCTGGGAACTGGAGGCCACTGCCAGACCTTCTCCCCTCTCTCCCTCTCCAAATGAAGGCTGGAGCACGGGCAATATTTTGTGTCTCCCCTGCCCTGATGTGGGGATGGGGGGCACCTGCCAGCCCGTGTGAGGGAATCTCCTTGTTCTCAAGTCCTGGTGGGGTGGGTGGGATACTGGGAGTGGATTCCTTTTCTGGAGACTGCCAATAGATGCTGTAGAAACCAGGATTCTGAATGTGAATTCCTTGAGGAGTCTCCGGGAGGGTCCTGCTGGGTCTGGCTGGGTGGGCAGCACCAGGAATGGGATCCATGGGATGGAGTGATGGAAGAAGAGTGAGAATGGAACACGGGCAGGGGTTGTCAGCTGCTGTTGGGGGGCTGCAGTCCCGGTCTGAGATGGGGATGGGGTGGGATGGGATTGGATTGGGGATCTAGATGGGCCTCTGGGAATGGCATTGGGGATCACTGGGAACTGAGGATTTAGGGGTTGGAGCTGTGGTTTTCATGCAGGGATGGGATTGGGACAGGGTGGCATGGGGGTGAGAGGGGATATGGATGGATGGAATGTGGGTGGATGGGAATGGGATGGACAAAGGAATGGGATTGGGGTGGGGTGGGATGTGACAGAATGGGATGGGGATGTGGATGTGATAGAGACTGGGATGGGGCTGTAGATAGGATGGGACAGGACTGATAGAGCCGGGGCTGATAGAGCCTGGCTCTTCACCATGGGACCAGCAACAGGACACGAGGAAGAAGCAGGAACTGATGCCCAGGAAGTTCCACCTGGACAGGAGAAAGAACCTCTTCCCTGTGCAGTGACTGAG
>VZTZ01016351.1:211078-221873 GCA_013400955.1 Drymodes brunneopygia
CGGCGTGTGGCGGGGCTGGAGCGCACGGTGCGGGCCGGCGGGGCCCGGCTGGCCGCGCTCCTGCGGGACAACTCCCGCCGCCTCCGCCGCATCCAGCGCCAGCTCCGCCGCTGCCGCTGCGGGGGAAACCGCACCGGCACCGGCACCGGCCGGGAGCGGACACAGGTAACCGCGACGGGGTCGGGGCCGAACGGTGACAGGGATGGGCCCGGGGGACGGGGATGCGATCCGAGGAACGGGGACCAGCCCCAGGGAATGAGGAAAGGGACGGGCCCCAGGGGATGGGGATCGGGCTGAGCCCACGGTGACAGGGACAAGCTCTGGGTAATGGTGATGGGGATGAGCACACTGACAGGGAAGAGTTCTGGGGAACAGGGATGGGAATGAGCCCATGGTGACAGGGATGGGCCCGGGGTATGAGGATGAGTCCCAGGGAACAGGGATGTGCCCACAGTGACAGGGATGGGGTGTAGGTAATGGGGACAAGCCCCAGGTAACAGGGACAGGCCAGCGGTGACAAATGGGGACAAGCTTCAGCTAATGGGAATGTGCCAAAGATGGACAGGGATGTGTCCCAGCTCACAGGGGTGACAGGGACAAGCGGCAGGTGATAGAGATGTGCCCAAAGCAAAGTGCCCCAGGTGACCATGTGGCCTTGGGATGTGCTGGTGGCTCTCAGGAGCTGCATGGAGCCAGATGGACTCGGCTCCTTTGGTGCTTGTCCCTGTCCCCAGGGAAGAGGGGGAGCAGAACACCGTTGCTGAGTATTTCAGCCGTGTTGGGCCCTACTGGGGTGATGTGGGATGGTGCCACCTGTCCTGCTCCTACCTGAGGGGTCACTGCTCACCTGGATCCTGGGAATCTGCCCCTGCTCCTGGGAGGAACAGCTGAGCCTCCCTGGGGTGTCTGGGAGTGACCCCCATGTCATGGCTGTGTCCATAGGAGCTCCAGACCCCCAGGGATCTCCTGGGGCTCGGGGAGGGGCTCAGTGGGGACCCCCAGGTGGAGCCTCCTGTAATTCCAGGTGCCAGCAGCAGGCGAGGGTGAGGTGGCCGCTCTGCCTGAGCAGGAGTTGGGGAGTGTGGACAGCCAGGAGCTCCGTGGGATCGCCGGGAAGGGGAATTGCGAGGCCATGGTCCCTCTCGGTGAGGATCACTCAGATCATGTCAGAGGCATCATCATCCCGGGGCTGATCCATCTTCCGAGCCCTCCCCGCATGGAATGTGGGGGGATTCCAGGTGACACGTCCTGCAGCCGCTGTTCCTGCACTGTTTTTTCCTGGGATATGGGCTGTACATGGATCACTCTGCAGGGATTTGCTGCAGAGAGTCCTGCATTTTAGCACTTATTAATTTTAGGCTGAAATTTTAGAGCTTGAGTGTCCAACAGGCACTTCCTGGGATAAGCAAAAATCGTGTACCTGGTTTGGCTGCCAGTGGCCTGTGTGATTGGATGTCCTGGAATTCCAGGCCTCCCCTTTGGCTGATCCCCACTGTCAGCAGTTCATCCCATTGCTCCTTTCTTCCCAGGGTCTGAGGATGCTGGTTCCAAACCTGCCCTGCTGCCACCAGCTGAGGACAGGGAGGATCCGGGGACCCCTGGGCTGCTGGAGAAGGAAGTGGTGCCAGGTCAGCTTGGTGACAGTGAGTGACAGTGAGGATGGGCACTGACAACCTGCCTGAACTGGGCAGGGTTCACAAGGATGTAAAATGGGAAAACCTGAGGCAGGGCTCAGCGCAGGTGGCTCTGGGGCTGGGTACCTGTGGGTGGATGCTCCCTCCTACTCTGGGGAGGTTTTGCTTTTATCCTTTTCCCTGATTCACCCACTTAAACTCTGCCATTCCTGATGGGATCCTTTCCAGGATGGAGGACTCCACAGCTCAGCTTTGCCTTCACATTCCCTCTGGTTTAGGTTTTTTGTGAGGATTTTATTGTCAGTCCATAGTGTCCATTGAGTCCAGCATGCCCAGGGCAGTGGTGGAGTGCCCATTCCTGGAAGGATTTAAAAGCTGTGTGGATGTGGCACCTGGGGACACGGGTCAGTGGTGCCCTTGGCAGTGCTGGGGGATGATTGGACTTGATGATCTTGGAGGGCTTTCCAAAACCTCACTAATTCCATGATTTCATGATGTCCCTGAGATCCAACAAGTTGCCCGGCCAAGCCCCCTTCACCTCATCTCCTCCTGGGAATCTCTTCCTGCTCCCTTTTGCCAGTTCCTCTCATCTCTGCTCCTGCTCCCACGCTGGGGCTGCAGGCACAGGGGGACTTCCCTTCCCAGGAATGAACTGCTGTCTGTCCACAGGTGAGATGATCGTGATCAAGACAGAAGAACAGCAGTCGCAGGAGGATGGAGCGGAGCTCCTGGCCCTGCCGATGGCGGCCACGGTGAGGCTGGACGAGGAGGTTCCCCTCAGCCAGGAGCAGCCGCTGTCCTGGGACAGCCATGGCGTGGCTGGGCCGAAGGTGGCCGGAGCAGGCTTGGGGGAGTTCTGCCTAGGGGAATTCAAGCCGGTGGTGGTGCCGGTGGAGGCTCACCCCGCCCCAGGCCTGCCCTTCCCCATGGAGCACGCGCTGGGCACGGGCACGGAGCAGCCGTTCGCTCTTGCCCAGGGAATGCCACTGGGAGATGACCCTGCGGCTGAGGTGGCCTCGCCGCAGCCAGGCTGGGAGCAGCAGAGCCCCCAGGACGACCCCCGGGCGCTGCCGCCGGGCTGGAAGAGCGTCCGGCTGACGCGGAACCTCCTGGCGCGGCAGCAGAGCCAGGCGAGGAAGAGCAACGGCTCCTTCATCTGCACGTCGTGCGGGAAGAGCCTGGCGCACCACGCGGCGCTGCTGCGGCACCAGCGCCTGCACACGGGCGAGCGGCCCTTCCAGTGCCCCGCCTGCGGCAAGAGCTTCAACGAGAAGTCCAACCTCAACAAGCACTACCGCATCCACACCGGGGAGCGGCCGTACCGCTGCTCCGCCTGCGGCAAGGGCTTCGTGCAGAAGCACCACCTGCAGAAGCACCAGCGCATCCACGGGCCGCAGTTCCGCGGTGCATGGCCGGGTCGGCCAGCGCGGGCCAGCGCCGCCGGGGAGCGGCTCTACCGCTGCATCGAGTGCACCGAGAGCTTCCCCCAGAAAGCCTCGCTGGAGGAGCACCAGCGCCGGCACACCCAGCAGCGGCCCTTCCAGTGCCACGGCTGCACCAAGAGCTTCCGGCACCGGCAGTCACTGAACCACCACCAGAAGGTGCACGCCGTGGCCGCCTCTCCAGCAGGCAGCTTGCCGGGACGTGAGCTAGAGCTGGAGCCCTGCGAGGCTCTGAGCCAGGATAATCGGTAGCCAGAGGGCTGGAGAGGGGGACAGTGGTTCTTCAGCGGTGGGACATGCTGGGCAGCTGGGACTTGTGGCACCACTGGGAGTTTGTCCGTGATGCTGTGGGACTTGTGGCACTGCCTGGGTCTCAGGAAGAGGAGGAGGAGGAGGAGGAAGGAGCCTGCTGTGCTGTTCCAGGGCCTAGGCTGGGATGGGACTGGCCATGAGGCAGCAGAGGAGGGGCAATGGCTGGAGCCGAGCTGGGCGGTGTCACTGCCCCGTGGATTCAGCAGAGTGGCTGTGTTGGATCCCAGGGAATGCGGGAACTTGGGTTGTTTGAACACCACCACTGCAGGGAGGGGGCCTGGGAGTGCTCAGTGGCCTGGGGGCAGCTGATAGCCCTGAGAAGGCTGTGGGGGCTGGGTGGCAGGACCAGCCCGAAGAGAATCAGATAAAAGACTGAGGTGATGTGGTCTCCTGTTGTGCTCCGGGCAAGGGGCAGGCTGGGGGGTGACATCCCTGGCTCAGTGGGGATGGGGCCATCAGGGGAGGAATGCAGAGCTGCCTGCTGGGAATGTGTGATGGGAATGTGGAACAATCCCACAGGAATCCCCCATAGGATTCTCACTGCAGGACTCCCCTGGCAGTGCTGAGGGACACGTCCCACCCATGGTGGCCAGGGCCACTCCGTCCCCTGCCCTTCCCTGCTCCCCTTGGCTGCTCGTCCTTCCTGGCTGGGGTTCCACAACTCTCTCAGTGGCCTGGGGGCTCTGGAGCTGCTGGCAGTGCCTCCCAAAACCCTCCTGCTGAGAGCTGTCCTGGCTGATCCCAGTTCTGTGCCCACAGGTGCCAGTGCAGCCCCCAAAGCAGCAGGACATAGACACAAATACTTTATTGATTCCACAGCCTGAGAAAAGGATCAGGAATGTCATAGGAAATGCTGCTCCCGCTCACAGCAGATTTAGAAATGCCTGGCTGGGGCTGCTGGCCCTGCTGCTGGCCTGGGGGGATTCACCCACCAGCAACACCAGCTCAGCCGTGCCCCTGGGATCAGCTGGGGAGCATTGGGATCTCCACCTGGGCAGGGATAACAGGGATAACCAGCACTGGCTCACTGCCAGATCCATGGTCACCACCTCGTGTCCTGCTGGGGACACAGAATGACCCCTCTGCCACTGGCACCCCTCCCAGCTCTTGCTGCAGTCCAGGAACGCTCTGCACTGCAATCCCAGGGGCAGGAATTGTGAGACACTGGCCCGGAAGAGCAGTGGGATGTTACGTGTATTCCTGTGGAGCAGCTTGGATGCTGCTGTCTGTCCCATGGAGCAGGAGGTGACTGAGGCTCACACCTGGATGTGACACAGGTGTTCTCTTGGCTCCCAAAGCTTCCCACAGCAGCACTGTCACACCTTGAGAGTGACTCAGAATGAAAGATGGGAAAAGCCTACCAGTGCTCACTGCTCGGAGAGGGACAGAGACCTCGGGATATCAAATAATTACATCAAACAACTCAAAGAGAACAAAAAACCCTGGAAAACTAAATTCAGGAGTCCCAACTGCTGCTCCATTGGGTTCATGTGGCGATGACTGCGAGTGTGCTCCCTGTGCACACCCAGGCGTGGGATGCACGTGGGGCTCTGGCCACAGACACTGCTCTGGTGGCTCTGGGGGACACCACAACAGCACAGGCCTGGCTTCCACTGGCTGCCTCCAGGCAGGTCCCCCATCCCTGACTGAGGTAGCTGCAGAACTGTTTTCCTGTAGAAGTCATTATGGTGGGACTTTGGGTAAAAGGGGACGAGCTGTGGTTGGGAGAGTGGGAGTTTCCTCCAGAGCCGAGGGGCTGCTCCGTGCAGGTGGATCCACAAGTGTTAGGGGTGCTGCTGCAGCATGGGGCTGGCTGACCTGTCAAGTATTCCTAAAATCACTCTGCACCCATGCAGGATGATCCTGAGGGTGCCTGTGGCCTCCCTGATGGACCTGCCAAGACCCCTGGGATATGCCAGCACAGAATATTGGGGTTTGGTTTGTCCTACAGATCTTCCAGTGCAAAGCTCCAGCGTTCCCAAGCTGCTGGAGGGGGTGTTGGCTGATCTCCTCCCCAGGGTGGGGGGATGACAAGCATGGCCAGGACGTGGTGGGGTCTTGGAGCTGTCTCTTCATCCGGTGTCTCGGTCAGGAAGCTTGGTCCATGGAGCAAGGGGCTGCTTGGGAATGCTGCCAGCTCCATTCCCTTCTCCCTGCCCTCTTCAGCTGGATTTCCAAATGCAAGGTGTCAGTTGCAATTGGAGAATGGGAAAGCTCTGCTCCTGTTTGACCACGATTCACGTGGTCATCATCTCTCAGGAATGTCAGCTTGGGAATATTCCAAGCATCAGCCAACAGAAACAATGTGGAATGGTGAAGCGTTTTGGATCACTGGAGGCTCCCGCAATTTGCTCTGTGTTATGGTCTCCAAGCTTCCCATTCTTTCTACAACTCAGGAAGCTCCTAAAATGCAGCAGATTCCCAATCCCAGTGTCCCACCAGGTGCAAACCCAACAAACCCACAGCTTCTCTCCAGGGACACACACAGTTCAGATCTGTCATTTCTCCATCATCCCCGAAGCCACTGCCCTCGATCCCAGCTGCACCACGGGCTGCACGGCTTTCCCGATGCAGTCAGGGAGGGGGGAGCTTTTGCCTGGGAGCCCCAGAGGTGTCTCTCCCAACAGCAGCACATTGGGCAGGCTTACCTTTGCAGCCTCAGGGCTCTCATTCCCTTGGGCAAGGCTCCTGTCGGCCTCGGGAGCCCTGTGCTGCGGGGATTTTGGGACAGCAGCGGGGGGCTGGGCGTTCTCCTCCCGCTGGAGCGCGGCCAGAGCCCGCTCGTGGATTTTCTCGTGGCGCAGGAGGTGATTCTGGCGGGTGAAGCACTTCTTGCAGGAGCTGCAGATGTAGGGCCGGTCCCGCGCGTGGATCTGCAGGTGCCGCTGCAGCGACCTGGCACAGGACAGGAACTTCTTGCAGTGGGGGCACTTCAGCCTGGAATCGGGCGGCCGCGCCACCCCAGAGCCGGACAGGCCCTCTCTGTCTGGCTCCTCCTTGGGCTGGCCCAGCCAGGCTGCCCCAGCGTGGCCACCACTGCCCAGCCCGTGGGTGCCACGACGCAGGTTCCTGCGCGGGCGGATGCGCAGCTCAGGGTGGACGTTGCCCCAGACCTTGGCCCCGAAGGCTCTGTCCTTGATGTGGATGCTGCGGTGGAGGTCCAGGTGCCGCCTGTTGCTGAAGCCGATATCACACACGGGGCACTCGTAGGGCCCCTCCTTGGCGTGGCTGCGCTGGTGGATGATGAGGTTGATCTTGAGGCGGAAGCGCTTCCCGCACTCCGTGCAGGGGTGGGACCATTCCCGCACGTACCCGCGCCGGCAGTTGCCCATCAGGAGGTTCCTGGTCTCGCACCGGTTCGGCTTCTTGCTCTTGGCTTTCAGCAGCTCGTTTCTGGGGCACTTCTGGATCTCTGAGCCGGGAGAGGGTATGGATTCCTCTGCCAGCAGCTCAGGCTCCTCTTCCTTCACCTTGATGTCCTCAGGACAAGCCCCTTCATAAGGTGTTTCATCTTCCATGAATGAGGCTTCCTCTGAAACAGAGTGACACCGTGTTGGTGCCAACACTGGTGGGACACAGGACTGGGGTCCCTCCCTGTGCTGGCACTGCTGGGGCACCTCCAGTCCTGGAGGCAGCTCTGGACTTCTCTTGGCAAGACATTGAGGGGCTGGAGCAGGTCCAGGGAAGGGAACGGAGCTGGGGAAGGGTCTGGAGCACCAGGAGCGGCTGAGGGAGCTGGGCAAGGGGCTCAGCCTGGAGCAGAGGAGGTTCAGGGGGGACCCTGTGGCTCTGCACAACTCCCTGACAGGAGGGGGCAGCCGGGAGGGTTGGACTCTGCTCCCAGGGAACAGGGACAGGGCAAGGGGAAACAGAGCTATGCCAGGGGAAGTTCAGGTTGGATATTGGGAAAACTCCTTCCCCAAAAAGCTCTGGCACAGCTTCCCAGGGCAGGGATAGAGTGCCCATCCCTGGAAGGATCCCAGCCTGAGCCCTCTGTGGTGCTAACAGGTGGCACAAGGGACCCAACTCTAAACCCACAAGAAGTTGTGGGAAAAAATAAAAGGAACCCCAGAAACTTCCTTTTCCCTCCCTATTTCAAGCCCATCAGCTCTGGAACCTGCTTCCCACCTGCCAGGCCCTGTGTCCCCAGCACACAGTGACTCACCAGTGTCAGGCTCTGCTGGGTCATCCTCCAGCTCCGGGTCCTCCTCTGCCACCATCCCTGGCAGATGGTCCCCCAGGGACATCACGTTCATCATCAGGATGGGGAGCTCTGTTTGCAGAGAACAGGGATTTGAGAGACCCATGGAGAGCTCCCAGCTCCAGCCTTATGAACCAGGGACTGCTGGGAGTGTGTGGAAGAGCTGGAGAAAGCTGCGGCTCAAGAGTCAGGATGTGGATTGGCTATCAGGAAAACTCCTCCTGATAACCAGTGCTGTCCAGCCCTGGCACTGGCAGGGGTGGAGTCCCTGTTCCTGCAGCAATTTAAAAGCCATGTGCATGTGGCACCTGGGGACATGGGGCCTTGGCACTGCTGGGGGACAGCTGGACCCGATCATCTCACAGGGCTTTTCCAACCCCAGCAGTTCTATGGAAAAGTGTCAGGAGAAACTGGAGTGAAGCTACACATGGACCAAAAGCAAAGGGAGGTCTGGGAGGAAGGACACCGAGGTGCCACAACCTCACACAGCAGCCTCACCCCTCCATCTCCACAGGCTGCATTCCCACATCCAGGCCCCCTTCCACTGACCTGCGACAGCATCCCAAGGCTCCTGCTCCTCCCTGGCAATGCCTCTCCAAGCACCAGCGCTGTGCCCTCTGCCCTGGACACTGCCAGAGCCCCAGAGAGCAGGGGAAGGGTTAGCACATCCCCCCTGGCACCCCTGGAACTCACCTGGGCCAGCTTCCATGGGCATGGGATCCTCTCCAGAAGCCTCTTCCTGCTGCTCCATCCCTTCTGGTGTCTGTGGGAGCTTCTGATTGTTGGGGACACCTGTCTGGGGGGGGTTCTGAGTGTCCCCAGTCTGTGTCTGAGGGGGTGTCTGACTGTCCCCAGTGTGTGCCTCTGGGGACTTCGGGCTGTCCCCATTCTGTGTCTGTGAGGGTTTTGGGCTGTTCCCACTCCGTGTCCGTGGGGATTTTGGGCTGTTCCCAATCTGTGTCCTGGGGGACTTGGGACTGTTCCCACTCCGTGTCCATGTGGACTTTGGGCTGTCCCCAGTCTGTGGTGGGGGGCTCTGGCTGTCCCCAGTCTGTAACTGTAGGGTTTTCTGGCTGTTCCCACTCCTTGTCCATGGGGTTTCCTGGTTGTCCCCAGTCTGTAACTGTAGGGTTTTCTGGCTGTTCCCACTCCTTGTCCATGGGGTTTCCTGGTTGTCCCCAGTCTGTAACTGTAGGGTTTTCTGGCTGTTCCCACTCCTTGTCCATGGAGTTTCCTGGTTGTCCCCACTCTGTAACTGTGGGGTTTTCTGGCTGTTCCCACTCCTTGTCCATAGGGTTTCCTGGTTGTCCCCAGTCTGTAACTGTGGGGTTTTCTGGCTGTTCCCACTCCTTGTCCATGGGGTTTCCTGGTTGTCCCCAGTCTGTAACTGTAGGGTTTTCTGGCTGTTCCCACTCCTTGTCCATGGGGTTTCCTGGTTGTCCCCAGTCTGTAACTGTGGGGTTTTCTGGCTGTTCCCACTCCGTGTCCAAGAGGACTTTGGGCTGTCCCCAGTCTGTGTCTGTGGGGTTTTCGGGCTGTTCCCACTCCGTGTCCGTGGGGATTTTGGGCTGTTCCCGATCAGTGTCTGTTGGGGTTCCTGGCTGTCCCCAGTCTGTATCTGTGGGGTTTTCTGACTGCCCCCATTCTGTGTCCATGAGGGCTCTGGACCCTTTTTGTCGCTGGGCTCTTCATCCCTCTTGATGCAGGACCAGCCGTTGGGCTTGGACTCAGCACCGTTTGCTCCTGGGGCAGAGAACAGGGGCTTTGTTACGATTTGGCTGCACCTTCATCCTGCCAGATTCCCAAAGTGGCCCTTGTCCCCTCTCCCAGCCTCGGCAGAGACACAAACACCTCACCCCTGCTCCAGCCCCAACAGCAGAACTGCTCTCTGTGGCAGGATCCACACAGGAGAGAAGCTCTGAGTAACAGAACACGAATCCCAAAGGAGATGTCCCTCTGTGTCCCTTTTCCTCTCCTCTAATCCAACTCCCAAACTCCCACCTGGGCTCCAGGTGAGTTTTCCCATGGGGCAGCACCTGCCCAGCTCCTCCTGGGGTGCCTTTGAACTTCCCAGCTCCTCAATCCTGCAGGAAAGAGCCCTCGACCACAGCTCTTTCCACATCTCTGGCTCTTCCCAGATCTCCACTGCTCCTAGCTCTGTCTGGCTCTGTTGGTCCCTCTCCAGCACCTCCCACCTTCCTGCCCAGTCCTCCCACTCTAAATCCATGTCCCCAGGCTCCCCAGACTCCTCTGTTCCCCCAGGACAAGCAGAGCAGCTCCAGCCTCCTCCTCCCAGCTCAGCTCCCAGTTCCTCCCTTCCCAGCATGTTTCCTGTCCCTCCACAGCAGGCAGGAATGTCTCTGGAATCCCCAGTCTTGCAGGAGGCCTCTCCCACCTCTCCAAGGCTTTGCCCGCTTTTCTCCACAGGATTCATCCGACCAAGCCCAACCACCCCTCTTGGAATGGAGATTCTTGGTGCTCTGGGGTGCTTTAGTCCATGGAGTGAGCATTTCCTTCCTACCAAAGGGGAGCAGCCACCTCCTCCTGGGACCCACCTGGGGCAGCTTCCATGGGGGTTTCACCTCCTGGACCCTCATCTGCCTCACCCATCTGTGGTGCCTGACTGTCCCCAGTCTGTGTCCATGGGGACTCCTGAGCCTCTTTGTCACTGAGCTCTTCATCCCTCTCCATCCAGGACAGGATGTCAGGCTTGGACACGGCGTAGTCTGGTGGTGGGGCAGAGGATGGGGGGGTTGTTTAGGGTTTGGCTGTGCCTTTACCCCGGCACATTCCATCAGTGACCCTTGTCCCCTGTCCCAGCCCCTGCAGAGACACAAACACCTCATCCCCACTCCAAACACCTCTGTGCCCCAAGGCAGGATCCACCCCCAAGCATGGATACAGCTGAGGGAGAGAGGATCTGAACCCACAGAACATAAACTAACATCCCAAACGAGGGAAAAGCTTAGGCTGGAACATTTCCCTCTAGTAGAAGTCAGGGACACCTTCCACTATCCCAGCTTGCTCCAAGCCCTGTTGAACCTGGCCATGGACACTTCCGGGGATGGGGAATCCATGATTCTCTGGGCAACCTGTGCCAGGCCCTCCCCACCTCACAGCCTTCCAAACCCAGGCTGTTCCGTGATTCCATGAACTATTCCATGAGCTACAGCCCCCCAAGCCTTACCCAGGGACACCAAGGTCTC
>VZTZ01016354.1:0-22632 GCA_013400955.1 Drymodes brunneopygia
GCTGAGAGACACTAAATTCCCTTTCACTGGCTTGGACAACCTTATTCTAAATGCAGTGAAATATGAGTTGATCCAGTGTCTTCCCAGTGGTACTTTACAATCAGCATCTTCTTTTCTCAATCTCCCAAGAACAACAAAAAAACCCCATGTCACAACAAAAGTGTGGTTAAGGCAAAGTAATTTTTTTCAGAATTTCATTTATATGTCCTTTTCCATATATTATCAAGGTAAAGTCTAGCAGACATGTGAAAATGAGGGATGACTAGGACAGTAAAATTCAAGCGAATCAGGGTGTCTCCAGGCATGACAGAAGCTTTCTGGTTACCATTGAGTGTCTTTTTCCCTCAAAAGAAGACAATACTGATTCCTCTGCTTTTCCTAATGCCAAAGAGTTTATAACCTTTATTGGGAAAGCAATCTCTTACACTATGTGCAATGCAGGGATCTTCCAAGACTGGGAACCCACAGACTCTAAGCTAATATAAACAAGAAATTATACTTGCAATGACTAACTTGCCATTAATTCAGCTGAGAGNCCAGTGAAGAGTGAGAAGGAGGACTTTTCTGCACTCCTGCTTTGTTCTGCAGCATGAAGCAGTACAGGGCAATGATATACTCAAGAGGTGTGCACATTTGCAATTTTGGATCCATTTTGCACATTTCTGCTAGGCCGTTTCCTCCGTGCCAGCACCCGTGTCAATAAATGGAGGTGTGAGTAGTGGCTGAATGGGGATCTGGGACTTTAAGGGACATTCCTAGTGGGTGACTTCAAAGAGGATTCCATCTACTTTTTTCCCTCNCCTTACTTTTTGGAGGTACTTGTCTGAAGATAACCCCAAACTAAGCCAACCAAGGGGTTGCAAGTGAAAAGATGACACCAAGTGTTGCTCCTTCTAATACACAATGTCTTCCAGAAATAGTTTGGAACTTCATTTCCACCTTAGATGAAGCTNAGAGGTAATTTTTATGAAGAAGTTGGGACAGCATAACTGTAGCTCAGACACTGCTTGCACATTTTTGGCAGTGGGTGAACTTGACACAAATGCTTCTCTGTGTGCTCAGTGAGGGAAAGGTTCTCACATGCCTGGAAGGCTGTGGAGGTGAGACCCAGCCTGCCCAGCTCCCAGCATGGCTGACCACAGTGCCCAGCATCAGAGGTAAAAGCCTGTGTTGCAACAGAAATTCTGTTTGCTGGATGATATTTTTATTTGCAGAAATTGACATGCTCTGATCTGAAAGACAAAAAAAAAAAGGTATTTCCCTGAACCTTTTGTGCAGTTTTAACATCTCTGAATGGCATCTGAAATGCAGGTGTTTTAGTTCTGGTAAGCAGATACTGTTTTGGCTAGCTCAGGAGACTGTTCTGTAACTTCATCTTCGCTACCGAACTAGATGTTCCCTGAGTGGGAGGAACTGATATCTGAATTTCAAAGCAGTTAATAGTCTTACTTGCGCTTTTGCAGTGTTTCGAAAATTGTAATTAACCAGCTTCGCTAATTTACGTTTTTAATATTTAAATGTTGCTTGTTACACAGAAGCTGATTGCTGTAGTAGCGTCATTCTGAAAGCTCATTAGAACTGCTAAAATGTTTAAATACACACAGCTGAAGAAATACATGCATTTTTATAAGGCAGGTACTATGGCAATACTCTGAATTTCATTGGCCTGAGCAAATGTGTCAGACTTCTGCAGGATTTTTTGATCAAGCTTATTTGCATTTGCTTGAAAAGGTACATTGCTGTTTTTCTGAGCTAAATGCTTAAATGGCATTAGCAGGCAGGAGTTTTAAGTTTGTGTTTTCCACTGTCATTAACCTTCCATTATGACACAGCCAGGGAAAATCAGACAGGGAGTCTTTTGTGCTCTGTGTGATTCATGCAGGATGTAGATAAGACATGGACAGGAGGAGGAAGACTGGCATGTGGAATTTTCTTTTAAAGCATACCAATATTATGGTAAGCACAATATCTCTTTATTTAAGGATGTATGCTCCTTTTCCTGAGCTGGGATGAAATTAATTCCTGTGGGATATGAAGACCAAGTGTTACCTGCTCTCTGAAAAAGGAAATGCAGATGAAAACTGTAAGGAAGGACAACCAGAGAGGAAGGATGTGGCAGGAACATGCTTCTGCTGGGCGGTGTGGCATGACCTGACATGAGCATAAGACAGAGATCTGGGACAAAAAAGCCTCTATTTGCTATTTTCAGGCTGGTGTTCCAGTCCTGTCCCAGCCAAACCAGGGATGCAGATCACCCTGGCATTAAGGCTGCTTTGTGTTGTAAACCATCCTGTGTGATAAAGCTCTTAGCTCCTGTGGTAATACAGTCAGAATTTTCCTTCTATTTCCTACCCCCTCTGTCATGTTTTCCCTTTCATGGCTATTTTTCCTGCTCTAGTAGCTTCCTTTTCCCAAAATACAACTGATTCCTGTCCATAAATATCCCACAAATGTGCAGAGTGCCAGATTATGATGAGGAAACCATCAGTGGGTACATCTGAATGTGTAAATACCCTGCTGCTGTAAGGGCTTTTCTGTCTGTTCAGCTATTTGGGAAAAACACCTCAGAAGCCAGAAGCTATATATACATATATCAGTATAGCTAGATAGATACTCAAGCAGAATCCTCCAGTCAGCAGATCTTGTAAATGAGCTGGCATTACCCCACCAGCATAAACTGTGGCATGCTTAGTTCAGCAAGCTGAAGCACAAGGAAAGCCTTGTTCTTCTGGGCTCCTTAATATTCTTCACCTTTTCCTGGCACTGCCAAACTCCTGCTGCTGTCCCCTCATCCTTTTCCCACCCCTCCCCAAGCCTGACTTCACCTTCTGCCTCTTCCTCTCACACCTGGGATGTCTCTGGAGGCCGTGGTACTGAGCCCAAGACAATGAAGTGCTCATGTGAGTGAGGTGCAGTCTGCTGATAACTGCACACCTCAGGAGTTGCAGATGCTGGTCTTATCAAGTGATACAACAGAGGACTAAAGGACAGAGCTACACTGTTTGCTGCATCCCTCAGGAAAATATGGGAGGAAGCATTGAGTGCAGAAGCTGTGGTTGGGAGAAAGAGATGATACATGAGGCAGTGCCATACACCCCACAAACCAGAGGAGGGCATGTTGTCCATCTCAGGAAAGCTGTACTGGAAAAAAAAAGTAGGTTGGCGGAGTTATTCAAGTGCTGACGTGCTGTCCTCACTCCTGAAGGGATCCAGATGTGCCCACTATTGGGCTGAGCTGTGTCAACCCTAGGTGTGCTGGAAGTCAGGAGACAAAGGAGAAGGCAGGCAGAAAAACCTGAGGCTCACCTTTTTGCAGGCAGGTGCTCTGTTCTGCCTTTCTAACTTTCCTCACCTGCAATCAGAACCCCAGCTGAACATAAACTGGAGCTGGAAAAACAGCCTCTCTTCTCTTCCAGCTCCCCAACAATGACAGACTCCTTAGGAGTCAAGCAGCTGTACCATGCCATTGCTGCTTGGCTTCCACACCTGAGAGTCTCCAGTTTCACTACTCCTTTGGGTAAGGAGGATACAAAAAGCTTTCAGTCCCTACAGTGCAGCTGAAGGGTTTGTTTCTCAGGCTACTCATGCCTCTTGATTTCCTCTCCACGGCTGGGAAGAGAAGAAAAAGCCAACTCTCTGTTCTCTGCAAAACACAGGACTACTCAACACGGCCCTGATTTCTGTATCCTGGTCAGACGCGGAAGTCAGGCCAGCCATAGGCACAAATGCTGGCTCTGGATGGTAGCCACGCTTGTGGCAGGTGGGTGGCCTGTGACCCCCAAGGCAGCCCCCAGGTTGCCACTGCTCTCAGACCACTGCAGAGGCACTGCTTCAGACCAGGACTGGTCTGACAAAGCATCTGAAGAGAAAAGGGGTTAATGTTTTTTTTTATCTGAATTGCTTGCCACAGCTGCTGCAAACTGTCTGTCACACATACGGATCACAACACTGGTAGTAGTCCAGATGAGTTTTGTCTTTCCCAGCTGCCCCCAAGGGTGCTGGTCATCCCAGGAATGGGATACCTAGTTCCTGCTCACTGACCATGGCACTGCACAAGCGAAGTCACAGCTGTGTGGTGACCCTCACAAGCCATTCTGCATGTGTGCATGGAAAGCAGACACACTTTCCTTCTCACAGGGCTCAAGTAGCATGTAATAACTGCTTCAACCAATGGCACTTACTCACAGTCCTAATGATTCCCTTCCTCTCCTGCTCTGGTGAGAAGAAGATCAAGTTACTTATCAGGGGCTCTCACTACTTTCCACTTCTTTCCCACCAAATGGCTCTCATATCTAGCCAGAAACATGCTGATACCTTCCTCCCTCCCTTTAAATTTGGATGGAACCAGGCAGGGAGTGAAGCCTCTTGAAGGGCTGCTTGGGTGAGAGTCATTCTACTGCAAAGGAAATTGTTGCCATGGGATCAGAGTGGCACCACCTTCATAGAATAATATACACAACAAATAAATATTGAAAAACCCAGAGCTGCTGACAGCCAACCTCATAGTTTTCAATAGCCAGAAAGATCTAAGGACAAAAAATTGGCCCTGCTGAAAGAGGGGGTTTCCACTGATCTCAAAGGTGCCAAGTTTTCAATAAAAGTTCATTTCTTTCTGATGCTCACTTATCTATATTCAGTTTCTACATATTCTTGAGGCATTCACAGAAGTACAAGTCTAACATGAGGAAATTGATCTCTGCCCCCAGTTTGTGACAGTGCATTACAGGAAAGAGACCTTTATAATAAGTAATGGAAAAAGTTCAGTAAAAAGGGGGATTTTCACCAAAATCTGCACAGTAGCATAACTACAGCCTAAAGTACAGGAAAATACCAGAATGCAGTATTCAGGTCTGAGGGGAAATCTTGAGTCTTAGTCTCAATAACTGAATAAACAAGAGAATTTAAAAACAGCATTCACTGCATCTGTTCTCTGTCACATGCCCTCCACAAACAGCCTTTTACTGAATTACAGGCATAGTTAATCTATTAAGCATAGCAAGAAAGAAACCATACAGGATCATATTTTCCCTTCTAGCATACTAATTGCCTGCTATTTTTTTTCTCATTATAAAGGTCATCTTATACCTTGTCTTGGTGCTATTGGGAGGGGCAGGAGGGGAATCCTGAGCCAGAGGCAAGAAAAATGCTCTGGTTTGAGTATTGCAGAGATGTACTGACATATTTTACAGGAGGAAGAGTGTGTGTGGTGTGTCTGGAGAACCTCACTGCTCACATGCAATCTGGTGCAGCTTGGCAAACTGCAAGCACTGTGCCCACGTTTCTTCTGTGCAAATGGTGTTAATTCCTGTGGACACCCCTCACAATTAGAAGTGTGGCAGCTGATAAACAGCAACGTTTGCACAAGATAAGTCCCAGTAATGCTTTCAAAATAAACGCTAGAAACCTGGACCAGCATCAAGGGCAGAGTGATCCTGCGCTTTAAGGTGGAAAGGAAAAGATCTAACCCGCCACAAGTAATTAATTACTCATATGGCTGTTGTGTCACAACATTCACTGCTTTCATGGCCTGTGTATTTCTTTTCACAAATAGCCTATGGGTAATACATCTGAAAATAGAGTCCTGCCAAATGAAGCAGGGAAAAGAGTAGAAGTAGCTCAGCTCCTCCTATTGAACTCCTATCCTACTCAGTAGAGGAATACAGCTCAACTACCTGCCAACTGTTTTGGCAGGGGCACTGGTATATTTTTCTGCTACTTTAATCTTTATCGTCACCACTAATGAGTTAAGTTTTTTATGAAAGTGGTATGGAAGGTGAAAAAAGGGAGACAGTGAAAGTCAGGAGAGATGAGTGTAGGGAAGGGTGTGTTGGAGGGATGCTGAGGTGAGAGGAGGGGAAAGAGAGGCTGGGAGCCAAAAGCCATGTAACCTTGAGGATGCTTCCCACCTCCACAATGAAAGCAGTGCCAGCTTGATTGTGAGGATGTCACTGAGAGGAGGGATTTGGCAATGTGATTTATGAGTCCTGCTGCGAGAGATTCCTCCTTGTAATTTTCTCCTTAGTGCATTGTGCATACCAAACACTTCCCCTACAAAAGCAGATAAAGTGCTTGAATGCTACAGAGATTGAGATACAGCACTTCCTGCTTCACCTCTGCTGCTTCCAAAGCTTACCTGGAGAACTATTATGTAGCCATCTGTATTTTAAAATACTGTCTAAACAAATCATCTTTCATAAAGTAGGAGGGCTTAAAAAACAGAGGGTTCAAAAAAAGTGTACAAATGCTTATTGTCAACCTACCATATAAAATTACAGTTTCATCAGCTGTAACTGCACAAGTCTAAGATATAATTTCACATCTCTAAACATTTTTTTTCATGTAACATGGTAGTTATGTCAATTAATAAGTTCTTCAATAAATATTTTAATTGATGTTTAATTAACCCACTGTGGAATGCAAGTATATTTATAGCTGCTGGTAAAGACACATTTCTAAACAGTAAAATAATGCTATTTTACAGAAATCGGGTACATAATAGGAGAGCAATTATACTCCTAGCTGCAATGTGCATAATTTGTGATCTTTTAGGTTAATTCTGCCGGGCTGCACTCCAGTACTCATCAGTAGCAGGCTATGAGCAGCAGTATCTCCCTGAGCCAGTGGCTCCCTCTTGCCCCTATGCACACTCCTTCAGCCAAGGGCACACACAAAAACAAAGCACAGGTACACCAGAAAGGACAACCCCGAGTTTCTCAGAGGATACAACTGTGTGAAAATAACCAAAAACCCCAGTTATGGCACTCAGCTGAGGGCTAAAAGGGAGTTTCAGGCACAGAAGTCCAAAAATGCGATGCCAGATTGCAGCTGCTGCCTAGTGCTGGCAGTGCCAGCATCTCTGAACATTTGGCTTTTTTCCCGTGAAAAGAAACTGCTGCTGTGCTGAGATGATGCAGGACAGTCAGCCTCCATCCTGAAGTGTTGAGCTCCCTTCTCTCCCTTGGGAGCACCAGAAGCTCCTCCTGCTTCCCACCTGACTGCCTGAACCACCGTATTACCCTGAGAGGAGGCATGGGGCACTCTTTTCCTGTCGGTGAAAGCAGGTCACCTCAAGGAAGGAGTGATCTGGGTCTCAGGACACAGTAGGGTGTGAGCACAACCTGTGCTGGGAGATCAACAATGGGCAGGTTGGGAGCCCATGGCTCCCCCATGTGGGTTCAGCCAAATAAAGAAGAGAAGGATCATAAAACCACAGTGTTGTGGGGATCTGGGTGAAAGCTGTTCCTTCTTTGGTGTACTGACACATTGAGTATTTGTAGCTCTGTCAGCTTCTACACTCAACATTGTGAACAATTTGGGGCCAGTGATAGCAAACACAGATGAAAGCGTGTAAGAGGGAGAGGAGGGGAAGCTGCTCCCCCTGAGGAGGCAGAGGTTGAGAGGGGAGCCTGTTCCACCAAAAAAAGTCAATCATCAGACAGAAGGGAAGCTAGTGGAAAGGTTGGTGATCATTCTCCAGCATCATTTTGGAGGAACATGCCTTGCCCTATCTTGTGATGTCTGGAGATGGTCAATTAAATACTGTAATAAAGACAACTCCCATTTGTTCTATATAATGAGACTGTCCATCTGTGTTGTGAACTCAGTAATAACCTCACCAAAGCTGAATGCCTGAGCAGTGAAGATCATTTCATATTACTTGGCTTGGGGAAAATCATACAGGACTAATTTTCAAAGGCAAGATTTTTTGAATATTTCATCACACTTCGGATAAACATAAACCGGGGAACACAACAGACACACAACGGTATGCATAATGTCATTGTTTAATTTTTCACCTGTATTCTCTCCAGAGCTATTAGTATCTGCTCTTGGACTTTAAAGCTATGTTGCTACCTTGTTAAAATAATTCTGTCTCAGCAGTGACTTGCAATGCAGCTCTCTGCACTCTCCCAAGCTGCTGCCAGCTATGAATCCCCAGGTGCACTGTCTGTGGAACTGGAAACCAGAGTTATGGCCTTTTGTGATTCCATGGCCATGGAAGTGGGCATTGCATGTGCTGACATCTATTGTGTTCTGCTGCAGAGAAATAAAGGAAGAAAAAAGAAAAACATTACTGGCTCCAATATTGGGATTAGTGTTTCGAACAGCAAACAACAAAATCTAGTAGAACATGTTGGGTTGTCTGCTCTGATGGCTTCTGGACCCTTGAGTCCAGCTCTTAAGTAAGTAGGCAGGCAACAAAAGAGGCAGAGTGTCTGTGTGATGCAAAAGGGAATCAGGCTAAATTGCACAGGATGACACGGAGGACTGTTGCAATGACAATACCTGTGCATTGCCAGCTGGGTATCAGCTGGTACCACATCCATTCCGAGGGATGCAGTACCTCCAGTGTGATGGAGCATGAGGAAGGGGCCCTAACAGTAGAACTGCAAGAACTTTAGACAGTATTTGGATGTGTCCCAGTCTGGATATCCCTGTGAAGAGAAACAGGACATCCCTACACAATGATTTGTAGCTCTGGCAGAGCTCAGCCCCAGGGCTGAATCAGCCAGAGCAGAAACAGCTTCAGCACCGGAAGCAGCATAGATGATAGTTTGATCCTGATAAGGGACTTTTTATCCCTCTGGTCCCTGATGGCCACAAGCACAACCTGGCTCCAAACAAATCAGCTCTGCAGAGGCAGTACAGAAAACAGGACTTGGCTTCCATGTGCATGACCCTTCAGGTGATATTTGACATCTCCTGGGTTAAACTGCAGGTGAGCCCTTGGAGGGAGGAGGTACCATGCAGAAAAATGCTGTTGGGGATCCCGGGAATGTCCCTCCCTGACTCAGAGGATGTTGCCTGATGTGCCTCGTCAGGCAAAGCAGCACCAGCACGGCCACCAAGCCGATAGCGCACCCACTGCGACTGCTCCACAGCAGCACCCTGGAGGTAAAGATGAGGCAACTGGCCTTTAATTATAGCCCAAAGAAGAAGAAACTCCATTGATTCCAATGGAGTTCAACATGGGGCTGAATTTCACCCATTGTTCGCCATGCTTGAGATACAAACAGGCTTTTCTTGAACATCCATAATTTCTTACACCACTGAATTGTAAATATGTTTATTGTGGGCAACGGTGAGAAAACAAGTCACCATTTATAATCTAATTTCCTCCAGTCCCATTTGCTGTAACAACCTTCGATATTCATGGGCTGGGACATGTACAGTGAATGCTTACATCTTTGTTCTCCCAAGGCAGCAGGGCCACACCACAGCTGGTAGGACTTGTGCTATGTTGTGCCAGTAATTGTGCCTCCCAGGAAAAGCCTCTCCCACTGTTCACCAGCAGCAGAAAGGACCAAGTACAACAATTACTTGTCATTTACTATTTTGTTGTAAAATGTTTCAAACAAGAAGCTCCTCTACTGCATTAGAAGGGGGTAGAGAGGCATGCTATGTAATCTTTAACAGAGGGGCTATATGCATGTGGTCATGATACAGATATTGTAAGGCTGGGTATAAAGTATAAATGCACTCAGGACTGAAAGAAAAAGAAAATATAATTGGGGAAGAGATAAAGTCTGAACAGAGAGATGAAAAACAAGTTACTTTCATTAATGGAAGCACATGGAGATTGTCAGAAGAAAAGAAAGATCAAATTTATAAATTTTGCCCTTGTGGACAAGAAAAGGGCACCTACTTTGCACACAGCTTTTTAGTTTTGGATTTGTTAGTTTATTTTGTAATTGCATTTTTAACCTACTTAGGGAACATCAAATATGAAATTTAAAGCAAGCCACCCAATTCTTTCTGAAAGGCAGAAGGCAATACTTTAACCTTGTCCTTGTCCATATTCTGCTGAGTGTGTAGCTCTAATTAGATTCATAGCTCACATTAATATTGTGGAACCAACTGCTCAGGAGTCACATCAATATTTCTCAAACTTTCCATATGAAAACTATTCATAATTCAGTGTTCATTGATTTTTAAGACTGATGACATTTGAGTTGCTGAGCAAGTAAATGGGGTTCATTTGGGGTCATGTCCTTAATCCCTGCATGTAAATGATATCTGACTTCTGCTGCTCCTTCCCTCAACTCAGAGATAAGCAGTGAAACTTAGCATGACCTAATTGCTGCAGCCCAGGGAGCCAGAGAAATGACATGTATACTTTCTTAAAGGAGTTCTTACACAGCTGTGGAGCAGTCTGACCTCCCCCTTGCTTCCCAGTGCACTCCCATCCCATGAGCCACCCCCCATGAGGAACTGGCAGGAGAAGGGCCTCTCCCCAGTCTCAGACCCCCTGAGCTCCATGCAGAGGGACATCAGCCAGGCTTGGATCTGTTACACCACCTTGCAGAGTTCGGCATCACTGTCCGGTGGACTTCAATTTGTCACTGTGGATGGATGTGAGGAAAAAGAGTTTAAAAGAAAAAGGCCAAAAGCACTTGCAAACAAAAAATACGATTCTTCTGGTTATTAGAGTCTTTCATTTTGGTGGGCTCATGAAAACGACTCCATAAATCACCATTAGGGAAGAGAAGATGACATTTCTAAGTCAGGGAACCTCCTTTCAGTTCCCTAAAGCACTTCTTTGAGCTCAGATTTGATTTTCAGACATGGTGAGTCTTTCCTAATACTGTCTAAATTTAATCTGAGCGGCAGGCAACCTGCATCCTTGAAGATCACACACTTGTTTAGGTTCTTAATGCAGTTCTCCAAAGATACCGTTCTTCTTGAGAGATATGAAAGAGCTCCACTGAGCCTCATCTTAACAAATTGCAACTGTGCTCAGCATGTCAAGACTGGTTATCCTGAACTTGGTCCTCCCTGGGACCAGCTGGTTCTCCTAGGCCCCTGGAAAGACTGCCCTCAGCAGAAAAGTGCCAGGCAAAGCAGACTAAATACACTCCAGCCCTGAAAGACTCTTTTCTTTAAGGGTAGATCAGCTAGGGAAAACCAGACCCTTCTACTTCTTGCTGTAGTTATCTTTGAGGAGGGAAATAATTCCCTAGCATTCTTAATCTCTCAGGAAATAATTCCTGAGCACTCCTAATCTCTCACCAGATCTTGTTCTTTAAATGTGCTACTATCTACCTAACGACCCAAATTATGCCAAGAGTACTGTGCTACAGGCAGTAGGTGTTAAAGGTAGCCTGCCTACAGTAACACAATTTTAGACTGCACTGTGAAATAAGAGTTGGGAAACATGACTGACATGAAGAAGCAGAGGGAGGCTTGCGTGGTTTCCATGGACTGTCTGTGTACACAGTTTTAGGTGTGTTTGTAAGTACCTAAACAAATACTCAGTTCAACAAGAAGAGTGAGAAATCCAATTTAACTGTGTAAATATGCAGTTGGATATTGTGTCTAGAGAAGCAAGTGATTTCTGATGCAAGCATTCATGCACAATTTTGAGTAATGACTGATTTTCATGTTACATAAATCGGATTTTCTAGATATTATTCTCTTGAAAAGACATGGGTAAATTTAGTGCCAAAACTGAAAAGTATTCTCAAAGCTGTATACATGGTGATGTATTATGCTCATGAAGGCATGATTTCTACTGTTCTGCTGGTTGCTTTCAATGATCTGGCTACAGGGAAAATGAATATTTCTGCATTGCTAAAATGTTTTGTAATTCATATTCAAGGGAGTAGCAAGCAAATAAAAAAAAAGATGTGCTAGACTCATGCTAATAAAGAAAAATACGATTTTCATCTCTTGAATTTTGTCCTGCAGTATTTACAAATTGTTCAAAATGAGACAACCTGAGTTTTGTGCCAGTCTTCTCCTTCCTGATGAAAGTCTTGGTGGTTAGGACAAATAAAGTCAGGGGAAACTGGGACGTCTGCATTCAGATGCTTGTCAGATCACCTAAGCAAACACCTACATAAAAACAGTAGCCTAATTTTACCAAACTATGACACATAACTTGCAAATCGTACATGTGTGAAAGAGTTGAGAAAATGCTTAATGTACCCAAACTGGTGATGCTGCAAAATCAGAAAGTTGGAAGGAAAGAGCTGAGAGACTTACATTTCTGCAAAAATAACTATTTTTCAAGCATTTCCTATGGTGTAGAGTGTAAAAAGGTTTCAAAAATAGCACAAAATATGGAACACAAAGGGCAAAACTCTGACAAATGGCAAGTATATTAGGAAGTGAACTGAAGTATTTGTAATCAATGAAAAAGCTCACTCTGCACAAAATCACAGAATCATAGAGGCTAGAAAAGACCTCTAAGATGGGTTATATTCTTGTTTTTCCTCCAGTCATGGCAGTCATGACAGTCCTCAGTATATCTGGTGTGTCTTCCTGCAAACAAGAAGAGCAGGTCCATACATTTCAGTCTGACAGCTCAGCATAAGGAGTTGGAATGACCTCTAGCTTTAAAAGTCCCACCTGAATTCCCAGGAAGTTCCATCTGAACACGTGGAACAATTTCTTTATTGTGAGGGTGACAAAGCACCAGCACAGGTTGCCCAGAGAGGTTGTGGAGTCTCCTTCCCGGGAGATATTCAAAAGCCATCTGGACACAGCCCTGAGTAGCGTGCTCTAGGGGACCTGCTTGAGCAGGGTGATTGAACCAGAAGACTTCCAGTGGTCCCGTTCAACCTTACCCATTCTGTGATTCTGTGAAAGCAAACAAGAATTAGAATGTGGATTTGGAAATATTCATCTGGAAAAGTGCAACTTCATCTTTGTTGTACACAGCACATGTTTACATGGTCAAAATATTCTTCAAAAGGAAGCTTTCTGAATAACCAACAACCTCTGTAGAGGAGACAAACATCTAGCCAGTGTGGAGCATTTGCATCCAGCCATTCCTCCTGATGCTGAGTCTCAGAAATCCCTCTCACTCAGCAGTGTGAGAGCATGGCATTCGCTCCATGCACCTGGGGAGGCTTATGCTTAAAGTCCTGCACACAGAGAAGTGCTTTTCTCCTGCAAATTTTGAATTGCCAAAGTATTTGAACAAATAAAATGTTCCCTTAATATCCAATCAAAGTCAAATAAGTTGATGCTTTTCTTTCCTAATACCAAAAATGAAGTTCAGGGTGCTTCAGAGCTCTATGCTTATACACATTATTACAGTGTATTCCCTTCAGCCTCATTGTTGGCTTGAATTATTCATGAAAATATATCTTCTACATCTGCAGATGTGGAAGATGACACATTTTCAAAAGAAAGGTCTACTTTGTAATGCAAAAACACTGTGGCAGAGAGAATGAATAAGCAGTCAGGGTGTAGGTTGGCACAGGTAACAGAATCTGTTCCAGTGTCTGCAACTGTCTTGATACAGCGATTTTGCATATCAGGCCAGAAGACCAGGGAAGAGCAATAAAAAACAGGAGAGATTTAGTACAGCTGGTCTAAACTGGCTTAGCACTGAGGATAAGTCATGTCATTATTATACACAAACAGTAAAGTATGAAGCAGAAGATTAGGTATTGATCTGTGCTTGTAGAGTTTCTGTGTAGCTTCTTAATCAGGCTGTATTTGAGATCAAGAATATGCTATAAAGCACAGATGACATAAAGCAAGGTGTAAACAGAGATCACTGGAGTCTTTACCCTGTGGTCTCCTTCCTACTCCCACAGTCCAGTTCTTAGCATATCACCCAAGAGACAGTGAAGCCACAGCTGGCAAGATGCTGAGCTGTGGGAACCCTCCCTTCAGGTCCCCACTGGTTTGAGAACCACTTAGATACCAGGTCTCTGCCCTTGGAGGTGTTTGGCCACCAGCCTGCTTTGCAATGCATCAGCACTCCTGTTGTGCTCAATTAAAGATATGGTTAGGGTCAGACCTAACATTCTGGGCTTCTCCAGGAACTCTGTGGACTGCAGGTGGGGACATCCCACCTCACAAACCCTTGGAGTACCAGTTCCATCTCACTGCCATACTCAGGGCGTGCCTGACAGTTTGTAATGTGATCTAGGTGAAGTACCCTTCTTTGGGGAGAGAGAATAAGAAGCAGGAGTTGGAGTCCTCTAGGTAGGGGAGGTTGCTCACCTGCTGGAATTAGCCTCTGCAATTAGAAAGGAGTGTTTAACCTCAGACATTGACTGTGAGGCATTCCAGGCTGATGTGTATGCATCTGAAAACTGTGATTGTTTTGTATTTCAGTTTTACACATGTATACAAGTCCATGTAAGACATAATTACAAGCTCTGCCAAGAGTAAGTTTATGAATAAGGTTGTACAAGGGCAAATGTAGCCTGGGGTTGTGTTTAGAGGTCTGAGCCCTTCAGGCAGCTCCCCAGATGAAGTTCAACCTGCAAAACAATAGAAAACCAAGTGCTGTGTGTGCAGAAGCAAGCATGTGAAGGCCAAAGAAGACACAAAGCCACACTGAAGTATTTGTAATCACAGGAGACTGAGGGCATGCCCCAGGCATTGTTCAGCTCTCTTATAGCTGAACATGAGCCTGAGGACATGAACTTGGCATGAAGGTCCTGGCAGAGAGAGGGGCATAATACAATCCCCATGGACACAGCAGTTCATGTTCTTTAATCACAATCTCTCCACACAGAGGCCTCCTGCCTCTGCCTTTCCTTTACTATGTGTTAAGCAATTTGAGGTATAGGATGCATATATTACCATCATAAAATATTCATTTACCTGGCTCCAAAGTCACACTTTCCCTTGGCCTTCCCAGATCTGCCCAGCAGAACCCTTTTTAGTTCAGTCTATACTTTGCCCAAGCATTCCCTGCTTTTCTGAATCTTTCAGTCTCCCTGTCTCTCCTCCTCACTCTGTCCGCACCGAAAAAAATAAGTGGAAAGAAGCAGTGCAAAGGCCCTACAGATGATTTATGTCAGGATGAGTGCATCAGAAGTATTCACTGGAGCAAAAAGGCTCTGGATCACGGAGAGGTCAACCCACTATTTCATGTGTTGTCACTGATCTGGGGACACTTTATGACTGGTGACATCAGTGAAGTGCAGTCATGCATGTACCATTTTATGCAGCAGAACCAGAGACAGCAAGGCCCCCAATTCTACCTAAGCTGCAGGGGGATTTGGACACCTAATGCTCTTAAATCCTTTTGTAAACCCCAGTGTAAATGTCTTTGCTGCAAAGGAAGAAAAATCTCTCCTGTCAATAGAGCACACCTGTACTGGTTCTTAGACTGTGCCAGTGCTGTGCAACATAACACCTCTGGTCAACAGCAAACACTCTGGCTATTCTTGTCTCTGTCTATGACAGAAAGAAAGGCTGAGTGAAAGCATATCTTGAATTTTGCCCTGTAATGGCTAAAAACATGAAGAGAGAATTTTTTTTGTCACTAGCATTTAGAAACCCACTAAAAATTAATAACACAGAACTGAGGGTGCACTAAGCCAAATGCTGTAAGGCATTTGTGCTGCTGGATGCATCATCTGTGTCCTGCTTTCATTAATATGACACAGAAGCAATATTACCTTATACTTCTGAAATAAGTTTTAGGACCCAAAGCAATTTTATAAGAATTAGTCTCATAGCAGCTCTGGATATANATGCTTTGCACACACTGAAAAAGAGGATTTCCTCTCCCTCACGGCATGAAGCACAGCTGACCTCTGACCCACCTCCCTGCACCCTCCTGTCCATCTGGGAACAAATCCTGCATTTTGCAGGGCCAACATGGCAAGGGGTTTGACACAACCAGCAGGAGCTTCCAGTCACTAACATAAATCAGACTCCAGGAGAAGGGCTGCTGATTTAGCTCAACCTCTCTTCCCTGGCTTTACCTTCTTTAATAAATGGTGCATTCACATCTCTGACAGCAAGCCTTGGTATCAGTGAAGCGATGAGCTTCTTTATATACAGCAGCAAGTAATAGCCACAGCTCTTGTCAGAAAGGGGTGATTCAATGGCAGAGTCTGGAAAATATTTCTTCTAGAGAGTCTTGTCCCTCTTCCCAATTTTAGGAGGGTCTGGTAAATTTTCAGATTTGTGGATGCTTATATTGACTAACAAAAGCTGTTAGCTTGTACATATACCCATTTTTAATTTTTCTTTTATTCTAAGAGACATAATAAGGATGCCAGAGGAGATTATTCCACTAAAAGGAATATTTCTCTAAAAGAAGAAACTATATTAACATTTAATTTTAAAATATTCCTCCTTAATGACTCTAGCATAGAAAATTTTACATTTTGCCCAGCCTCACACAGACCATACATATCCTCTAATATATACACTTATTTTTCTTTATCAGTAGAGAACAGTGTTTAACTTTGAGAAGAAACTGAAATATTGGTTATTTTTTAATTCAAAGGCTACTAAATGTATAAGCTGATCAAGAAATAAACTCTGGACAAGACTCAGTAGGAGCCCTAGACTGTCTTTTCTAGTTACAACTTTTTCATTATAATACCAGATTAATTTTGACTGTGAACCTGCCTTAGCTTATTTTCTTACTTATTTATTATATATTACTTATAGATTACTTATACTCTTTCTCTCCCCTGCCCCTTCCTCTCTGTTCCCCTTCCCTCTCCTCCCTCTTTTCTTTCTAAAACTGAGCTGTACCTGTTGTCAAAACAGGTGTTTTCTTTCACATTTACTTCAAGGCAATTTCTTCTGAAAATCAAGTAACCAAGTTGTGTAGAGGGTGGAGGGAACTCCAGCAGGCACAATTGCTTCTTGCTGTGTTTCAGCTGGGTAAGGAGAAATGACATTTTCTATGTAGATTTACTGCACATTCTCTTAGTAGAGCAAACATCAGTGCTTACATTCTTCCAGGCTGAAAACAAATTCAAAGCCCCTAAAACAAGCTTGGGGGTTTTTTCTTCCCTGAGTCATTGAAGCAAATGGGATTTTTTTGCATGAAAATCACTTATTTGCTTCAAAATATCTAGTGACATGGCAGCCCAGATTATCTAAAGAAGATTATTTAATGCCAGACTGTGCTGAAGAATAACTGCAAGGACCTGCCCCTTTTTCTGGCAAAATGCCACTGATTTGGACATGTTCCTTGCCTGAATAAGCTCTGCAGAGTGGATGCTCTAGCTGTCGGGCAGGTATATTCCATCTGTGCAAATTCTACAATAGAGCTTTCTGGCCTCACATTTTCCAAGCATGCCCTCAGAGCCTGGCATTTTGGTTATGTTGTCAGAAAAATGAGACGTGTACTTTTTTGCCTTTATCAGTGGAGACTTTTTTTAAGCACCTTGCTACCAGCCAAACTGGTGGCAAAATTAGAAAAAGCATAAATGAAGGGAGTGATTACAAGAACATAAAGAAAGAAATAATTTGTCTAAAATACTGAAACTTCCTTCTATGACCTGTGCCAAAAGCCCCTTCTGACAAGCAGGTAGAAGCCTGGCATCAGAGAATTGTTGGGGCTGGAAGGACCTCTGGAAGTCATCTGGGTCTAAGCCCCCCTGATCATGCAGGAATAGCTAGATCAGTCTGCTCCAGGAAATGTTCAGCTGGGTTTTGAATTTTTGCAAGGATGGATGCTCCACAACCCTTATGGACAAACTGTGCAGGTGTTTGACCACCCTCACTGTAAAAAAGTGTTTTCTTGTGTTCAAATGGCAATTCATGTGTGGTTTGTGCCTATTGCCCCTTCCCCTGTCTTTGGGCACTACTGAGAGTCTGTCTCCTTTATCTTCATTCTCTCCCATCAGGTACATCGGGTACACATTGATGAGATCTCCTTCCCTGAGCTTTCTCTCCTCCAAGCTGGACAATTCTAGCCCCCACATCGTCTCCTCTCAGGAGAGGTGTTCCAGTATAACACTCATCTCAGGGGCCCTCCACTGGGCTCTCTCCTGTATGTCCATGCCTCTCTTGTGCTGGGGAGCCCTGAACTGGACAAAGCATTCCAGGAGAGGCTTCACCACCACTAAGCAAAGGGGAAGGATCACCTCTCTCCTAATGCAGTCTGGAGTAAGACTGGGGTTTTTTTTTGCTGTGAGGGCGTGCTGAATGTTTGTGCTGTACCCCAGGACCCCAAAGTTCTCCAAAAAGCTGCGTTCCAGCTGATCCACCCTCAGCACATATTGCTGCATGGGAATGTTATTTCTCCCAACCTGCTGGACTTGGCATTTTTCCTTATTGAAGAAGTAACTTTTGCTTACAGTCCTCCAGATTTTTACCACTATGCACAAGGGAACACTTTAGTTGTATTTCGGGAGTACTGCTCATGTGCCATTGTCATCAGCAAAGTGCTGCTTTCCCTCACAATAACCTGACTCATGTGCTGGGCTGGGATAATTTTTGCCTCTCCCAAGCCTGTATTTGGCTCTGCATAGCTCCTCCTCATGATGAATGCAAGTAGTGCATACCCCTGCATTGGCAACTCTCAACTCCCTTGTTGAGAGGGTGGTAAATAGTATCACTCTACCCCCAAAAGGAGATTAAAAACAAAACAAGGAGATTAGAAACAGCTGTTGGGGGAGTGGTGATGATGGGGTGGAAAGAGGACACTCCCAAGGCAAATATGACTTCTGCATCATGGTTCAAACCAAAATAAACCAAACTAATAATAGAGGGAACTAAAGGGATAGTCACTGGATATAAAATGTGACTCAGACCGTACTGAGGGACAGGACAGGTGGTGCAGGATATTGGACAAAACACTGTTTACCTTGTGTGGAGAGGTGCTGTGAGGGCTCGGATGGCCCCAGAAGAGCTTCTTCCCTGCATTCCTGGAGAGCACTTCCAGCTGAAACCTCAAAGCGAGGAGCAGGTTTGGAGGGGCTGTCCCCATTTCCACTCACATTTGTCTGCCCCCTGGAAGCTGCTCACTCCAAATCAGGACATGACTGCAGAAACATGGGCAGTATAAACCTCCTCCAGACTCTGCTTTTGATCTGCTACCCAGCCATGCCAACACAACCCCTTACTCCTCACCACCTCCCAGTGCAGCCTCAGCCCTGCATCTGCCTGCTGCTGGCTCTTCTGTTTTCATGGAGCTGCTGCCATGCCACTCCCAGCCACGGGGCAGTGGCAGAGCCAGCTTGGATGGAGAGCCACACCAACACTGGGGACTCAGCCTGCTGCAGTCATTGTAGTGCTCCATCAGCCAAGAAATCTGTGCTTTTGACTTCAGGTGCAATGAGGAGAGAGGACTACTGGGGTGAGTGACATCTAAGAAGAACCTGTAACCAGGCGTGACTTGCACAAAGGGCAGAGCACTGAAAATTGGAGGCATCTCTAAAAATGGGCTCAATGTAACAAGAATCAATCCCTATAAAAGCAAAGGTGGAGCAGAAAAGAAACAGTTGTCAATGTGTCCTCTGGTGCAGCCAGTTCATTGTGGAATTAAACTTAGCAGAGCCTCTGTCTCCCAGTTCCAGACAGCAATCAGTGACTGCCATGGGAGAGGTCACAGCCCCCGAATCTCTGAGCAGAAGGAATACAGACTCATCCCTTTGCCTCTGTCTAATGAAGAGACACCCTCATCAAGTGTGCATGTGGGTGTGCATTACAAGAGGATTGATTCCCAGAAATAAACACTGAGGTGCCCTCGTGCTAGTCATTAGCTTCCAAATTAAAAAGTAACATTATACAAAAGCTACTACAAATATTGATTGATTCATTGCTGGGGAAAACTTGTATTGTTCTATGGAAAGGGAGAAACTGGAGCAAAAATACATTAACAGAGACTGTTGAAGTAGAATTGTTGACTGTGCAAAGCCATGTGGGATTTACACCAACCAGGCACCATCCCTTGACCAGGCTCTGAGGCAATGGGTGCAAATTGAAGTGGAACTGGTGCTGTGTTGCTTTGGTTTTTTCATGCCAAGGGTTCTTCTCTGTCACTAGGCTCAGGGCACCCACCACACAAGCCATCACTGCTGGTGGGCTGACACTGGAAGGGATCTGGCTCCACCATAAACCCTCTGAAGACAAACTAACACAACCCCATTGCTTCTAGTGTTAACTGCACAATATGATTTCATTACATGCGTGATGAATTTACTGACTGGATAATTTGAACCCATTGATTTATAGATTCTGGCTTCATTATAACCTTAACGTTATCATTCCATTGCTTCATTTTCAATTAGTCCAATAAGACTGCAGTAAGTGAGCCTGAGAGTCAAGTCTCTGTGTTTGCCTGTTTGTACTTAGCAAAAAAATGCACAAAAAGTGTGTGCTAATAGCTGTTTATAATCCCAAACACTGGGAAGGAAAGCATAACAGATGCTAGATGTGTTTGGCTTTTTTCCCACAGGAAACTTGCACAAGGTAGAAGATACCACCTCTTCCACACAGATAATGAACAAGACTGACCAAAGGATCAAATGATTAATTATTGACAAGCCACCACAACTTCACACTTTATCAAAGTGGCATTGACTTCCCCAGCATAAGAGACAAAATGAAAACCAAAGAAAATGAAGAAGAATCATCAGGAGAAAATATTCTCAGGCAAAATGTGCACAGATCAGTAAGCTTTCAGAGAAGTACTACTGAAAAAAGGGGCAATAGTTTTTGAGACGTTTCAGGGATTTTCTTTGCTTCAGGTTTTGACAAAGGAAGAGAGGATCTGGACACAGGAAGGGAGGACACCAAGTAATTAATTGAAGCAAAACTATTTTAGTTGCAGCTGTTTTATAAGAAGCCCCCCCCCGCACAGTACTGCATTCTCCCACATCAGGGGGAGTGTTCCCATTTCCCTGACAATGCACAGAAGGCCATATTCTCTGACCTTGTGTCTCTGTGCCACTGATTGGTGGCTGCTTTTGTTTGCCACGGTGCTTGGGCTAACTCTGCTGCTCTTTGTGCAGGTCTCTATGCAGAGAGGAGGCTGGTGCCCTCCTCCAGCTGTTGTCACAGAAATGAAATACTGTAAAGTGATTGCCTTGTATGCTGCACAAACTGGGGAAGTTCATGGCATTGCTTTGATCTTTTCATTATTCCACAGAGTCACTGCCTGGCTATTGAACCCCTGCTTGACAGTTTGGATTATTAGAAAGAGAGGCATTAATGCATTTAATGTGTNTTACAGGGTGTATCGACATCACAGCTACAAATAAATCTTTTAGGTCTGAAAAATATTTCTTCTCTGGCAGCAAGCAAACAAGCTGCTGTAACATTAGGAGGAGGTTGAACTAATTGGAAGTGCTCACTGCATGCTCAGCAACAGCTGGAATAACAGAAAGCTGTGCCTGACTAGGAACAGCAGATGTTATAAATTTCATCTGGTCAGATCCAATGGCTGATAGGGAGGTCCTCCTCCACATCTGTGAAATATTCACCAGATTCCAGATACAAACTTTCTGAAGCAGGCATTGCCATGGTCTTTAGAAACAGAGGAGCATATTTGCTCCAGAAATGTTGACAAAAGAATGTGTAGCTCTCAGGCAGCCTTCAGAGTAGGATGAAAAAATAGTGATTGTGTAGAAAAATTTTATAAATGCCAATGGTGAACACTGACATAATTTTAAAAAAAACGAGGATGTGTGCTCCAAACATCACAATATGCAATTTTACAGTCAGAGATTAGGCAATATTAAAATTAGAAACAAGTATGGGATTTTTATTACAGTAATTATGCCACTGCAGTTTCTGGCATGGATGACATTAATTGGTCTCTGTAAAAATGTCTTCTGTGTCTTATGTGTTCATAAAAGAAAAAGCTAGGTGGGCATAAACCCACTGATGTTATCAAAGCCACACAGATGACAAGAACAGGATTCAAAGAGCATTTGCATGTCAGTTGGGTAGGTTACAGGTATCTGAGTATAACAGCAGCCTGCAAAAATCCTCCCAAGGACCCTCTCTGCCTAAGACACCAGGAGTGTTTCTGGTTTTCCTCCCAGCAAGCTTTGAGCAGAAGGACTCATGGTGCAGTTCTGTACAGCACTCTGCTGGAGAGGGGATTTGGACAGAGAATGGGAAGCCCAGTTTCAGGTTCTCTCATGAGCACTGATGTGCAGCTTCCCAGTGCCAAGGCTGGGTGCTTGCCCCCTCCAAACCCCATCAGTGATGGGCTGCCAAACAGAAGAAATGACAGACTGACAGGAATGAGCCTGAAGGTGGAAGGGGAAGAAGGGGAATCTTGGCTCTGAGTCTACATGCTGCAGAGGGGAATGGGGATGCCTGGCTCTAAAGGCTTTTTACAGACCCCATGTGTAGGAAGGACAGCTTTGTTCCGTGCTTCTCTTCATGGAATGATTAAGTTACCTTGCACTCATTTTTATTGACTGTGACCAACCTTAGCCATCTGACATCCATCCACAACAGCTTGGGTGCAGTTTCTGACAGATGTCCCCATAATGTGCCAAACTCTAGGCTTCCAAGATGGTTTTGTTGCTGCAGGAGGGGGAGGAGGTGAGTGAGGTGCAGTCGGGAGAGGAGAGCTGACATAAGCCAGGCCTCTGCAGTCTGGTCTAAGCGACAGTAGGAACTCTGCTCTTCCATTATTCCCCAGTTCCTTGCAATTCTGTTTATTCATTCATGCCTTCAGTTTATTTCTGTGAGGACCATTGACTCTGGTTTTAGATCCAGTGGCACAAGGCTGCATATCAGTCCTGTGCTTTTTTCACACAGGGGAACTGCAAGCAGAACTTCTTGAACCAATAGTATAATAAAAAAGTTTAAAAAAATTGCCAAGCCAGGCCTTATGCTCCAATTTTATTGGATGAGAGACATGTAGAAGAAGCAAATATCTAATTCACAAGCTGGTCAGAATTGGATCAGGATTTGAGCAAAGTACCTTTCATGTTTTCCAAATAT
>VZTZ01016377.1:0-11860 GCA_013400955.1 Drymodes brunneopygia
CTTTCAAACCACAACAAATGGTTCCTCTACTGCTGTAAAAACAATGGGAATATAAAGAAAGGGAACCTTCAAATACTAAGCTGTTTCAAAACACTTCACTACTCTCCTGCCAGATTCATGCTGGCTGCAGCTGGGAGCACACAAACCTTACCATCAGAATGAAGTTTTACAATGTCGTTTTCACAGAAGACTGAAGAGCTCCTACCTTGATAGTTTTTGACTGAAGTCTGAGGCCATTCAGTGTGTTTATTGCTCTTTCAGCATCTTTTGCAGTTACATAGTTCACGAAGCCGTAGCCTAAGCTGTGTCCTAAAGAGAAGAACATTTTTTAAAATAAATCCTAACAAAAGAACATTATCACTACTAAAATGAAAGGAAATGCAAACAAGAAGTGAATTCAACATACAGAATCCACACAGCAAGTATTTCAGGAAGCCAAGGAGGTTTCCCAAGGCTGGCACACATCATGAATAACTTGGAGGTCTTTTATTTCCACTCTGGACATCCCTCTGCCTTCATATACAGTAGGCATTGGACAGAGCACCCATCAACAGCACGATATTTAAGACTAATATACCAACTCTGACCAGTCTTGCAAACTTCATGTGTGTGGGACAAAGGGAAGCACTTAAACAAGTTCATCAGCTCACAATATCCTGGCACAAATGTCAGAGGAAATGAAGAAAAGGGCTGCAAGAGAATTGCAGATTAATTTCAGACACTGAAAAAAGGATGCCCAATCTGCTGAGACATTGAGATTGCAAGTTTAAAATCCACAAGGGAATAGGAGGAAACCCCAAATAACCCTCAGTGTTTGCATGCCAACAGACTGACTGCAGAAGTGCACCAGCTCCTGGCATGGCCTCTCCCTTTGGCTGCTTCCTTGTGAAACCTAATCCAGCAGTAACTCAGCTGAACTCAGACAATGTCAGAGCCTGCTGCCTAATACACCCTTTGTAAAAACACTCACAGGTAGTTTCTGCTGTCTGCTAAAACTCTTAGAGAAGCCAGATCCCCTGTGTTCAACTCTTGCACAGAAACAACATCCTGTTCCCTTAGAGACCTGATGTTAAAGCAGCTGCAATCAGCCTCTCATGACACCACACATAGCACACAACTAATGGCAAACTGCTCTGTACCAGCCACGTAGGATTTAACTCCATCCTCTGGAGACCTACAGGTAACATCTGCTAAATTCTGATCAATGTTTCTGACATGTACCCACAGCATGGTTTTTGTGATTTTTTTTTTATAGCATTCGTTTTATTAGTCAAAGATGGTCAGTCATTTAGATCAAATATGGTTGGTTCACACCCACTTACCTACTGATATTATTTACCTCTGTTTAAGAAAATGAGTAATTGAACAATTAGAAAAAATTTTAGCACCTGGACCCTACCTTATTTCTCCAGTCTGACTAAGAAAATGAAAGTAAGTTTAAGAGGGAAAAAATACCACATGGACAGTTGGCAATGACTTTTCCCCTCTTGCAAGCATGGGAAGGATCCAACATCCCTCACAGGTCCAGCTCTGCTCTGAAGGATCAGAGCAACAGATGCTTTATGGATATTTACAGTCTATCCCAAAAGTCACATCCACATGAATATTCCAGCATCAATAGCATCAGCCTCAGCCATCTCCTCCCACTCAGTGCCCAGTGATCACCTCTACTCAGGCTGAGCCAGCACACAGCAGTCCCTCACTGCCAGAGACATTTCCACCTGTGCAGGAATGCTCTTTGCTTCATAATTTATTCCAAAATAGTACAATCTACCTATCTGCTATGGATGCCAGGAAATATATAAGGAACTGGCATTTACACAGCACTATGACTGCTGCCAAGTGTTTACCCCAGGCAAAGAGAGAAGTTTTTTTGCTTTCTCCTGATGTTCCCAGCCTGCTACAGAAACCTGCACTGCTAAGGAAATGGGTGCTGTAACAGTTTGCAAAGAATTTTAGTGGATAGGAATTAGATATTTTTAAAAGCTAGCATATACCTAAACACAAATTTACTCAAGAGACAAAGCTAAAAAAGAGCAACAAGTAGGCCCTTATCTGGATGAATAATTAACAAAGCAACTATAAAACCTAGTTTTAAGCAAAATACTAGAGTCCTTCAGCAGAAAGAATCAAGTTTTGTTTCCATGATAAAAGGCTCTTTCAGAAGAGAGGGCACTGATTTTCTTTCCGTGCATCACTTGGGTTTCTGTCCATGTCCCTGCTTCCTTTCCCAGCTCCTGACATACACAGCTTCAGTCACCAGCTCCTTCCTTATCCAGCTTCACTGAGGAGTCTGACACATACAGAGCACTTCACTGAGAGCAGCTCAGACCCTCAACTTCAGGCACCGATAAGTCTCTTGCTTCCCACTGAAAATATCCTTCCCTCCCACTCAGGTGATTCTGTGCTTATTTTACAGTCTAAGGTGTGGGCCAGCTATGACTTGCTATCATTAAGCAAGGGGTCTCATTCCTTGCAAAACCAGCCTTCAGAGTAAGCCTCAACTTCTAAGTGCCTCAAAGCATACGACAACATCTAGGCCGAACACTCACCTACCAAAATATTCAGAGAAATCAGTATTTATGTCACTATTTTATCATGACTGAACATATACATCCCTTAAGTACAGATTCAGACACACAGCCATCACGTGATACTTCATCTGTAGGATAACAGGAAAGCCAGAGACATGGAAATCAGAGAGGCTACTCAGAAGGGAAATACTGAAGTTTTTAATTATTCAGTTCTCGTGGGTATTCTCAAGCAAATAAAGCACTAAAGATGACGCACAAAGAGCTCTCATGCATTCCATCAGCTCCCATGCAGCTTTTACAGACTGGGAGCAGACTCAGGCTGGTTCCATTACGGATTAGATAACGATCAGTATTGCTGGATTCTGAAATACAACACTGAGCATGTGCAGCATAGAATTCCACAAGCACTGAGCTGCAAGCTGGGAACAAACCAGTGCATAGCTAGTTAACAGCACTTTTTTTTTCCCCTCCAGAAACAACCGAGTGCTCTCACTGATTCCAAGATTCTGCAAATTCTGAACAAGACTAACCAAAACTTGTAAATGAAGTATTTTAACAGTGCAAGGATTAATACCTCTGCAGTTGCTCTGTCAGCATTTGTTTTACTTCAAGGAAACATTAAGTTTCACAAGTCTGAATAATTAATTCCTCTCATATTTTAAAGCTACTACTACCAATCCTATTTAACGAACCTACAAGTTAAATTCCGCAACAGTGATAAGACCTACAGCCAGTTCAGAACCTTGGCACACCTTTATTTTACTGATCAAAATCAGAACAACAGGTTTCTTTATATATTCAGAGCTCTGGTGAAGTCAAAACCATTCTGATTGTAGGAAGAATAAAGCAGTTGGGGACTAAATCCAAACCAGTTTTAGATCTGTCTATTGATGTTCAAATTTGGGAACTGTACTTCTTGGAATTCTAAGCCATACACACAGTAGTCATTGACTTAGCCTTGAGTGTTCCATCCTCCCAATATCCAAAGTTTGATTACACAGACACACACACAAATATTTTATATTTCTACATTAAGCTGTATTCAATCAAGTATTTGCTTGAGCAGTCTAGCACAAGGTGACAATTTCTGAAATATTAAATCATACCTGCAACTTTGTCTCTAATAAGTTTTGCAGATTCCACTTCCCCAATGCTGCTGAACAGACTCCGTAATTCATCCTGCGTCATGTTCTGAGGGAGGTAGTTCACAATTAAATTTGTCCTACCAATATCATCCCTGCAATCTTCAGCCATGTGATCTTCATAACCATTGGACATTTTACAATATAACTGCAAAGAGAAAAAATCCTCCGTGAGGTTTAGATCTTCACATTTCCAGAAACCAAACTTCCTCCACCTGAAATAAGTTTAAATGTTTATTTAAAAAACCGAGAACAAGACACTGCTTCAGCAATGCATTTTTTCAACTCACAAAACAAAACACTATTTGTTGAAAATTCCAGAACAATTCATTCTTTCAAAAGCACAAATGTGATTTTACAGAACTACGCACCATTAAAGAGCTCCTCAGGATTTCTACTTTTTTACATTAATAAAAGCACCAAGACAGATTCTGAAGACATTCCTGTAAACACCAAAGTATTCCCAACAGCCAAGGCAAAAATCAGCACCCCCATGTCCAGGTACTTGACCAGATACAACCAAACGGCCACCTCAACCTGAATTCCAACCTTACGCCCAGAACTCTTTCATACAGGGAGATTAGAAGCAGCAAGATCTGACCCAGTTCAGTGTTTCAACTGGGTACTATTAATTTTCTGAATGTTTTCCCCTGTAAACATTGTCTACGCTGCACTTCAAGGCCTGTTACTGTTCAATGCTGCCCCTGGTGCTGCTTAACTGTGTGTATGCAATCAGTGAGTCTGTGCTGCACACTGACATGGGGGCACACTGAGTATTTGATAGAGATTCTACTTTTGCAGCTTTTTAAAGAAAGCCTTCAGAAAACATCCAGAATTCCTATCACAGGAAGATACACTCTGCCTCAGTCCACCATCAGGAACTGAATCCTGATGTTTTAGTTGACCTACAACTAAAACTCACACCAGACTCAAGCTGCTCATGGCTCGCCAGAATTGTAGTTTTTAAAGCACTTAAACTACTTTGAAATAGTCAAAAGCAGAATATATAAACCCTGTTCCTGCAACAGGATCTACAGATCTGGATCTGCTAACGGATGAGTTTCTCCAGAGACTGTGCCACTTCTGACAGTCAGAAGTTGAATAATGGAAGAAGTCAGAAACAGCAACCAGAAATCCTCAGCCTAGAAAGGGAATGCTCCCTGCATGAAGGGACTTCCAGGCCCTTCACCAGCAGCTGCTGTTAATTCGTGCCTGACAGTGAAGGTCAAATTTTTGAACAAATACCTGAGCACATTATTATAGAATAAACCATGCGAAGATTTATGCTAATTTGAGATTTAACACAGTATGGACTTGAACTGAATCTTTATCTTTCCAATATGTGTTGAAGCATTAAGAGCTGGCAGCTCTTGCTCCCCTTCACCCACAGATCAGGTTCTACTCCCATTTCTGTGTTTCAAGTGTCAACACGAGCCTGTCCCAGCACCCTCTGCCCATGGCATAACTAATCTGTACTGTGAAAGCAGTGGAAAACTACACAGGAGGGAAGCCCTTTTTGTTGTGTCAGCAGCTTTAATCTGCTTTCCTTGCAGTAAGATAAGCACCAGTTAATGCCACAGGATAGGAGAGCAGGGGGAGGCAGTGCAAAGCTGGAAGCAGGGGAAGAGACTCCCCTCAGCAGACAGTATTTAGGCTGTCAGGTCATCTCAGTTGTACTGCAAATTCTGTCATTAAATACATGCTCCCTCCTGGCTCTGCCAGAACTGGCTGAGTACAATCTAAGAGAAGTTTCCTGCTCTGGTAAACAACACTCAAACAGCTGAACTGTCTCTGGTCACTGTATCTGTTATAAAACCATGTAACACACATTTTCAAAATTATTTTAATAGAAGGCAATTTTGCTTGCCTTTGCCCTCTACAAAAGTCAAGCCCTACAAGCAGAACTCACCAACATGTTGATGAGTCCGCAAGTTGTAAGCACAACTAGAATACTTAGTAAGCAAAGGAAGAAACATTGAGATTTTTCCACCAAGAGGAAAAAGTTAAAATTTCCTTCACTTTCACCAAATTTGCCCTCTATTGCCAATTATTTATGATAGAAAACCTTCCTGCTGCTGAAACTAAGAAATTGCTATATATTGTAATGACTTCAAGAACAGACACTTAGAGATTGAGGTTTTGGGGTTTTTTTAATTCTCCAAGGTGTATCTGCTGCCTGAAAAGGAGGCATCACAGTCAGATACCAAGCAGAGAAACTTTCCGAGGACACCATGATCAGCAAGTTACCACACGTATCTGGCATGAAGCAGAACTGACAACAGTTTGGCAAGTGGCTACTGACTTTCCACCATTGTCCCACATCCTCTAAGCCGTTCGCAACATTCACATTCTACACCTCCTGGATCAATGAGCTCTGTGGCACAGAGCTTGTGGCCCCTTGACTGGAGCACTGGGAATGGGCCACAGTGAGCACAGCATGATCCTTAAACCAAAGCAGAGCTGAGGCTGCTGACCCAGCTACTCACCCAAAATCTCCATCTTTCTTTGCAATGAAGTGCAAGCCAGCATCACCCAGGACACTCCGTACAGGAAGGGCTTCAGTGGACAGTGCCTGACAGACCCCCTGAACTGGTGGTATCTCCTTGTTGGTGTTGCCAGTGGTAAATTAATAGGAACCCTGAAACTGCAGAGTTCTGCCCATAACCTGTTTCATCAACTCACACTTCAGTCACACAGGTTTATTATTGAGCTCTGCCTGTGTTTTTAAGAATCTCAATGGGGTGCTTCAAGTAGAACCTCAAGGCTATTAGAACCCTTCTCCTGTTTCTCCAGCACGTGGATATCTGTTGACATGTCTCCCCCCCAGAGTTGTGGCTAAGAGGCAACACTTTTGTCTTAAGACACTGCTCAGGCTCTCAGTACTGAAGCTGTCGAGCTGTTTCTTGGAGATCAGACCTGAAACAGAACAAAAAGGACACTACCACATTCAGGCAAGTGCCAAACCAATCCAGAAGGCAGATGCAGAGGTGCTGAGATGTCCAGGCTGGAACACATGTCAAAAACCAATGCCACACATACAGAAGGGCCTGAAGAGCCTCCGTGAATTTAAACTGCCTCAGGAAAAGTTTTCAAGAACTGTTCAATACAGTATTGTCATGTGAAAACTTGCTTTGCAGCCAGCTGTCATGACGGGATTGAGAAGCAAAAAATTTAATCACAACAGAGAACACTGTTCTAGACAGACACTGGGGCAAGAAAAAGCAACTTACTTTCTTCTCTGAAATCACTGTAAGGAACAGAACAGCTTTCACCTGAGTAGCCACACCAGCAGGAAACCCTCCCCATGGCCTAGATCCCAAGAAAAAGAAGTTTCCTAGCACTCCACAGCCAGAACACATCTCTCTCAGTTACTTAATCCAGACCCCTCTACATCACAGTCTTTTCCCATAATCTCCAAGAAAACAGCTTTTATTCTTTATACAAACTCTTTTCATGTCCCCAGCAGCTCTGTATACTACACACCATGAGCACAGACCTCTCCATGAACACCCAGACAAGGACAGTGTAGTGCAAGCCCTGTTGCTATTTGATTCACTGTGCATTCACACACTATTCCTTCAAATTCCTTCAAAATTCAGTCAAATCTTGACCAAACATCAAAAGCCATTTAGGAGAAGGAAGAAATCACAAAATCCAGATTGTCTCTTAAATTCAAGAACAGCATTTCTGCAGTGTATGAGGGGACATAGCGTGAAGTTGAGAATCAAAGGTCATCCCAGCATGTACAGGTCACACACTTCAAAGCCTCAACTCAGATCCAAGCAACAGATCTACATCTTCCAACAGATTATTTCACTGTACATTTGAGAGGACAGAGGGTAATGCTTTTCTTATGAATAAAACCAAATCATGTATGAAGTGTGCCCGTGTTTGAGAGGTGCCTTATGCTGTTCCCAAAAGTCTGTGACCACAATGCAAGAGCTTTGGTCTCACCTTTCCTTGCTCAGGCTGAGTGGCAGCTATGTTTCGTGAGTATGAATCCCAAGTTCTGCTGGAAAAGCCAACTTCCTGAACTGTGAACATCATGACTGGATACACATGGAAATTTGAAGGCAGAAAGTGAGGTGTCACAGATTCTTTCCCCAAACTAGTTACCCGAGTTCTCCTTCCACTGTCCCAGAGCAATCAATCAGGTCAATGTTCTCTGGCTCATCTGAATTCCTCCACTCTGCAGCCACAGTATTTTAAATCAGCAAACAGGAAAACTTTAAACTCAATATTCAGTTTGATTCAATGGTCATTTTAACTCTCCCCTCTCTCCCCACAAAAATGAAACTAACTCAGTGCTGACACATGCTATTGAAGGTCACTAAAAAAGTTTGTCTTTAGACAGGAAGATTCTTTTACCCTGAAATTCTGAACATTGTCACAGTTGCTGTACATGTCTGATCCTTCCACACTGATAGGTAAATTCTGTTTGTAAATTTGGCAACCAAGCAAACCCTTTTTACTTGCCAACCCTTTGGGTTTTCCAGAGGTAACAGATCTCATCTCTTTGATTCTTTTCCCCTTTGCACACCTGAAACAAGGACACTACCCATGTTCTCCTCAGCTTCACTGCACCTAAGATTCCAACACTTTTGCCAGTAAAAATAGCTCGGCACCAGAAGTGGCCATTACCAAAATCTGCTGCTGCATTTCCATAAACTCTACTTCCATATGCTGAACCACTGATTTCAGTACAACATATTTTAAGCTCTTTTTTTTTAATGTTGTTTTATAAACACTGGGCATAAACTTAGTTTTGAGTATATATTTGGTCTAACAAATCTCAACTGTCATAATTTTAGTATTTCAGCAAAGCAGTTTTAGATGTCCCTTAGCAATCAGGTTTGTCTGGAAGGGTTTTAAATGCCTCCCTTAGTTGTTTTTATTCATGTCCATATAATAATACCATCAAGGTGTTTATCTCAATGCTTATATTGTCATTCAGAGACAAAAGCATCCGAGGCCAAAAAATAAGCTGCATTCTTCAGAGCAATGACCTTACTTTACCAGTCTGATGAACTACACTCAGTTCCTAGGAACAAAATTATTCATGGTTGGGATGCTGTCAGAAATCAGATACAGGCTAGCCATAATTACCATCCAACACAGGGCAGGGACCGGGGCCCCCTTCTCGGCTTGAGCTGTACGAGCAAGAGCAATCAAAAACTTGTGCTTGAGACACTGAACATCTGCAGTCACATCCAGATTTCCCCATCTCTCCCAGGTTAACAGCCATCCCTGACAGACAGAGGATACCAGGCTCTGCTCAGAGTCTCACATCAACACCCTCCAAACAGTACAATACCCTCCTCAGCACAAGAAAGACATGAAGCTGCTGAAGCCAGTCCAGAGGAGGCCATGGAGATGCTTCAGGGCTGGAGCCCCTCTGTTCTGGAGACAGGCTGGGAGAGCTGGGGGTGCTCACCTGGAGAAAAAAAAGCTCCAGGGAGAGCTCAGAGCCCCATCCAGGGCCTAAATGGGCTACAGGAGAGCTGGAGAGGGACGGGGGACAAGCCTACAGTGACAGAACAAGTGAAGAACTTTGTGCAGCCTGGACTATCTTCTGCATCTTCTGGTATTTTTAAAAAAAACAGATTTATGATAAACAGATATTAAAAAAAATAAGTAATTTATTATCTTCCTTTTTCTAGACAGTGTCAGACTGTCCAAAAATTGCCTTTGACAATTTTTTCACCTACACAAAAGACAACTGTGCTGTTAGGGAATGATTCCGTTCTGAGGGAAAGGGCAGGAGACGAGAAGAAGCAGACATAAGAACTGTAGATTCCAGACACTTTCTGACAACAGCTGCCCCACACATTGATCCAACCGTGGATAACACTGACCCAACTTCAGATACTTTCACTTTGATGGGGCAGGAAGTCAAGTGAACAGCAGGAGGAAAAGACAGCATCCAACTTGTTCACCAGCATAAAACAACTGGAAATCCATCTCTGAGGGCCTGGTGAGACACTGTGGTTTGCTGCTGTGCTCCTACATAGAGGCCATGGAAGCAGCAGGAAAATGATACCTTTGTAGTACTATGCCACTGCTACTAATATTAAAAACAAAACAAACAAACAAAAAAAAACCCAAATAAAAACCCAAGGCAGCAAACCCATGCACATGAAGAACATCCCTGCCTTCTCAGTACAGCTTTCCTCCCTATCCCTTAAAAAAAAAAAAATTAAAATCTATTTTTGCATACATCACCTACATATAACGAGGTTGTATAATCAAATTGATCATTTAGGCCAGCAGTTCACAGCTTGCAGGTGCCTGAATACAGAACTGCATATCAGATAGGAGAAGTGTCCTGATCATATTCAGCACAAGTCAAAATTTATCACCTCTCCTTTGCTGAACTCTGTCATTCTTCCTAAATGCTTAAATTGGCAGGACTTTCCTGCCACTGCCTTCCAGACTGCTTCTAAGGTACCCTGAAATGAAGAAAGAACAGCTTCTCTAAACTTCTCCTTGAAGTCTGAAAACATAGCAAGTTTGAGCTTTCTAAAGTTGGTGACTAAAAGTCTACCAACTTCACAGGCAGCTTATCCACGTGTCAGAGTGACAGCCAGTAACTTTGGGAATCAATTCAGACAGCTCACAACAACTAAGCAAGAAATAAGACAGAGACCAAAGCTTCAGGAAAGAAAATAGGCTGGTACAACAGCTGAAAGAGATAGATTCTGAAAGCAAAATAGCATGCCTCAGATCAAGACAAGGAGGGCTTTTTCCAGGAAAAAAAAAAGTGATACAACATGCAAAAAACAGAAAGTAGTGCTTGAATTCATAGCACAGAGCACATTTCATATTAAGTTCATGTCAGCACCAGACACTGTTCAACAAACAGGTAAGTAAGCTGCTACACATAACATTCACATTTCCATTCAGACTGTGCTTACTGCTGCTATTTTCACAAACCCAGTACTGCACAAGACAACTCCCTAAAGAGTTCATCTGGTCCTGCAGAACCACCCACAGCAGGGCTATAAACTAACTGTATAATACATTTAACAATCACACCAGCTTAAGATGTTCCTGTTCATATTCCAACCAGGTCTGGGGAGAGCCTACTGCAATCACAGCTGTAACTCCAGACCGCTGAACGCCTAGAATCATGGAAACCCCAGGAGCACTGGGATCATCATGCACACAGTTACTCTGCTTCAGAACAAAAGCCAGGACACTCACAGTAATATCCCATGCAGCACAGACTTACAGGCTCAGAACTCTTGATTTTATTATTCATCACGCACACAGCTATAACCCTGGACTCAACAGGAATCTAAGAAATCCCATCAACTCTACAGGTTTGATAAAGACTATGGAACATGTGCATCGTCCTAGTTGTAATGGGGAATACACAAGCCACAGAACTGCTCACACAGCTCCAGAAAAAAAAGTGGTTAAAACATGAGCACAGGGAAACAACAGCTCGTAAAGAGGTGAGAGTCGAGCAATATGAGCAGTCAACACTCACAATCAAGGGAGTAAAATGAATAAAAATACAAAGACCTCAAAAAGTGACCAAATGTAACAACAACAGCATTAATAAAAGGAATTAATCCCTTCCCAACTCTTTCCTCTTTCATTTTCCACAGATGCCTTATTAAATGATCACAGGATCCCAGTGCAAGTCCTCACACAACAATCCGTGCTTCCTTTCCCAGAAAGTCTCGGGTACAACCCTGTGCCCAACAAACGCTCCTGCACTCCTAGCAGTGCAGAACCCGGCAGGAGCACTCGCCTCCCCACGGCTGTCCCACTCCAGCCCGCATGAGTACTGCCGTGAAAAGGACCCCTAGGACAGTCCTGCCTCTTCCCACCGCTACGACAGAGCAAACGCTCTGCTCTGAATTGCTCCCACGAGCACAATCAACAGCGGCTGCTGCTTTAGCCATGGTTCCTGCGGCCCCAAGCACTCGCCACACCATCACCGGGCCCGCCACCAGCACTGATGCCGACCGGCACCGACCGCGCTGCCACGGACCCTCGGGTACCGCCACTCAGAGAACGTGCCAGTCCTAACCAACGTGGGAGATTTAAAAGTTGTGTTCGCACAGACACGGGAAAAATAAACAGGAACGATGAGGCCATTTACCGGACGGAGAAAGGCCCTGAGACGCGGCGCGGACCCGCAGCGCATCGCGGCACCGCGACCCGCGACCTTCC
>VZTZ01016377.1:11869-69654 GCA_013400955.1 Drymodes brunneopygia
GAAGGGGAAGGGGAAGGGGAAGGGGAAGGGGAAGGGGAGCGGGCCCGGGCCTGTGGCCGCTCCGCGGAGGGAGCAGCCCCCGGGGCTGCAGGGGCCTGGCAGCGTAACCAGAGCGATTTCCCGGGACGGCTCGGGACTTCGGGAAGGGCCGGTGCGAGCCGGCCGCGGGTTCGGCTCCTTGTGGAAAGGAGCCCGGAGCAGAACGTGCCTCCGATGGCCGGCCGGGCTCTTCGCCAGTGGTGCCCGGTGCCATGGAGCCAGGCTCGGGTGGAGATGGAGCACGGCAGCCCTGGGCCCGGCGGCTGCGGACACCGCTCCCGGTAGCCGAGCCGCCGAGCCTCCGAGCCTGAGGACCAGTGCCTGCCGGAGCCTGGCACAGGGAATCTCCCCGGGCACAACCCACGGGAATGCCGGTAACTCGTTAGCAGAGTAAATGCTTCCTGTATAAATAAGATGCAAATGATCTGTCAAACTGGTGGCCAGCACTTCCCTGTGTACCGAGAAATTCTGCAGTGCCCTGAAGGCACCAGCTGCCCAAGAGTTTTCCCTCATCCGTTGCCACTTTTTGTAGCCAAGGACATCCCTTTCTATCTGCACCTATTTCCATTGCATAGGAGTCATCTGTGAGAGTAAAATTCCACTATTCTGCAGAATAAGAAGTCTTTTTGTCACTGCCAACAGTATTTTGCAATAATACCCTGGTACAAAGCAGCATGCTTGCTGTGTGACATGTTAAGCCTCAGGTCTAAATCCTCTGTTAAGGTACTCAACTTCAGGGAAAAAAAATCAATACTTTTGCATTACAACATATGATGTTCCTTTTCATTCACAGACAATTCATGATTTGAGTTTTACTTAGCTGAGTGACATACCTGAAAATCAAATTTCTCCTCCTCTAGCTCCTTTCTCTAGTCTAGAAGAGTGAGATCTCACCTGAAGGATGGGAATTGCAACATAGCAGCAAGACAGGACTTTGTGTTCCTTGGCATTTCTGTACACACCTGTGGAAATACTCTGTCCACTGGAATACGTGGCAAATTACACAATGAAAATACAAGTATCTTTTCTCTGCCTATCCTGATGTGGCCTCTAGCAAGACCATGTCTGGTAAATTCTCAACATGATGGCATTGATTTTTTTCTTGTTTAACTGCCCAGAAACCCTTTCCAGTGGCCCTATTACACTGGGCCATGCCCTGATCTTTCACATGTGCCAGCCAGGAACAGCCCAGCCCCTGCCATATCCAATGGGCACAGTGTGTCAGAGATCCTAATGTTCAGCTCCATGCAGAGCCCACTGAGGTTGTTAGATTAAAAGCGATGTTAAAAACATTGCCATTTTCTTTTCCTCTCTACAACAGCTCTTAGTGCCAGATGGGGAATCCTCACATGAAAATCCCAAGCCTGACAGGTTTGGAAATATCCTTCAAGGCCTCATAAAACATTAAAAACGTTTGTGCATCTGTTATTTGCTCATCTTGCCAGCCCCAAAATCATAATATTGTCATTCACATCAGTGGCAGCTTTCTTTTACTGTAAACTCGATGTTTTCCTTGTATGATCCAGGTTTTAATTAACAATCCCATTCTTGGACATGAGGTGGGTCTCAAATTTTCAAAGATGAGGCCATGAGCACAACACTGGACAGAGCATTGATGCCTTTATCTTTTGACAGCATATTTGCAATGTCATCATTTTATCTATCACCATAAACACTTATTTAAGATGTCCTGGAAGTGAAAAGGTGGTGTTCTTTGAAACAGCGTGTTAGTTTTTAAAGGAGTAATCTCTTTTTGCTAAATATATTAATGATCTGTTTCAGTGTTTCAGTTCAATATGAAAACATCAGCCTGAAGGTTTCATGATAACGTGGAATTTCAGCAACGTCAAGCTGGGTGTCATGTGTCAAATCATCTCAAGATGATGCAACATGAATGCCACAAGTATGTTTGGTCATGCCTTTTCTTGGGGTATCTTGAAACATCAAAAAAGCTCAGTACAAACAGGGTGACCCAGGGAGCCCCTGAGGAATGTGGTTCTGACATGAGACAGAAACATGCAGCAGGAATTGACAGATGGAAGCAGCTGCACAAGGACAAACGGTTGTACCTGGCCGTTAATAAATACAGAATCATAAAATCACAATATCCTGGATCCGAGGGGACCTACAGGGATCACTGGTCAGTGCCTTAGCAACCTCGGGGGGAAGAACCTTTCCCTGAGATCCATCCCAAGCCCTGACACAGCTCCAGCTGTTCCTGGGCTCCTGTCCCTGTCCCAGAGCAGAGCTCAGCCCCTGCCCCTCCCCTCAGTCTCCTCTGCTCCAGCTGAACGAGCCAAGTGCCCTCAGCTGGGCACTCCGGGTTACAGAAGGAGAGGGATGGATAGAGGGATGGATGGATGGATGGATGGATGGATGGACGCAAAGCTTCCTAACGGCGCAGACGCCACACAAAGAGCAGCAGCAGGGAGGCTCCAGGGGCCGCCCCGGTGCACTCCCCCGTTCATAGCCGTGAGCAGCCGCCCCCGGACACGCTCGCAGCGGGCAGTGCCGGCTCCGCAGCCCCTGGGGCGCCAGGCCGTGAGTGCTGCGACACGTCGGGGAGCAGCACCGCTAACCCCGATGCTCCGAGCCACTCCCCGGCGGGCTCTGAAATGGCGGCCGGCAGCGCCGGGGCGGTGCAGGGGGCGGAGTCTGGTGTGGCCCCGCCCCCGAGCCCTCAGGGGGGAAATGGCGGACCCGGCCGGGCCTGGTGTGGTATTTCGGGCGCACTGGGCTTTGACCCCAGGGCACATCTTTGGGTTTGTGTCTCCATCACCCATCTTTGAGGGCTCCTGTATTGCTCCACTGACAGCATCTTTCTGGATAACTCTGCTTTTTCTTTCCATGATGTTCCCTTGTGCGCGCCTCAATCTTCCTCGTGTCCTGTTGCTTGATGCTTTTGTCTTTGTTCCAAGTGTCATTTTGTCCCCTGAGGAGGTGTAATATCCACTGTCTGGAGCAGTTTGCCCTCTTTGGAACTTCCTTCTGGCAGAAGGATGGACTAACCCTTGCCACTTCACTCCCACGGGAGTCACCTTCCCTGAGGTTACCTGCAGTTGCTGTTCTTGTTCTGCCTTTGCTGTCATTTCGCTTGTGAGGTGAATTGTGTCTCCTGGAGCCTGTTTGTCTTTAGTTGTGCTGCAGAAAGATCACCCCCATTTACACTCCCAGTGATGTGTAGGCGGACTTCGTGTGGATTTCCTGAGGTCAATGCGAGCTCTGCAGCAGCACTGCCACCAGCAGCACATCAGCCGAGGAACATGTCGCTTCAGGTTTCTCTGCACTGAGCTACTCTAATTAAACCAGCCACACTTCATCATTTGCAGATAGATGTGGAAAAGTTTTAATTCCATTTAAATGGGCTGTTATTATAAGCTGTTATTGAAGCTGATTTTCTCACACTCTTTCTTTGATTTCTCTTTTCCTTTATGTATTCATGACCTCTGTATATGTTCCCCCCTCGATGTTGTGCAGCAGCCACTATTAGCCTAGTTCCTGAAATCATCTTTAAAATTTATCAGTAGGTAAAATTTAACAGAAAAACAACAAAATGTAAGGAAGCAAACCAGAAGCTTTCCTGGTTGCCAGGAGCCATCTTTATTTCAAGCTCATAATTTATGAATGTGACTCCAAAGAGTGGGTTTTTTTGTTTTAATCTGAGTGTTTCAGAAAATTTTCCATTTATATTTAGAGGACACAATGTTTAATAGGAAAACAGTGCTTTCATTGAGAGGGAAATGAATATGTTGCCCTGCCATAGCAGGGGCACTTAGGATGACAGAAGTGCAACAAGCAAGGCGTTGTTCAGACGCAGGAAGTTGAGGAAGCAGGAGCCCTGCAGGATGCAGCCCACGTCAATGTGGGCTCTGTGGTGGCTGCTCTGTGGCTCGCAGGAGCAGGTGCCACGCAGATCCGGGGAGCCTCAGGAGGTGGGACACGTTTGTAGGGTTAGGAACACCACAGAGCCTGTTTAGAAGGGTGTACATCAAGGAAAAGCTCTTTCAGAAACATTTCTGAAACAAAAACTATGATACAAGTATATGCTTTAAGTCAGTTCACAGCAGTAAACAAAGTCTTGGGATGACCTAGCGTGAGCTGTTGTTCAGCTTCGCCAAAAATTCCTAGCTTAAATTTGTCATCTATACTGCGAAACCAAACCATTTCACAGAGGTTTTCTGTCACATTTTTCTCAAAAATCAGGCTGATGTTACAGCTCTGGGTACCCTGTGCCAGGGCCTCCGCACCCTCATAGGCAAATGTCTGTAATAAATTTAATCCACCACTGCCAGCTGCTCTAATAATTGCTCTAATGAGAAGGAATAGAACAAATCGGGGAAGATTTCATAGGAACAAACAGCTGACAATAGTATGAAGGATTTTTAACTTCAATGCTATTAAGGATGTCTTCCTAGATAGCTAAGAATTGGGCTACTAAGCCAATTTTCTTCGGAAAGAAGCAGCAAACTTGTGAAAGAGAAGGTGACAAAACCAAAGCAGACTACAACTGTCTCTGAAAAGTGTACCTTGAGGGTTACTGGGTGTGCATCCTGTTTGACATGACTGAGTGGGAGAGGTTGACACTTTCCTTGTGGGACAAATTGTTGTGTGAGGCTTTTGATTTCAGACATATTCATCATGATTTTTAGCTTTCTTATGTTATTTTTCAACAATGCTTGATCAAGGTGTTGAACTTACGCCATACTGGTTTATTTATGCATAACCACCTTACTCTGATTTTCAAATACACATTTATGGGCTTTCATGTAAGGTTTTATCTTAGTCAGGCTCTTTTTTCTATTTGCAAATACTGTTTTCAGTGCTGGGACAGATGATGACACATTCAGATTATTTGCATTGCTATTATTTTGTGAATTCCTGAAAAGGTTACTTTGCTTTTAGGTATGAAATCATACCTTAAGATTCAAAATCTAAATTAAATCTTCACTTCCAGTGAGATCAGGTTTTGTTCTTCCCATTCTTACTATAAGCAGGGGCAGATAAAAAGAAAAAAAACCCCAAATATAAGTATTATTTATGCCTGGAAAATGCCCATGATAACACAGGCAGGTGATTATCACCAGGAAGGGGTGATAATCTTCAAGAGAACATACCTGAATGCACAATGGACTTAGAAAAATCTGCCATAAGAAATTTTTTTTTCTAAATGATTGCTACTTCCCATAAGCTTTAAAATTAAGATGTGTCCATCGTGGTGACAAACCTTGTCAGTGTATGTGAATGCACTGTGCTCCAGTTAAATTCCTCTGTGAGGTTTTCAGCTGGCTCTTTCTAGAACCCTTTACAGCTTCAATGGATGTTGCATTTCCTTCCTGTCTGAATTGCTCTGTAAGGTGGCTGGAAGCTTTTAAAGTCACTGTTACTCAGCAGGGTGGCAACATTTTACTAAGGAATAAGTATGTAAACCTTGAGAAAATACATTCTGGTGAGAAATTCCTGCTGTTACTGTCATGGTTAGTTATCCTGAAGGATGTGCTTTGTGTCTCAGATTAGAAATGATGAAGGTTAAAATATCCAACTTCCCTGTAAGCTCTGAGTGCAGCTGCAATGGGTTTGTGTTTAGTATTCAGAGAGCAATGCCAGAATCCTACACCCAAATAAAAGATATGACAGGACGTGGGGAAAAAACTTCTCCTCTTGCACACGGCCGTCAAACTGCAGCAGGTGAGTGATGGGAAATGCCACTAGAGAACAGAAATATCCATGGAGACCCCCGAAGGCTCAGTCTCAGTGACAGAGGTGATATATTCAGCTCTTGGTGTGCTTTTGAGGGAGAATTTCTTGTATGATTGCTGCAGTTAAGATTACCAGACAGCTGTAAAATCCTGCGTGCACTGAGTTGTCTGAGATCATTAACATTTTTAGAAAGGAGCTCTGAAATCAGCTCTTCATTCTCCAGACATTCATGCCAATGAAACTCTGCCACCAAGGTCAGGTTGAAGAGTTGCTTTCTTGTGGGTGTGTTCATTTTGATGATGAAAAAGCAAATATAATTTCTTACTTGGCTATTTAAATAATCAAAATTCCCACAGAAGTGGATATATTTCTGGTAGTTTGATGACCTGTAACAAAGCAATCTAGTAATGAATTTCAAAGTGCTGCAAACCCCAAGGCAGAGTCCCAAGAGTGGGCAAATGTCCAGAGAAGTAGCAAGGTTTGGTTAAAGGGAAAGCATGTTTGACTGTTTTTTTATTTCTAACATGTCACCTTAATCCTCTCCAGAGACAATAAGACTTTTTGTAAACAAGGATTTAAAAGAAGGATTCAGGGAGACCTCAGAGCCCCTTCCAGGGCCTAAAGGGGCTCCAAGAGAGCAGGAGGGGAAGTTTAGACAAGGGGCTGGAGTCATAGGACAAGGGGAATGGCTTCCCACTGCCAGAGGGCAGGGATGGATGGGACATTGGGAAGGAATTGTTGGCTGTGAGGGTGGGGAGGCCCTGGCACAGGGTGCCCAGAGCAGCTGTGGCTGCCTCTGGATCCCTGGCAGTGTCCAAGGCCAGGCTGGATGAGGGTTGCAGCAACCTGGTATAGTAGAAGGCATCCCTGCCCAGGGGTGTGGAATAAGATGAGCTTTAAGATCTCTTCCAACCCCAACCATTCTGGGATTCTGTGGTTCTATGGATTTTTCAGAACTGTGTTTCCAGCCTCAGGCACTCCCACTTGACTTCTACAAAGCTCTTGTTGCTTTTCGGAACACTCACAGTTGTTATTTATAGAAAAGCTTTTAAGGGAAGTCTCAGATGCTGTAACTGTGGGCTCATTCCAGAGAATCTAAAGCTCAGTTGATCAGCTTCTCACATTTTCTTACTTCAGGTAAAGCAAGATTCCCGAATTATTTAAATAGTTTTTAAACATGTTTTTAATTCTTTGCCTGCTGATATTTGCTGTTAAAAACCTGACTGCAATGTATTTATTTTTATGATGGGTTTCCTTTCTCATGTCTTGCATTGACAGATGAACCTGGACTGCAAAATCCCTGTTAGAAAGGTAAGTTGGATGCTTTAGAGACTGTAAGCTGCCAGGAACTCTTTACTGTAGTAGAAATTGTTCCCTGTGAGGGTGGGCAGGCCCTGGCACAGGGTGCCCAGAGCAGCTGTGGCTGCCCCTGGATCCCTGGCAGTGTCCAAGGCCAGGCTGGAGGGGGCTTGGAGCAACCTGGGATAGTGGAAGGTGTCCCTGCCCATGGCAGGAGGTTTTAAGGTCCCTCCCAACCCAAACCATTCTGGGATTCAGTAAATCTGTAATGAAATGATGCACAGGTAGAGAAGAACAGTTAATACCAGTGTGCTGAATGTCCCTGAAAGCGAGATACTGAAGATTCTCACTGCAATTAACACTTTTAAACTACTGAGAGATGTGGACTACATTTTATTTATTATTATACTTCTATCATTAGTAACACCAGAAATTGTGTTGATTTTGCTCAGATTTAAGTAAAGGGATTCATCAAAGTGAGAGGAGCATAGAACCACAGAAAATCCTGAGTTGGAAGGGACCCACAAGGATCTCTGAGTCCAACCCCTGTTCCTGCACAGACACCTCAACAACCCCACCCTGAGCATCCCTGGCAGTGCTGTCCAAACGCTCCTGGAGCTCTGGCAGCCTCGGGGCCGGGACCATTCCCTGGAGAGCCTGGGCAGTGCCCCAGCACCCTCGGGGGGAAGAACCTTTCCCTGAGATCCATCCCAACCCTGTGACATGAGGGTCCTGGTTAATTTGGTTCCCCACACTGACAGTGCGAGGTTGGGGTGTCCCACCAAAGGAGAGTCCCATTGTCTATAAATTAAATGCTACTTGTCCTCAGTGTTTCTATGTGCCATTGACTCCTCTGTCCCATTTTTTATTGCCTATCTGGAAAACCACAGAATTTATTCTAGCACATAAAATTATACAGTGCATGACTCAAGCCCTCTCTCATCCTGTTTGCTCAGTTGTCCTTGGTTTGATACACAGCAGAAAAGGTCATTTACGTGTAATTTCTTTTTTTTTCATTAACTGTTGCAATTTTCTTGACTGTGCAATGAGAGCACTGACTTTCTTGATCAATACCAAATAAGCAAACATTAAAATCCTAGAGTTACTCACGTTAAATATGATGAAAGGGAACCCATTTTGAGATTAAATTAAAATTGCAGTAGCTAGTCTTGCCTGAAACCTCTGTGGCTCAGGGTAGAAGGTTGATGAAGAAGCCTTCAGTTTGGACACCAAATTCTTGGTTTCATATTTTCAGAGGTGCTGGCTACTGTAGCTTTAGGTGAAGTTTTGCAATATAAGATTAATTTCTGTGTATGGTGTAGTGATGGTGATGAACTTCTGAATAACTTAAAATTCCACCTTCCATAGTGTGTGGGAAGAACTGCAGATTTCTCTGTATTTCCTCCATATAGCTGCCTTCATTTCAGTTGGGTTGTTACCATTTTATCTCCTTCTCCTGACATGGTTTAAAAATTATGGCTTTGAGGGTAAAAAAACATAACCAGTGGGCTTGAAATCTCAAAAGAATACATTTAATGCACACAGTAAAAAGAAGAGATGTAAAAGAGCAGAGGGTGAAGGAGGTGGAAAGAGTTACAGACGAGATGCTGCATAGTAATCATATTGCATGTATGAAATAATGCTCATATGATTGCAGTTTTTGCCTGTAAAAAGTCCTGGGTTAGTGTGATATCTTGCATTTTAAATAGTCCATTGCAGGTAGTTTTGTTGTACTGTAATTCTCCAAAATTGTACAACCCCTGATGGGACAGTGGAGCCAGGTGGGGGTCAGTCTCTTTCCCAGATAACAAATGGCAGGACGAGAGGAAATGGCCTCAAGTTGCAGCAGGGGAGGTCTGGTTTGGATATAGGGGAAAACCTTCATGGAAATGGTGGTCAGGCACTGGCACAGGCTGTACAGGACTGGGAGTCACCATCCCTGGAAACGTTCAAACAACATGTGGTTGTGGCACCTGGGGACATGGGTTAGTGGTGAACATGAAGGGGGTGCTGGGCTGATGGTTGGACTTGATGATCCTGGAGGTCTTTTCCCACCTTAATAATTCTGTGATTCCATAAACACTACAGAAATTACACCGTTGTGTAAGAGTTGAGTTGCCTGTAGCAACAGTTCCTTTCCTTCTGTTATGTTTCCTTCCCTCCCACTCCTTGCTCTAGAAGAAACTCTTCCCACAGCAAAACATACAGGGAGATATATCAAAGAAAAAAAAAAAGAAATAAATCCCACACACACTCTGGTATCATGTATATCCTTTAAACATTTTATCACTTCAGATTTCTGTCCTCTGGCCTGAAGTGCCTGAAGTGACAGGTTTTGTTGTGTGGGTTTGGGGTTTTCCCCCCACCCTTTGGAGCATGGATTCTGGGCTCCAGGGGCTGCTGTTTGGGAGCAGCAGTGAGCAGCATGGTACAGACACACAGAGACACTTCCTTCTCGGTGGTTTTGAACAAAGCTGACCGAGCTGTAACATAGCTTCGGTGCTGGAAAAAGAGTGCAATGGAGAGAATCAGAGCTGGACACTTTGGTTGTTGGATGTGACACCACCAGACAGTAAGAGAATTGCCACAGGCTTCAGCTTCATGTATTTGTTGAAGGTTGGTGTTCAGCCTGGGGAAAGGAAGGCTCTGGGGAGACCTCAGAGCCCCTTGCAGTGTCTAAAGGGGCTCCAGGAGAGCTGGAGAGGGACTTGGGAGTGCTCCTGGGGAAATCTGCCCCAAGGATCCTGTGAACCGCCTGGCTTGAATGGCTTGGGGAAGTTGTTTGTGGATGGAAAAATATAACCAGGACCTGAAAGTACCAACTAGTTTGGATTAGTTTTCTTCTACACTGCCTTTGCCCTTGAATTGCCGGTGTTTTCTGAAGGCTTAAACACCATTTTATTAAATATTTTTTAAGTATACCCAAAAAGATCCCAAGACCCCTGAATGAAGTCCCGTGTTTGCCTACAACTGTATTTTCTTCTTTTTTGCCATTTTGCTCAGAATATTGGAAATGCTGAACATCAGTGCAGAACTGGTGTCTGCTTTTCTGTCTGGGATGATGAACTGCGGAGGTGGTTCTTCCCTCCCCACTCGTTGTGGATGCTGCAGGATACAGATAAGCTGCTTCACTTTGACAGTGGTGCTCAGTTAAAGGTCTCTGTGCCATTGCCTGTCCCAACCCCGGATGTGTCTGGGGTGTCGCCCCAGTGGAGCAGCGAGGGGTGGCCGTGCTGGTGGATCAATCTGCCCTGAGGCTCACAAAGTCGATGCTGAGACAGGATTACACTCGGGGATCCCTGGTCCCAGCTCTTCCTCTCCTGAGACTCAGCCTCCCTGGAGAGCTGTTGCCACCACAGGCACCCACTCCATGGTCACTCTGGTCAGGCCAGCGGTGGTGACAGCGACTGTCCCTGCTGTGAGGGGATAACGATTCCCCCAGAGTGCCCCAACGGACAGGATCTGGTGAGATCCAGTTTCATACTAGCGAGGGTGTGTATCCGTGCCCTCAAAGGGCAGAAGTTGCTCTAAGTGTTGTCAAATAATGAGTCATTTCTGATGGAGGTTTGAGGGCGCAGGCGGCGCCGGCACAGGGACCGCCCGGACGCTGCATCACAGCCTCAGCAGCAGAGAAATCAGGAAATTGGGCCCTGGCTCTGTCTGGGAGCTACCCCTGAACGTAGACGTTGGTTCTGTGTAGGAAAGAGACTCTCCAGGAGTTCAGGAATCCAAGTCCAGGCTCAGCTGTGAGCTTCCCCTGACATCGCTGCCCCGGCACCACATGGCCACTGCTGAGAGGTAAGAGCGAGGTGTGAGAGGCGCCGTGGGCAGAGGAGGTGTCCTCTTGTCCCCTCAGGCAGCAGGGAGGGACGGGCACGGTGCTGAGCGTGGTGGGCAGTGGGGGAAATGCCTAGGTGTCCCCCGTTTTCCAGCAGAGGAGCTGTACCTGCCCTTTGTCCGAGTGACAGCAGTGCAGCTGGGGAGGTGTGTTCCGGAGCGGAGTGCAGTGTGTCGGCTCTATCGCATCCAGAGGTGCAGGCAGTGTCCCGTCCTGTCAGAGTGCTGTCAGGTCTGGCACCTCCTCAGCCAGAGTAACTCTGTGCACTGGGAATGAGCTTGAGTTTTCCTGTCCAGGGTTGGGACAGCTCTACCACCCCCCACTGTTTCTGTGCTTCTTGACCTCATTGCAATTACTCAGGTTTACCAATTCATAAAAGTACAGAACAGCCCCAAAACAAAGAAGGAGGCAAATATCCCCTCTCAGGCTTTCTGCCTGCATGCTCTGCTTGTGGGAGCATGCATTCCAGTGATCGGAATCTCATGGATCAAACTCCTTCAGGAACAAAGAGCTGCTTTAGGACAGGGCATGTGAGTGTCAGCAGGAGGGAGGTGATTCACTGCTGTCTCTGCTGGTGCCTGGGTGAGGCACTGGCTGGTGTCCAGGCTCTGCCAGTTGCAGGTGTCCATGTGGAGCTGCATGTCCAGCATCCCAAGCCCCAGGGCCAGCTGGGCAGAGGAGAAGCTCTTCCCTTTGGTACTCGAGCGGAGAATCTGTCCCTTCCCAGCACCACCTGCTGTCTGCATACGGGGCAGGACTGGCCAAGCAGTTGCTGCTTTTCACTCGAAATTTCAGTCCTAGAGCAGCAGAAAATGAAGGACAGTTGTCAGAGCTGCCATCAGCCCTCCTGGCTCAGCCAGCACATCCCTCCTTGGACCAGGATGTACCACAGCACGGCTATGGAGCAGACCCTCTTCTGAAGCTGTGTGCATGAGGTCCTCACCATCCTCAAAGTGATCTGAGCTGCGCCCAGTCATGTTAGCTTTGGGCTGTGCCTGCTGGGGAACAGGCCCACAGTGGCTGCCTTTGCATCTCCAACTTCACCAGGACAGTATGCGTGCCAGGGAATGGCTGCAGGGCGAGGGGATGGCACTGCTGGCTAACGATGGCTTCTGGTAGAGACAAAACTGCTGCCTTCTGATACTAACCTTGCAGCAGCTGCAATTGTCCCTGTTTTATTGTTGTGGATATAGACTGGCATAATCAGATAGTCCTTGGATCTGCACTGCCACCGAGATGAGTTCACCACCAGTGATGCAGAGCAGTGATTGTGACTCACCCTCCCAAGGAGCAAAGTCATCTCTGCTCCAAGGGCTCATCCCACAGCGTGGGCAGCAGGGGAGATGGGAATTCTGTCCCTCTGCTCCACTCTGATTAGACCCCACCTGCAGAGCTGCCGCCAACTCTGAAACCCTCAACATCAGGAGTACATGGAGCTGCTGAAGTGACTCCAGAGGAGGCCACAAAGGTGCTCCAAGGGCTGGAGCCCCTCTGGAGCCAGGCTGGGAGAGCTGGGGGTGCTCACCTGGAGAGGAGAAGGATCCAGGGAGAGCTCAGAGCCCCTTGCAGGGCCTGAAGGGGATCCAGGAGAGCTGGAGAGGGACTGGGGACAAGGGGTGGAGGGACAAGACACAGGGAATGGCTTCCACTGCCTGAGGGTGGGGATAGATGGGATATTGGGAAGGAATTGTTCCCTGTGAGGGTGGTGAGTTGAATGAGAAGGGGTCCCTCCCAAACCACACCATTCCCTGATTCTATGATCTTCCCAAGGAGGTGACAGCAGCGATAAAGGACTCCAGTAGAGAAAGACCCACAATTTTAAATTGCAAAGTTTTTATATAGATCCCAGCATGAACAGTTGGTGTCAAGGGTGGCACAGAGACATTGTGCAATCATCCCACAGTGCAGGTGACAATCCCACCTCAGCCCTGCCTTGCCTGTCAGTGTCCCCGCTGCCAGGCAGCCCCTGCACCAGCCCTGCTGCATACCACGTCAGCAGGGCCATTGCTGGTGCTTCTTGGGGCCCTGGTGACGTGGAGGTCCTGAAAGAGGAGGTGAAAAAGCAAGTTCCTGGTAAAACCACATTGCCCCTGCACAGCTGTGGTGCTGGGCTCCTGCTGTGCCAGCAGAGCTGGTGGGAGCTGGGGCCCCTCTTTGGTGGCAGAGGTAGAGAGTAGGAGTGCTAGGTCCTGCTCCCATCTGTGTGTGGGGCAGGAGTGTCCCCAGGACACAGCTGGCACAGGCAGGGTTTGCAGCCTGCTCTAAGCCTTTTCCTCCATCCCATAGTGGAGGCTGTGTGAGGGACAGGAGCTGCGCTGGCCCGGGGAGCCTGTGGGACAGCAGCCATGGCCTGGGACAAGCCAGCTCAGCCCCATCCCTCCACAGCCCCTTTGGTTTCTTCTGCAGGTGGCAGCAGGAGAGGACCGGGAGTCCCTGATGCGCTGACGGTTGGCCATGCCTGGGGTGAGCGGGGCTGCACAGGGTCAGCAGCAATTCCAGCTGACCCTGGGGGACGTGTGCCCCCAGAACCAATTGGGGTGGAGGAGGGCTCATGCCCAGTGCCCCTGGTCTCCAGCCAGGGTTTCAGATGGTCCTTGGGGCTGGCCCTGGTGCCTATGGGAAGCAGAGGGGTCCAGCTCTCACTGTCCTTACTGACACTGCCTTCTCCTCGCAGAAGCACTGGCCCCCCGGGACGCAGTGTGTCACCAAGCATGACCACACCAAGCCCAAGCCCCGGGAGCTGGCCTTCCGCAAGGGTGACATAGTCACCATCATTGAGGCCGTGGAGGTGAGACGTGTGGGTGCTCAGGTTCACACTGAGCTGAGAGGGCATGACCAGAATGGGACTCCAGTGCCATCAGCTCAGCTGCCAGAGCCAGTCCCTCCCTTCCCAAAGGTATCCTCCCTTCCCAGAGGGATCCCCCCTTCCTTCTCTTGCTCTGAGGCCCTCTCATCCCCAGGGCAAAGGCTGGTACCGTGCCAGGCACAACGAGACGGGGCAGGAGGGGCTGCTGGCAGCCAACACACTGCGGGAGCGTGGGGCCATCCGTGTCGACCCCAAACTCAGCCTGATGCCGTGAGTACACCTGGGGTGACTGGGAGGGCCCTGAGGGGCCAAGCTGAGCCCCTGGGAGCTGCAAGAGCAAATGAGCCAAATATGTTCCCCCATCCATGTTTTGGGTGGGCAGCTGGAGACAGAGCATCCCACAGCCATGCCCTGGCAATGGGGGGATTTGCTGGGGCCAGTTCCTGGCTTTAAGGACCCCTAGTTGTGCCCACCCAGCTTGGATGGACCCCATGGAGAGGGGTTCCATGCAGTAGGGTCTGTGCAGGAACTGGCTCTGCTTTCCCTGTCTCACTGCTGTCCCTGGGGAAAGCCCCCTGGCTCAGCCCCCTCTGCAATGCCCCTCTCCTCAGCTGGTTCCACGGGAAGATCTCAGGGGTGGAGGCAGTGCAGGAGCTGCAGCCCCCTGAGGATGGGCTGTTCCTGGTGCGTGAGTCCATGCGGCACCCCGGTGATTACGTGCTATGCGTGAGCTTTGGCAAGGAGGTGATCCACTACCGCGTGGTGCACGAGGAGAATACGCTCAGCATCGACAGCCAGCAGCACTTCTCCAACCTCATTGACATGATCGAGGTGAGAACCCTGGGCAGAGAGTCCCACCTGTGCCAGAGAAGGCCAAGAACCTCATGGGCTCACACAGAGCAGTGGCAGGTCCTTGTCCTGTTCTGTGTGGTTCTCATTGGTGTTTGTTACCTGGTGTAATTCTCCATCCCCTTCAAAGGCTCATGGATCCCACTCAGTTTGTGGATCTGGGATATCCCAAGGATGTCTCTGCAAACCAGCTGTGCCAACTGCAGTCCCAGTCCCCGGCCAAGGGCCACATCCCTCCTAACCCTGCTTATTCAATGCTTCACACAGCAGGAAGACCCTGGTGGCCTCTGCCTCCCCTGTACTTTGAGGCATTTTGCCATGTCTCACTCCACTCAAAACCTCTTCTCACCTGCTCACCCTATAGGGCGCCCAGGCTGTTGTGTGAGCTCTTGCCCTTTCAGTGAGGTTTTCCTGGTGGTCAATCCTCACCCTGTCTCCTCTCCAGGGAGTTGCACTCTCATGTATTCCTTTTAGACACAACTACTTTTGGGTGGCTCCTTTCCCTTCTCAGCTGCCCCAGCCCCACATTAAAACTCTGAAGGTTGTCCTGTTCCATTCTGTTTGTCTGCTCCTGCTCCCATGGCCTCTTCAAACTGCCCTCAGCTGCTGTGGCACCTGCCAGGTGTTCAACCCCACCAGTAGCATCCCACATCCCCTGTGGTCCATCGTGTTCCTCTGGCTGTGCCCAGTGGGGAGCAAGGCTGAGACAGGGGCTGCCCTCGAGGGGGGCAATGGTGCAGTCTCATGGAGCATCCCAAAGCTGTTCCCTGGACTCACACCCCAAGCCTGAGGGTAAGAGCTGGCATCACCTCCATCTGTTCATCCCTTCGCAGCATTACATGAAGGAGCAGGGAGCCATCTGCACCAAGCTGGTGAAGCCCAAACCAAAATCTGGGATGAAGTCAGCTGAAGAGGAGTTGGCCAAAGGTAGGGGATGGTGGGAGGGGGCTGTGGTCTGTATCTTAGGGACAAGGCCCCATTGGTGGCCCCTGCTAAGCTGCCCTTGTGCCCATGCCCAGCTGGCTGGCTGCTGAACCTGAAGCACCTCACACTTGGAGACCGCATTGGGCAAGGCGAGTTTGGAGGTAGGTTAGAGGATGGGGCTGGAGGTTCCCAAGCTGCAGCTTCCCCGGATGGCACTCCCTGATCCCCCTTCCCATCTCATGGCATGGGGGGCTCAGTCTGGGGTGCAGGAGATTCAGCCTGACTCTGCCATGCACTCCCAGATGTCCTGCAGGGCGAGTACATGGGGCAGAGGGTGGCTGTGAAGAACATCAAGTGCGACGTGACTGCGCAGGCCTTCCTTGCTGAAACAGCTGCCATGACGTGAGTGCCCTGTGGAGGTGTGGCCCAACCCTGCCTGTGGCCTGGGACAAGCAGGCACCTCCTTGACTCAGATCCCCTCCATTCCAGGAAGGTCCGGCACAAAAACCTTGTGTGTTTGCTGGGAGTGATCCTGCACAATGGCCTCTACATTGTCATGGAGTTCATGAGCAAGGTGAGAGCATCCGGTTGCTCCTCAGCCAGTGGGACACATCATCACTTATATTTGGGGACAACATCCCTGTCTAGGGGCTGGGTCATACACATGCCAGGCACTGCAGCACCTGCAGAATACAAAGTCTCCTGGCAGCCTCATCCTATTGGTCCTGACTCATTTTATCCTCCTCTGTCAGGGCAACCTGGTGAACTTCCTGCGCACGCGGGGCCGAGCGCTCGTCCCGACCCAGCAGCTCCTCCTGTTCGCCCTGTAAGTCCATCTCTGTCCTCTGGGCTGGGGTCCAGAGCTCTGCAGCCCCAGGGGACACACGGTGACAGGGCTCTGTCTCGCTCGGTTGTGGCAGGGATGTGGCTCAAGGTATGGACTACCTTGAGTCCAAGAAGTTGGTGCACCGGGACCTGGCTGCCCGCAACATCCTCATCTCCGAGGAGAACGTGGCCAAAGTGAGTGACTTCGGCTTGGCCCGGGTCAACCCCAAGGGTGCAGATGCCACATTGCTCCCTGTGAAGTGGACAGCACCAGAGGCCCTGAAACACAATGTAAGTGACAGTGAGAGGGAAGGGGCTAGCCAGAGCGTCCTTCCAAAGAATCTCACTCCCCTGGGTTGCCCCTGCTTGTTCCCATTCCCACTGACCCATCCCTGCCCCACTGTGGCACAGTCAGCCCTGCATCTCCCAAAATTTCCTCTGTCCTGAGCAGGCGTGCAGTGCGAATTGGGGCAGGATGATGGGACTGGGGGGTGTTCACACCCTGGGGAGCTGAGGGGGGGCAGAGGGCAGTCACTGTCCTCTGTCTTGCCCTCGGGAAGCAACGGGGACCCAGCGCAGCCCTCGGCTGGCTTCAGCCTCCCCCTCTCCTGCCGCCACAGAAATTCTCCTCCAAGTCAGATGTGTGGAGCTACGGGATCCTCCTGTGGGAAACCTTTTCCTTTGGACGGGCACCCTACCCCAAACTGGTGAGCACTGTGCCAGGGAACACCACAGGTTACACTCCACTGGCACTGATGGGCTGGGGACATCCCACTGCTCCCTGACCAGAGCAGGGAAAGGCATTCCCAGCTGGTTTCTCCATTCTGGCAGGCCCTGAAGGAGGTGACGGAGCTGTTGGAGCAGGGGTACCGCATGGACCCCCCCGAGGGCTGCCCACCCTCCGTCTATGCCCTGATGAAGAGCTGCTGGGAGCTGGAGCCAGGCAAGCGCCCGTCCTTCAAGAAACTCACAGAGAAGCTGCAGAAGGAGCTGAAGCACCTGAGGGACATTTAACCCCCACCCTGCTACCAGGACCCAGGACCTGAAGCCCCTGGACCCTCCAGGGTTGGGAGTGGCAGGGAAATAGGGGCCAAGAACAGAATGGCCTGTGATGCTGCTCTCTCCCTGTGGAGATGGGGCAGCAGCCTCCCTCCATCCCAGCATGATCCTTCCACCCACCACACAGCCCAGAGAAGGTTGTAATGGGATCGATCTCCCCTGACCCACCAGAGTGGGAAACCAGACCCCAAGGGAGCCGTGCCCACACCCCCTGTGCTCAGCCCCAGGAGCAGATGCTGCATGTGGGGTCCCTTCAAGCTGTGACTCCCAGTGATGGGAAGCAGGACTGGACATCTCCACTCACTGGAGGATGACCCCACTCTGACTCCGCCCTGCCCCAGCGCCCAGCCCCACACGGGGATGCTGGCACAGCCAGCTAAACCACATGGATTTGGGCTTTTTGATTAAACCAAAGAAATTAGTTCAACAGCATCTTTAAGCCTCTGGGGTGAAATTAGGCCTATCTCTCACTTGGGGCCTGACAAAGCCCAGTGAAAGGCTCTGGGGGGGCCAGGAGCTCTGGTCCTCAGAGCCCCCACATGCCATCCAGCCCCTCTCCTGTTGGGGCTCTGTGCAGCAGAGGATTATGCTTTAATCAGAGGCTGTATGGGAATTGCTTTCGTATAGATTACAGGCACAGGGCACATCCCCAGCTGTGGGGAGCCCCCAGCCCTGCAGGCTCCCAAGCAATCTCGAGTCTGGGTGAAGCAGGGATTAGCGGGGGCACTAGGCAGGGCGGGTGTGCACCCACCACCACCTTGTCTGCTGCCAGTCCTTTGACCCTCGATTGGGTTTTTTTGGCTAATCCTCTTGTGTCTCCTCTATGCTGACTTCCTGCACCCCCAATCCCCCTGTGTGTGTGGTTCTCAGTGCCCAGGGCTTGGGGCTTTCCCCAGGGCTTGCACCAGCCCCATGGGTACTGCCCCAAATTGGGACCCATGCAATGGGGGGTATTTCAGCCTGACCCAGCATGTGCTGCAGTTCGATTACTCCTTCTACCTCCCCATGTGGCAGGACCTCCTGTCCCCCTGCCACTGTCCCCTGCAAGCACCCTTGGGTGCAGCGAAGGGAAGGTCTTTTCACCCTGTGGCTGTGGCTTCCCCTCCTAATGCCTTAATCCACCCCTGATCCGTGGTGCCCCTGGGGCTGCTCCCACTGACCTTGCAGACACTGGGACCTGGTGGGGCAAGAGCTGCTACTACCACCCGCCATGGCCTCCTTCTTCACGGCTGCCCTGAGGAGCTTCCAGGGGGGCAAGGACGAGTCACCCAAGGGGGCCTCCAAGGAGGACAAGGCAGCTGTACTGCCCAGTGGAATGGCCCAGGAGGAGTTTGAGGAGTTCCAGCGGCAGCTGCTGGAGGAGAAGTAAGGCTTTGCTGGGGTTGGGTGGGTCACCAGGGTCCCCCAACACACCAGAATCAGGATCCCACCTACTGTGGGCTTTCTCCAGGGTGGCACAGGACAGGGACGGGCAGGCAGCTGGGGCAAGAGACAGTGCAGAGCAGATGCCCTTCAGTGTCTCTCCCCCACAGCATAGGAGGTCTATGGAGGTGCTGCCACAGGGCTGTGACAGCACCTTCGTGCACCAGAGGTGACAAGGGGAACCCTCAGGTGTCAGAGCTGCAGGGTGGTTCCAGCCCAGCACCCTTGGAACCAAGGGATGGGGGGTCAGCCCAGGATTGGATTAAGGTCCCACCTCCCCAGGACTGGGTGCTGTGGGAACCCAGGGAGAGGAGAGGCTGCAGGAGGAGCTGCAATGGGCGCCCTTCATCAAGCGCCTCTGAATCTGGGTGCTGGGCTGGGGGGACAGGATGTGGCTCCGGCTCCCAGGTCCCCACTTTAACCCTCTTGTGGGTGTCAGACCTTCTCCCTCCTGGCCTGGACCTGCTCTGCAGGAGTATCAGGGTGATGTCTGGGTGGTCCTGGGGGGCTCGGTAAGGTAGGGGTGATGGCGTGGCACCTGCTGCAGGATCGAGCGGGACAAGGTGTTTGCACAAAGGAAGGCAGAGCGGGCCACCATGCGGATGCACCTGCGGGACAAGTACCACCTGGCCCAGGTAAGAACCAGCCTGTCTGCGGTGGGACCTGGGGGGCTCCTCTTGACCCTACATCACGCAGAAGAGCCCCGGACTCACGGCTGCCGTGTTCCCCTGGATGGGAGGGATTCCTGAAGAGGGCAGCAGACAGCCACTGTCTCCGTCTGACTATCTGCCGTCCACTGTCCATCCAGCGTCCGAGTCTGGCACTGGACAGTCCTGGAATTCCCCCCCTTGTCCCCAGCACGCTGGGACTGGCTATTCTCTGTCCCCCATCCCCCCCTCCACTGTGGTGGGCACCGTGTCTGTCCCCACCCGACACCCTGTCCCAATCCGCGAGCAGGACGGGCGGGACGATGCCCAGGTGCACGTGGCCGGAGGTGCGGTGGAGCTGCCGCAGGACCTGGCAGCCATGGTGCACTGCGAAGAGGAGGAGGAGGAGGATGGTAGCGCCGGGACCTTCGCCTTCCTGGCGAAGCTGCGGGAGGTGGAGCTGCCGGCGCTGCGGGACCTGGGCGGCGTGGAGCAGGTGAAGGAGAAGTGCGCTCTGATGTAGTCCCGCTCCCCGCCCCGCGGCAGGCGACACCGGCAGCCCCTGCCTGCGGGAGCCAGTGGGTGCGGAGGCTCTGATGCAGGGGTCACTTGGGGTGCGAGACCCAATACACGTTGGGCATGAGTTTTCTTCCCCAAAATCATTCCCAGTTGCTTTCCCAGAGTTTGCTGGTGTGCAGAATGCCCGGGTCCCCTCCAGCCGTTATGGTCAGGTCCCTCTCGTAGTGCTCCTGGTGTGAGCCCCCATACGGGACAGGACCCTGACACTGTCACCCCCTCACCAGCCCTGGCGCCGTGCACCATTTGGGTCAATAAATAGAGTTTGCCGGAACCATTCTGGTCGTCCTGCCACATCTAGCACCCACACCGTCCCTGTCCTGGTTGGTATGGGGACATGATGACAGCCCTGGAGCCGGGCTGCCCCATGTCCCCTGAGACACCAAACAGCCCAGGATGCTCGGCCACTGGGTCCTTGCCCCCCTTGTCCAGCAAGCCCCAAGCACGGGAGTCAGTGGAACCCAGGGATCACCCTGGCTATCCCTTGGGGACAGCACCGGCAGGGCGTGTGGGGCATTTACTCCCCTGCTCGAGCATCCCGTACCATTGCGGGCAGCAGGGGCGTCCCTTCGGCTGGGCCAAGGTGCCTGGGTGCCTCTTGCCCCGCCAGGGACTCTCTCCTGGGCGCTCGGCAGCAACGCTGGGTTAAATGCTGCCGCGCCGGAAGGCCGGGGGCTGCTGAGATCACTAATACCTGCCTATTTTAGCGAGGTCTAATCTTCCTGAGTCGCCTGTCCCCGAGGACTAAGCTCGCTGAACCCGTGTAAAATGTACGGGCAGCGCTGGCCCCAGCGGCACCTCCCGCTGGACCCGGAGCCGGAGCCGCCGGGAATCACGCTGTGTGTGCATGAAAGGAAGGACGCGCTGAGCCGCCTCCGTCCTCCCCACGTCGCTGCCATCTGCTCCGGAAAGGCTGCGGGGCCGGCCCTGCTCGGGCTGCCCACAACCGGGCTGCGAGGGGGCGGCCGGAGCCAGCGCAGGTGGGCTGGAAGCTGCATCACCGAGCTCAGCGCTGTCACCAGAGCCATCAGGCTCAGCCGCCGCGGCTGCAGCGCACGGAGCAAGGAGGTTCCTGGATGCCCAGTTCCCCCTGGAACCCTTCGGGTACCAGTCCAGGGACTGGTGGCTGCTGGAGTGTCCCAGGGAGCGTGACACAGGCTCGTCTGTGACACCGGGGACCCTCCTGATGTTTGGTGGCCCCACTGTCCCTGCTGTTCTCATCATCCCCGCTCTCTCTGCCATCATTCCCATCCCCGTTCACCAGCTTTTCTTCAGAACTTAGAAATTCTCCCTTCAGGCACAAACCCCACCTGTGGGATGGGACCGTCTGTGCCGCACCAGTCGTTCGCCAGGTCACTGACAAGGTGGTGGCAGCTGTGGCACCCGGCACAACGCTGGTCCCACCCACATCGCCGCTCTCCCCAGGGCTGGGCTCGTCACCAAGTGCCAGCTGCTGGGATGGTGGCACTGAGGTCCCCAACGAGCTCTGTCATCACCACCTCAGTCCTCCATCCCCGCTCCACATCAGGGCCCCATCCTGCCCCGATGGGCAGCCCTCTCCCAGTGTTCCCAGTGGAGCTGCATGGGGACTCCCAGCGCCAGCTGGGATTCGGGTCAGGACCCTCCGCCAGGTCTCCTTGGCTAATCGTCCTGCCCCCCCGCCCTCCCCGTGCTGCCACCTGCCTCCCGCTCAGCACCCTTTTGGGTCACCCCTGCTGCCTCCCCGCCTGCCCAAGGCCTCTTAATGAACTAAAAAAGTGATAAATCCCTGGCCGAGCTGGTCACGTGAGGCCGGTGGCCCCCGGCCGCCCCCCGGCCCGACCCCCGCCTCCGGCCCCACCCCCCCCGTAAGCTGACGCAGCGTCTCTAAGCGTTAGCAGCTTTGCGCGCTAATAGGATTAGGGAGGTTTAAAACTGTCATTTGAGTGAACTAAACCCCCTGATACTCTGCATTGCACCTTCTTAACCAATTTGCCTTCAATTAGGGTAATTGGGAAACTAGCAAAGAAGTATAGCATTAATATTTTAAAGTGATGAAGCGATTACGGGCCTTGGACAAGGAAGCAAATCAATTTGCTATCTGCTCCTAAAAGGCAATTATAATCATTTGACAAATCAGCCTGCTGCCTCCCCCCCGGGCGAGGCAACACCTTGCGGCGGCCGCGGGGCCGGCACGGCACACAGAGCGCCGGGGCCGGGCAGCTGGGCAGCCCCGAAACCCGGCACCCTGGGGACCTCCCTGCACCCCCAGGCCCCTGGGGCATCCTGGGCAAAGCTGCCGAGGGCCATCGATGTTGGGGTACACGGCTCTCGTCCCAGTGGCCGGCATGGGTCCCGTTTGCACCCCTGGCCCCACACATTGCCCCTACCCCGGAGGTGTCCCCAGCACCCCCAGAGGAAGCACCTCCCTGCTCTCCCCTGCACTCCCTTGCAGCACTGCATGGCAGGGGGGTGTCACCCCGTCCCCAGGGGCTGCATGGCCCGCCTGTACCTGCCATGCCATCCCTGGTGTGTGGCCTTGCTGTCCCCAGGGCAGTGCCAGCCCGTCCCTGGGGTGGTGGCACAGTGTCCCCAGGGCAGTGCTGTGCCATCCCCAAGACAACATCACACCGTTCCCAAGGAGGTGTCAGACAGGGCAGGTGAAGCCTCACAACCCCAGTGGGGGACAACGGAATGGCCTTGGGGCCCACACCAGGACACAGAGGGGGCTACAGGGTCTCGCTAACAGCAGCTCTGGTGGGGAGGGCACAGACCCACTGAGGGGCCAGCAGCCACCTGGCACGGGGTGCTGGGGCCCAAAACCCCCGCAGTGACATTTGCCATCTGAAAGAGGAAGCGTGGCAAGGAGGGCAAGGGAGTGGGAGGAAGCCTAGACAGGTCCGGGGGCGGCAGCAGCTGCAGGTGGCAGGAAGATGGTTTTGGGAGAAAGTAAAAGTGAGCAAAGAAAGAAAAGGGCAAAATCCACTCCACATGATAGGGGCTGTGGGCAGCACCGAGCACATCTCCCAGCACAGCCCAGGACTTGATTTTCATCATTCTTTGGGGTCCAGGGGCAGCAGTGGCAGTGGGGAAGAGAGGAATGGTGGTCCTGCCCCTCAGCCCAACTGCCTTTGAACCACACCCCCATAGGCCAGGGCCCACAGGCAACCCCCAGGGATTGTTTCCTTGGCTGGATCCCACAGCTGGTCCCCACAGGCTGTTCCCATGCCTGGCCCCAGTGCTCAGTCCTATGTCCATGACTCATCCCCACGCCTGGTACCACGGGCACTGCCCCATGGCTGCTCCCCACACCTGGCCCTCCTGCCTGGTCCCCCGCTCTGGTCCCTGTGAGGGTTCCCTGCCTGGTCTTCATACCAGGTCCCCAAGGCTGTTCAGTGGGGCTGGTCTCCATGGCTGGTCCCTACATCTGGTCCTCACACCTGGGTCCACAGCCAGACCCTAGAGCAGGTCCCCAGACTGTGTCCGCACCCTGGGTCCTCACAGCTGGATCCTATGCCTGGTCCCTATCTCTGTGCCCACACCTGTCCCCATCTCTGCTTCCCAAAGGGCAGGGCTCTGCAGGCAGCATCACTGGGAGCCACAGGGCCACCCACGCTGTCACAGGGCCACCACCAGGTTCGCCGTCCCTGTGCAGGGGGGACAACACCCATCACTGCACCATCCCCATCCCGCCGGGGCTTGGGGCGCCTGCCCCAGACCCCATCCCTGGGGCAGAGCCTCCACAGCCCAAGGAAACCCTGCCCCCTCCCCCTCCATCCTTTCTTCTCCGCTCCCCCTGTTTCTAATTCTTTCTCCTCGCCTGTAATGAGGGGATTACACGGCAAACTCCAGCAGGACGCCTTTGTGGGGAGACAATCCGAGTGGGGAAGGCAGTTCGGGGCTTTGTCCGCCACTGCCCCCCCGGACCCGTGCTGGGGGGACATTTAGAGCAATTACTTGTCCAGAAAGTAACTGTCAATCATTCTTAAAGGGGAAGGCCTCCAATTAATAACCTCGTCTTAATCCTTTGGACTCATTTCCAATCTGCGGTGCCTTGGTGACATCTGCAACACTAAATAAAGATTCTCCCGAGCCTTAGCACGGCGGTTCTGTGACAAATAAGAAGACTAGAGGCAACTTTGGCTGCCAAAGCTGCGAGATTGGTGAGGTTGAGCCGCTTGTTTGGTTCCCGGGAGGGACCAGCAAAGTTAAATACTCCTGGAAAAGCCGAGTTGGGCCCAGCAGGTAATGCCGTTTTTTTCCAATTCGGGACAAAGCGCCGAGGGAAGATGCTGAGAAAGGGAGTTGGGTGTCCCCAGGGTGTGCCCGGGGCTGGTGTCGGGGACAGGGCTGGCACTGTTCCCTGGGGACTCAGGGGTGGGTACGGGCGCCTGCCAGTGTCACTCACCCCAAACTGCCCAGGGCCAGGGGCAGGAGCCACCCATGCTCCTGCCACCCATCTCAGGCAGCTTGAGCCCAGGGATCCAAATTCTGGTGCCCAGATGGGCTTCCAAAGGCAAAGAATGGGGTCCCAGTGGAAGCTGGGGCTGTCCCTGGGCTGTCTCCTCCACATCCCCTGCTACCAGGGGAGGCCACTTGTCCTCACTGATGTTCTGTTGCTTTGCAGTGCTGAGGAAGCGAGGTTTTTTACCCACTTTGACCAGGGCTCAATGTTGTTTCTGTTGCTTTTTTGGGCATCTTTACCAGCAGCCATCCCCTCCCCCTGGCTAGCAGCCTCCACAGGAAAACCATGGGCTGGGGCATCGAAGAGAGGGAGGGAAGAACTCTTCTGAGGTGTTGGGTCCTTCTGGTTCCCAGCACAGGTCTGCAGCTGAAGGGCTGAAACCCAAAAATTGCCGCTGGCATGACAGTGGCTGCAGAGAGATCCTTCAGGAGCCAGAGCTCAGCAGTTCCCCCACCCCTAGCTCAGCATGGCCCATTTCCAGGCAGGATTCCCAAAACATTGGTGGCAAAGGCTTGGGATTCCTGAGGGCAGTCCCTGGAGGATGGGGAATATGGGATGGTTTGTGTTGATGTCCCCCCAGCCTGATCTGTAATGGTCCCCCCTTCCCCACTCAGGGACATCTGTGCCCCTGACCAGGCTGAGGCAGTTTGGGGTGGGGGTCCAGCCCTTGCCCCCACCCTGCAGAGTCTGGTGCTGTTGGGTTGCTGCTGCTCTGGTATTTTGCTGTTCTTGGCTCATCTGTGCTCCCAGGTCGGGGGTTGCTGCTCCCTCGGGAGTTTTTGCCTCCTTTGCTTTCTGATGGGGTCAGGGGGTGAACGATGGCGCTCCATTTCCGCACCTTACCCCTGTCCCCCCACCACTGCCCCACCTCTTCTTTCCTCCCGCTTACCCCATCTTATCCCCAGCCCCCCCAGCCTCTCTCACTCACCCCCCCAATGCCCATCTCTCCCATTCCCATTGCTCCAGCTCCTTTCAGCTCCCCTCCATCTCTGGCTCCCCACGTGGCTCTGTGGGACCGTGGGACATGGCTGGGCAGGGCACATGGGGATCCTGATGGGTGCTGGGTCCCTTGGGGGTCCATGCCCCAGAAGGCTGCTCAGCCCCCCTCTCTCCTCTCCTTGCAGGTGTGGAGCTGCGCAAATGAGAAGCAGGTAAGTGAGAGCAGGATGGCAGTGGGGGACCCCATCCCCTCCTCATGTCCCCAGCCTCAGGACAGACTGTGATGGTCACACAGTGACCGCAGGGCCCCCGCTTCCCCCAGCCCCCCTCACCACTGCCAGGGCACAGCACCCAAAGGCCCACACGCTGTGCTGCACTGCCTGCACACACAGCACTGCATGTGCACAGCCCCCATTGGGTGTGCAACGCACACTGCACACACTGCATAGGCTGCACAGGCACTGCACAGGCACTGCACTCCCTGCACACACAGCACTGCATGTGCACAGCCCCCGTGTGAGTACAGCACCCACTGGGTGTGCAACGCACTCTGCACACACTGCACACACTGCACAGGCACTGCACAGGCACTGCCCATTGCCACACACTGCATGTGCTGCACTGCATGGTGTGTGCCACAGGCTCTGCACGTGCCTCTGCTGTGTGTGTGTGCACTGCACGCACTGCACACGCTGCACACGCTGCACACGCTGCACACACCGCGCACACTGCACACACTGCATGCACAGCTGCACGCACAGCTGCACATGCTGCACACACTGCACACACTGCATGCACAGCTGCACACGCTGCACGCACTGCACACGCTGCACACGCTGCACACACCACACACGCTGCACATGCTGTACACGCTGCACATGCTGCACGCACCACTGCACACACTGCATACACTGCGTGCACAGCTGCACAGACTGCACACACTGCGCGCACTGCACGCACTGCACACACTGCACACACTGCACAGGCACTGCACAGGCACTGCCCATTGCCACACACTGCATGTGCTGCACTGCATGGTGTGTGCCACAGGCTCTGCACGTGCCTCTGCTGTGTGTGTGTGCACTGCACGCACTGCACACGCTGCACACGCTGCACACGCTGCACACACTGCACGTGCTGCACACACTGCACGCACTGCACACACTGCGTGCACTGCATGCACAACTGCAAGCACTGCACACACCGCACACGCCGCACATGCTGCGCACGCTGCGCACGCTGCGCACACCGCACGCACTGCGCACACTGCACACGCTGCATGCACAGCTGCACACACTGCACACACTGCGCACGCTGCGCACACCACACACACTGCACTGCATGCACAGCTGCACACACTGCACATACTGCACGCACTGCGTGCACTGCGTGCACAACTGCAAGCACTGCACACGCCGCACACGCTGCACACGCCGCACGCACCGCACGCACCGCACACACCGCACACACTGCACGCACACGCTGCACACGCTGCACACACCTCGCACACTGCACACACTGCACACACAGCTACACATGCTGCACACGCACCTGTGTGCCGCAGCTCCTGTGCAGGGTTCATGCTGTGCCCACAGGCTGTGCACACCCCGCACACACTGTGCTCCTGCACACCCATGGTGTGCACACACGCTGTGCCCTGTGTGCAGTGGTGCAGACACTGCACGGCATGTGCTGCATGTGTGGCACATGGGCACTGCATCCTAGCACTTTTCCCGTGTGGCACAAACCACCCTGCATACCCCATCCCTGCACATACACATCTGCTGCACACCTTCCACCTCATACTCAGCCCACTGCACATCGCCCCACACACCTGTGCCTCCGTGGGAGCACCCTGGGCACCCCTGGGCACCCCTGGGCACCCCCGGGCACCCCTGGGCACCTGCCCAGGTACAGGCACAGGCACAGTTACGGTGCCACAGGAACACTGCACACACCCCCACACAGACACCCCTGTGTGCACAGCCTGAGCAACACATGACACCCTCCCCCTGCCTGCTGCCCCCTAAGAACCCCATTTACCCCCTCCCAGCATGAACCTTCCTTTTCCCCTTTTCCCTCCCCACTCCCACTGAGCCATTAGGTGGATCTCTGCTGGTGGCTCTGGGCAATGCAGTGCCTTCCCCTTGCCCGAGGATTACAGTTTTCAGCCCCATTTCCATGTCTGCTGACATCCTCATGGTGGAAAGAGACCCTTAATCCGCTGCAAATACTGCAGGAAGATTTCAGATGCCGGATAAAAAGCTTAAAGATGAAACGTTGTGAGGGTTGAAAATGCTTATAAGCGTCACCAAAACAGTTATTAGCCAGGGGACAAAGCCGGGTCATTCCTGCCCAGGCTGGGACTGACACAGGCTCCTCTGGCTTTCCAGGGCCAGCCTTCACCATGGAACAGGCTGGACAAGAGGAGCTGGGGAGGAAGGAGGGAATTAACCCAGGCTTGGTCCCCTCCAGGCCAGGGCAGAGAGAGATCAGGTTGGCTCTCTGTGATGGCACATCCATAAAATCCTCCATTTAACAGGAAATCAGACTTCTAGCACCAGTGGATTCATTGGCCAGGTGGCATCTGACAGCAGGGCCAAGCGTGAGGTGTCCCTTGGATTCTGGGTTAGTCCCCAGGACTCTGGCTCAGTCCCTGGGGCTGTGGATCACTCCCCAGGATCCCACAGCTCTGGGATCCTCTGCTGTGGCAGAGAGGATTATGCCTTTGCATAACCTGTTCCTAGAGCCACCCTCTCTTCCCATCCCTCCGTTCTCTTGTCCATCCATCCCTGGGCTGGGGACACACATGGGGTCCAAAGGCTCCACACCCCCCTAAGTCTGCAGTGCCCCTGCAGGTGCCACCATGTTCCTAAATAAGTGCGAGGGGGACCTGGGTGAGCTGCGGAAGCCGGGGGACAGCGAGGGCACCCCACCAGCGGCCGCCGAAGAGGAGCAGCCCAAGAAGAAGCACCGGCGGAACCGCACCACCTTCACCACATACCAGCTGCACGAGCTGGAGCGCGCCTTCGAGAAGTCCCACTACCCCGACGTGTACAGCCGCGAGGAGCTGGCCATGAAGGTCAACCTGCCGGAGGTCCGCGTGCAGGTAGGGAGGGCAGCGCCTCAGCGCCCTGGATCTGTCCCCGAGCAGTGACAGAGGGACCCCAGGGTGCTGTAGAGCTCTGCTCAGCTCTTGGCTCCAGTGCCAACGCCTTCCTCTGTGCCTCAGTTTCCCCATTGTTCAAGATGGAAGCAGCATCTCTGCAGAGCCACCTGCTCCCAGCAAAGCCAGGGAAAGGGTTTAACAGCTGAGCCTTGTTCCCTCATGGAGTCCCAGTTCGACCCACAAGGTCCCAGTTGGGCCCATAGGCACAGAGATTGTTTTCAGAAATTTTCCCCCCTTCTGGTGGTGGCTCCTCCCATCCCTCCTGCTGATCACATGGGAAAGTGGCCAAAAAACCCACCTTGGCCAATTGTGGCCACTTCCAGGTCTTTTGGGCTGAGAAAGCATGAGATCCTCATGACTTTGAGGGTTTTAAGCTTGTCGGAGCAGGGCAGATTGGTGGGGCAGTGGGGCTGGGGAGGTTTTGTTCCTTAGGCTGCAGCAAAAGGCTCATAGGGGGACAGTAGAGCCTGGGATGAGCCTGATGTCCCACCAGTCTTCTCCCCACCATGCCTGGACTGACAGGGTGAGATCAGGGAGGGAGAAGGGCTCAGGGAGCTGAAGTAACAAACCCACTGTGAAACAAAGCAGTAACCCCCATACAAATGAACTGAATTCCCCAGGCCTCAGCCCCAGTAAAGACAATGCAGCCTTTTTTGTGGGGGTCCAGACCATAAAGACACCTCTGCTGTGCTCTCTGAGCAACAACCAGTTCCATAGAATCACAAAATCATTCAGGTCAGAAAAGTGCTCTGAGATCCAGTCCAACTGTTCCCGCAGCACTGCCAAGGCCACCACCAATCTATGTCCCCAAGTGCCACATTCACATGTCTTATAAGTCTCCCCAGGAACAAGGACTCCAACACTGCCCTAGGGAAGAAGTTTCCACTGATCTCCAACCTAACCCTCCCCTAGCACAGTTTGAGGCAGTTTCCTCCTGTCCTGTCCCTTGTTCCCTGGGAACAGAGTCTGATCCCCACCTGGTTCCACCCTCCTGTCAGGGAGTTGTGCAGAGCCAGAAGGTCCCCCCTGAACCTCCTTTTCTTCAGGCTGAGCCCCTTTCTCAGCTCCTCCTCATCCAACTTGTGCTCCAGCCCCTTCCCCAGTTCCATTCCCTTCTCTGGACATGCAGTTTGCACCCGTGCAGCCCAGTGTCCACCACCAGCCATGACCAGCCCATGGAACCCTCCCCTTTCCCACCCAGCCATTCATATTTGCTCCCCTTTGCCTCCTGCAGCAGTCCCCTGTGCCCTGTGCTGCTCTGGAGACACTTTAATGAGCAGTTCCCATGGGGCCAGACGTCACTGCTGGATTTGGGTCGCTGGTCCCTGTGATTCCTGCTGGGTTTTGGCATAACATGGCTGTCTGACTCATAAAAGCTGTGACCAAGGGGCTGGGAGGGTCGGGTAACACTGTCCAATGGACAGTTGGGAGTCTGCAGGGCCAGAGTGCAGTTCCCATGGAGCAGAAGGGGCTGTGTGCTCACACCTCTCACTTTCCATACCCTGGAGATGTCCTTGGTCTCTGGGGCTTGTGGGAGAGGTCTGGCAGAGGTGCTGGGATTGCTGGAGCCCCATAGGACAGCCCTCGTGGGATGGGGTACCCCACACAGGACACCCCTACCTCGAGCACTCCCTGTGGGGCACCCCACATGGGACACTGCAGAACGGGGCACCTTGCCTGGGGCAGAGACATGGGGCACCCTGCATGGGACACAGCCTGTGGGACACCCTGCACAGGACACAGCATGTGGGGCACACTGCAAGGCTCCAGCTGGGCACAGCGAGCTCACCTTGGCTCTCACCCCGCAGGTCTGGTTCCAGAACCGACGAGCCAAGTGGAGGCGGCAGGAGAAGATGGAGGCCAGTTCCATGAAGCTCCACGACACCCCTGTGCTCTCCTTCAACCGGCCCCCCATGACCCCCAACGTGGGGCCCATGAGCAACTCCCTCCCACTTGACCCATGGCTGACGTCCCCCATCTCCAGCGCCACCACAGTCCACAGCATCCCCGGCTTCATGGGAGCCCCCCAGGCCCTGCAGCCCCCCTACACCGGGCACTCCTTCCTCAACACCCCCCCACCGATGGCACAGGGCATGCAGCCCATGGCCCCCGCGCCCTACCAGTGCAGCACCCCCTTTGTGGACAAGTACCCACTGGAGGAGGTGGACCAGAGGAGCTCCAGCATCGCCTCGCTCCGCATGAAAGCCAAGGAGCACATTCAGACCATTGACAAGACCTGGCAGCCCATTTGATGAACACTGCCCTCCGAGCCCCCCGGCCGCCGCTCCTGCCCCCAGTGCTGGCTCGGCCCCCGGTGCGGCGGGTGGGGAAGGACAGAGGGTGCTCAGCAGGACCAAAGCTGGCACCGGGCAGGGATGCTGGGCTGCGTCTTCCCCACACTGACCCAGCACCAGCGGTGTCAGGGCAGCGAGTCGGGGTGCTGGCAGGACTCCACGGCTGGGGGGAAGCACTACAGGAGAGACCTTTGCCTCTCTGAGGCACCAAGATCAGCTAAGGACCTGGCTGAGGCTCAGGCATCCCACTGTGCCACCGGGCCACTCACCACACCCCAGCTGGACACCTCATTCCTCCTCACCCCCTCCCCTTTCCATTATTATTAATTTTTTTTTTTAATGCTGCAGATTTAAACAAAACTGAACAGAAAGCTCTAGTTTTGTAGGGAGTACTTGGGGGGATGTTTTAGCTGCGTCGGGGCACGCTGCCGGTCGCTCCGGGAGATGCGCCGAGAGCACGGGTGTATTGTGAGTAAAGAGATAAGCTGGACGGCTGCCGCTTGCTGGAGTCGGGCGCTGCCGGGGCCGCGGTCGAGCCGTGCCCTCCACAGCATCGTGTGGCTGCCAAGCCTCTGCCAGAAAGGAGCTTTCCGTGGGGTCACGGGAGCATCATCCCCGCGCACCCTCCCACCCCACTCCCTCGGGATGCTGCGTGCAGGGGCCAGGTCCAGGCACAGGTAACCTGATCCAGCCCCAGCTTGGAGTGGCTTGTGCTGCAGCGTGGCCTCAACAGCTTGTCACAGGTCACCTGCTCGACTGTCCCTTGGAGGCTATGCCCACTGCCCCCCTGCCTCAACACTCCCGGAGGTGCCAGTGGCAGAGAGGTGCCAGAATTGTGCCGGTGGGAGGATGGGCAGCAGTGAGACTCCCGAGACCCCTGACCAGGACTGGGGAAAGGAGGGGGCCGGCTGTGAGCCCTGGGGTCACCACAGCAGGGTTGTTGGGGCACACCAGCTCCTGGCTCACCCCTTGTCAGTGTTTCCTGCCAGGTGGGAACTGGGTGGTGGTAACAAGGTGCTATGTCCTCAGGGGTCCCTAGAGTGGCTTTGCAGCTCCGGAGGATCCCATCTGCCCACCCCCTGGAGCTCGGGGCACAGCCGGTGTCACCGGCACCCTCACCGATGTGACACTTCAGCATACGGCTGAGTTCACAGTGGCTTTGAGGTGCTTTAGTACAGCTGGGACAGCAAGACAGGGGGGCTTATCCCTGGGTGAGCAGGTGCCCTGGGTCCCTGGGATGCCCTGAGGTGTCCCAGTTTCCTGGGGTGCCCCAGTCCCTGGAGGAGCCAGACGAGGGATAACCTTCCCCCCACCAAAACAAGATGTTTCCCCAGAAAATCTTCCCATTTCGGATCTGGCAAGAGCCCCCAGCGGGGGCTGTGCTGGGGCAGTCCCATCCCCACCGCGTCCCCCTGGCCCAGACCCCGCTCAGTGCCAGCGCCCCCGCCCGCAGTCCCCCGCAGCCCGGGGTCTCACCCCGACCCAAACCCCCCGGGGCCGGACTCTGACGTCTCCAGAGCCGCGGGGTCGGGCGGGTCTGGCCGGGATGCCAGCGGGCCAGGCGAGGCACTGACCCCGGCGAGACCCTTCTCCTTGTGCCCCGTCCCCCGGCTGCTGCTGCTCGTCTGTTTCGTTAGCGACAATTAAACCTTTAACAAGCCATTAAACGCATAATCGATGCTCCCCGGCTCCCCGGCCCGGCTAATGGGGTGAAGCGCCCCGGCCGCGGCGAGCTCCGGCCGGCAGATAATGAAGCAACGGCTGCGGAAGTAATGGGGTTTGATCCGGGGAACGGGACGCGCTCAATGGGGGCTGCGCTTTTCACATGACATAATTGCCGAGGCTGGCGCCAGACCGGGGCACCCCTCGGCCTCCCGAGCGCCAACAAAGGCCGGCTGGCGCGGGGAGCGGCAGCGCCGCACCCCCGGCTCGTTTGATCGCAGCCTAATTGGGGCGAGGGTGCTCCCCCAGCCCGGCCCCGCAACCGCCGCCCGGGAGCGCGGAGGGGCCCCGGGATGAGGACGCGTCTTCCCGGGTCCTTGGGGCTGGGGGTTATGTGAGTTATGGAAATGAGCTGTTTTCCATAGGGAATGTCGGGGTACCCTCACTTGGTACTGCCCTTCCCTTCCGTGGGTGCGCCCGGTGCTGCGCTGCACCTCCTGCAGGAACGGGCAAGATTTCTGACCCCAAAAATGCCATTTAAACATTGCGAGGGATGGCGCAGAAGCGCCGAGCCGCCTGGCCAGACCACTTTATTGGTGCTTTCCCCGGTGGATACGCACTAGAGCCTGCCCCAAAATATGGGGGTTTATGTGGGAGAAATCCAAGCAAAAAGGGTTTTTTTTTTTCCCCTTAGATCCCACTCCTGTCCTGAAATCGCTCACTGCCCAGATGGGGCTGGTTCCTGAGGTTGTACTGGGAGGAGTGGGTGCTACTGGCAGCGCTGGGGGCACCAGGGGCTGCTCCCACCCCCTCGCGGCCGAACAGGAGCCCTCCCGCTCCCACCCCCTCTAATCTCCTCCCGCGGGATTTGCCCCCTAAGCTGCTTATTTCTCTCTATTTCTCCCAGGCCTGAATGAACCCAGCCCTGCCCCGGCACGACGCCTCGAGCCTACTGAGCCGTGGTCTCTGGGCACTCTGCCCTGGGCGCTGCCTCGTGGTGGCCTGGCATGTGGGGCTGGCACTGCCCAGGGACATGGGGGTGGCACTGCCCAGGGACATGCTGTGCTGTGAGACCTGCACCCCTTGGCACAGGCCAGGATGGAGCTCAGCCTCTGTGCATGTCACCTCCACCCCCTCCATCCCCTGGCCCCCAGCAGGACAGACATGGCCCAGGGGACAGTGGTGACGTGTCGGGGGGGTCACACTGTCCCTCTACAGTGTGTGGGAGCTGGGGCCCTCGGGGCTCAGGTTCTCCTCAGGGGTGTTGACCCATGAGCTCTCCACCATCCCCCAGCTCCCAGAGGGAGAGGAGAAGAGGGGCCTGTGGGGCGGTGAGGGGGAGGCCACCCACTGCAGGTTGAGCTTGGCGATGAGGGGCTGCCCCACATTCACCCGCTGCCGCTCCTCCACGAAGTCGTCCATGCCCTGGTAGTGGTACTGCAGGCAGACGGTGAAGGCCAGCTCCTGCTGCAGGGACACCAGCACCATGGGCTCCTGTCTTGGCACAGCCATGGTCATGCTATGCCCCTGCACTGGCCCTGCCCACCATGGCTCTTACCCGCAGCTTCTGCAAGCCACAGATCCGGCTGTAGAGGCAGCAGGAGGGGCAGCCGAGGCTCCAGACGGGTGCCAGTGGGCTGCCCAGCTCCTCTGGGCTCTCCTTGTTGGTGCATTTGAGGTCCACATCCAGTTCCTGCCATGGACAGCATCCATGTGAAAACCACCAGTTTCCCCCCCGTTCCCCAGCATTGCCCTGGTGGGGGCTTCGGCAGCTGCTCCTACCTCGGGAATGTCAGTGAGCCGAGCCTCACACTTGGTGATGTCCCTGGGGGCAGCCACCACCCGTGTGTAGATGATCATGATGTTGGAGAACTCAGCGGCGAAGCCCAGCTGGACGGTGACACCGCAGTTGAAGCGGAGGTGCCGGCTCTCCGGCAGGACTGGGGAGGGGACAGGGAGCACAGGGCTGGCACCTGCAGGGGCTCAGGGCTGGAGCCGTACCCACAGGTGAGGTGGGCGCTGGGTCACCCCGGAGCAGGGGTGGCAACATGGTGCTCCTGTCTCCAGACTGGTGGCTCTGTGCCGGCAGTTTCTCCTCCAGGTGGGAGGAAACCAGCAGATGTTGTTCACAGTCTCTCTCTGCTCCTTGGGCTGTCCCCTCTCTAGATGCCAGCTTGGGACAGGGTGGCCACGACTCACCATGAGCTTTGGCCCACTGCAGGTTCCTGGCAGAGGACTCATCCTGGCCCGGGGGGCGGATGGGGTCTGTCAGAGCCCGTCTCTCTGAGAGGTTGCTGCGAAGCTCCAGTGCCTGCCGTCCCCGCGTGATCTCCAGAGTGCCCATGTCTGCAGGGACACAGGGGGTCAAGCAGGGGCCACGAGGGGGGTCATTGTTCCCCACTGCTCCTCACTCACCCTCAGCCACCTTGTCCAGCAGCACCGTGATCTTCTCATCCTTCAGCAGCCAGCGCTTGAGGAAAGTGACGAAAATGCCATTGGAGAGCTCACCCTGGCTCAGCTCATAAGCTTCAGCATCTGCACACCTGCGGGGACAGGGCAGTGGTGCTCTGGAGGAGTCTTGGGGCTTTGAGCCAACAGGTGCTGCTCAAAGCTGAGCAGTGCCGTGGGCACCTCCCTGCCCTGGGAGGGACTGGGGGCTGCCGCTCGCCCAACCCCTCCAGCCTCGAGGGTGGAGGGATGCAGGCATGGGGGTCTGAGCCCCTGCCCCGCCCTGAGCCAGGCGGGGAGACTTAGCCCCGCTGCCTGTGCCAGGGGATGGTGGGAGGGGACCCACGTGGCATAGCCAAAGACGATGTTGGCTGTGACCTCCAGCGCCCCAACCTGCGGGATGACATCGTCATTGAGGTTCCTGCAAGAGAAGAGAAGCTGGACAGAGTGAGAACCTGTCCTCCCCAAAACCCACCCCAAAGCACACCAGACCTTGGGGACTGCTTGGTGCCCCTCTGCCCGCCCATTACAATGTTTGCTAGCTCACAGGGGCAGTGAAGTCTTCGGGCATTTAGACAAAGACAGTGGGTTTAGATGGGACTCTGGGGGTGTTCTGCTACCCTCCGCTGGGGGCCACCACCCATAGGCCCCTGTGCTGGGCTCTCCCTGAGTGGCAGCTTGTCTCCAGGTGGGTGGCAGGGCCAGGTCAGGTCACCTCTTGCGGCACATGTCAAGCAGGAAGATGTTGAGGCCGGTGCGGCGCTGCTGCATCTCCCGCAGCACGCGCTGCACGCACAGGCAGTGCTCTGACGTGTAGGCGCTGGGGGCATCAATCGGCACCATGAAGCTGTTGCCAAAATTTTCATAGCCGTGCCCTGCATAGTAGAGCAAACCTGCTGGGGGAACAGAGGGCAGGTGACATAGTGCCATCTCCTGACCTGCCAGCACCTGCTTCTTGCCTGGCTGCACCCCAAGACTTCACTAGCATAAAACCACCCGGTTCTCCCTGGACTGGAGCCAGCCTGGTGGGTGTTGTCGCACCATAGACGCCCTTGTCAAGGAGGAGCAGGAACTCATCAACGGCCATCTGCATCTCAGCCTTGCGCAGGTCCAGCAGTGACACCACCTTGAAGTCGAGCTGGCGGAGGAGGGCACTGAGGGCATGAACGTCCACGATGGGCGCCTGCAGCTGCTTGTGGTGCAGGTAGTGCATGTTGCCGATCAGCAGCGCCACTTTGTCCGTGGCTGCAAGGAGGGGAGAGGGAGCTGTTGTTACACAGTGGGACACACCTGCTCTCCATGCTACCCACAGCCCACAGAGGTGACACCCAAACTCGGGCCAGCATCACTGTCCCTGGGTACCAAGGTACCCTGTGGCATTCCCACCTCGCTGATCCCTGAACCCTCAGGTTATGGGTAAATGTTAGGGTTGGGGATTTGGGTTCAGGGTTAAGGTGCTCTGCTCTCCTAATTTGGGTTGGGGCGGAGCTGCTGTTTCACTCTTCCAGTATGCTGCACCCAAAGCATTCCTGGTCAAATAAAGCCTTATGGGGTGACAATGGTGACACTGGTGACAGTTAGAGCCCCCCAGAGCCACCAGCCCCTCCTGGGCAGGCTCTTACCATACAGCTGTCCAGGACTGCCATGCTCTAGGGAGCCTGAGAAGAGAGAAATGCTGTGCCATGGCCCTCCAGTGCTAGGGGAGCATGGCAAGCAGAGCAGCACAGACCTGTCTGCTCTGCCCCCACCTACCTCCATCCCCCTCCTGCCAGGAGCCTCCAGAGATGAAGAGCCGCGGGCCTGTGGCAGAAGGTATGTCAGGGACCCTCTGCATGGCATCACCTCCCAGCATGGGCTGCACCTCCATCCAAAACTGTGGAGTGGCCATGAGAGCTTTGCTGGGAGCAGAGCAGGTGGGGGGTCACGGAGGTTTGTCTGGAGCCCTCACCGATCTCCACATCCACCTCCTGGCTCCACACCTCGTGGAAGAGGTTGAACACGTGGCAGGAGTAGCTGCCCCGCTCGGCCGTGGTCACCAGCTTCACCTGCCAGCAGGACAGAGCAGGAGGCTGGGGCTGTGTGCCAGACCATGCTGCACTGTGCTACACTGTGCCATGCTGTGCCACACTGTGCCATGCTGTACCGTGCCAGAGGTCCCTCCATACCTTGAGGTGGGGTGCCTGTGCCCCTTCCAGGGGGCACCGGTTCCTGAACCACTGGTACTGGGGTGGGGGGTTGCCAATGGCTCTGCACTCCAGCAGCAGCGTGTCCCCCTCGGCCAGGCGGCATGGCTGCGGCTGCTGCACGATCTGCAGCCCCGCCATGCTCGGGCAGTAGCCACTGGCTGGGGAAGGGACAGGGCAGCAAATCAGGCACCCAGCCATGGCAGCAGCTGCAGAGCTGCTCCAAGGCCCCAGGTTCTTCACCCACAGGCCCTGGCACCTAGAGGTGGCATGAGGCAGCAGGCATGAGGAGGACACAGGGTGTGTGGCACCATCACCCCAGCAAGCCCAGAGACCTTCGCAGCTGAGCCAGGGCATTACATGGCAAATTATGCCACTCAGGACCCGCCCCTGTCCTGATGGGGCAAGAGGTGCCCTGCAGGAGATGTCCCAATCACAATGGGGCAAGTGGTGTCCCATGGCTGCCAGCCCAGGGACACAGATCTTGAGACTCACCTGAGCTGGGGCTGCTGCTCTTCTCCACCTGGATATGAGCCCACCTGGAGAAGGTGAAGGTGGCCCCACAGTTCACCCGGCAGATGTACCACTCAGGCTGGCCCCCTGGGGCAGCCGTGTCGATCACCAGCTCTGGGGATGTGGCTCCAGGCACCTATGAGATAGGAGGAAGCCAAGGAATAATGGACTCACTCTTACCTGTGCGGGTGCCTCGCCATGGGCAGGGTGCGGGGCCCTGCTCAGTGTGGCACAGTGGGACCTCACCTCCTGCCTCCCACAGAACCACTGGTACACAAGCCCCGGCGGGCCAGTGGCACAGCACGTCAGAGACACCTCTGTCCCCTCTGTCACCACCTGCGACTCCGGCTGCACTGTGATGCGGATCATGTCCTGGACTGCGGGAGAGGAGAGACCAGCCTGGGCTGGCTGAGTCCCCTGCCCCACACCACCCCATCCCATCCAGTCCCATCCAATCCTGCCCAGTCCCCACCCACAACAGATTCTCCTCTCCCAGCCCAGTCCATCCTATCACATCCCACCCCTCTGTCCTGTCCCAACCATCTCATCCTGCCTTGTCCCATCGGCATATTCAGTGCTATCCCATCTACGCATCTTGTTTCAGTCTCTCCCATCCCATCCCATCCCATCCCACCCAGTAAGACCACATACCATGCTATCTCATCCTATTGCATCCATCCCACTCCACCCTGCCTGCCCAAGACCTCGCTACCAGAGCAAGACCCCCAGCAGGAATTGCTGTTCTTCACCCCCATGCCCATTTCCTGCTGCTGAGCCCCTGCTCCTGGTGCTCCCCTCCCACCCCTGGTTCCCACTGCCCGTCAGTACCGGCAGAGCTGAGGACCCGGCAGGCCTGTTCGTGCCCCATGCGCTCCAGGCAGCCCAGCAGGTAACTGAGGGTGCAGTCGCGCTCGGCCAGGAGCTGCAGCAGGCACTGGGTGGGGCTGCCGCGGGGCTCCAGCACCTTCAGCGAGCACATCTCCAGCTCCTCTGCGCTGCAAGTGCCCGCAGCCGTCAGAGCCACAGACCTCGGGGCGGACGGGAGCCCTGCCCGGGCTCTCAGCAGTGCCCCAGCCCGGGGATACCTGATCCGTGTGCCCCTCACCCAGCCCACGGCAGAGCTGTGCCCATGTGCATATGTGACCCGGCCGGGGCCAGCCCCCGGCAGTGCTCCCCCAGCTCTACCTGCACTTGAAGCGTTTCTCGGCCCCGGCAACCTCGGCCAGCTTGCGCCAGCCCCGGCCAGCATTGTCCAGCAGTTCACAAAGCCGGGCCACCACGTCCTCACCCAGCGAGCCGATGGGCATGCTCCAGTCCCCCATCCCTCCTGGAGACGTGGAGGGGACGAGCTGTCAGTGGGTGACGGGGTGACAGGCACCCGTGCCCCACCGGACCCCTCTGGGCACAGGGTGACTCAGAGGGGAGGACAATGAGATCACCGGGGTCAGGACAGCTTCCGGCAGGAGCCTGAGGAGGTGCTGGGACCTGGCTGGGCAGCGCTGCTGGATCTGGCCAGCGGCAGCCAGCCAGGAATGACACACAGTCCTGCTCTGAGCTGGGTGGCATGGGGGACCCAGCTCATGACCCCAGCCTTGGGCAAGGAGCCAGGGGACTTTAGCCCAGCTCCAGGAAAGGGACTTACATGGAATGGGGGTCCACGGAAATAGAAAGAGGGGATGGCCCCCGTCACCTTCCCTGTCCTGTCAGGTGACACAGAGCATGGGGCCCCAGTGCCTCTCTCCTGGCAGAGGCCCCTTGCTGTCACCAGGCCTCTGCACAGTGGCTCTGGAGCCACCATGAGGGACCTACAGGGGGGTCAGCACAGGGTACATGGGGGTCTTGGGACTGGGACCCAGCTCAGCTTGCCTTGAATCCTGGGAAAGGTTTCATTCTGACATGAACCATCTGGACAGGGGCAGCTCCCTCCTCCTCCCCTCAGGTCCCTTCCCAACAACCCACCGCAAAAGGACCCTTGTCCCCAGGATTGAGCTGCCCAGAGCAGCTGGGTGACACTCACCCAAGCAGGGGGCTCCAGGACAGAGGACAGGGACCCAGGTGCTCCGTCTGCTCACCTGCTGCTGGATTTGGGGTCTGGACACGCTGGGCGTGGCGAAGGGAGGGGAGGAAGAGCTGCAGGCTCAGCAGGGAGGGGGTCTCACCACAGGGTACGGCCGAGCCCCATCAGCTCCGAGGGTGTGCACTGAGCCCCACACAGAGGAAATGAGGCTTCAGCCCAAAATCTCCCCCAGGCCCCCGTGCTGCAGCACAGCACTTCTGCTTCCCTCCGTCTTCCTTCCTGTCGTGCAGCACGTGGGCGCAGAGCTGCCACCCCCCGCCCACAGCCCCGGGGGAGCTGGGCACAGCCCCAAACTGGGCACAGCTCCAGCCCGTCATGAAGCACCGGGGCCACCCCAGCCCCGGTCACAGCCCCAGCACCGTCACAGAGCACCGGGGCCACTGCCAGGCCAGGCAGAGGCTGCACTGCCCCTTCCTCACCGCAGGGACCCAGAGGTGCCTCTTTTCCGCAGAGCCCACCTCGAGCCCAGAAGGAGCCGCAGGGCAGTGAGTCCAGGGTGGAGGTGAGCCGAGGTAACAGAGGCACCTCTCAACCAGGCGTGCCCAACACAGAGGCAGAACCGAGGCCAGGGGAAGCTGCTGGCCTGTGCCAGGCTGAAGCTACCCAAGGAGAAGCAGAGACAGGGCAGTGAAGCCCCCATTGCTGTGGGGAAGACCCTCCCTTCATCATCCAGCCCAGCTAAGCCCTGGCATCCCAGCACCACTGCTCCTGCTGCTGGAGGAAAGGAGAGCATGGTGTCAGGGTGGCACTGCAAAGGGTCACCACGCCCCCTGCTTCACCTTGCCTGCTGCCCCACAGCACTGCCAAGGCCTGGCCCCCATCCTTCCATCCCCGGGGAGCACAGGCTCTTCAGGCCCTGAGATCCAGGGACTCAGTGACACAGGTGGGTCATTCCCCACCCCACATCCGCAGGGAGCCCTCAGACTGGTACAGCCGGTGACAGAGCAGGAAGCAGGACCCATGTGCAGTGTGGGTTCCCTCTACAATGCAAAACTTGAGATTCTCTCTTAACAAACACACGAAGACCTTGTGGCCTCTGTTACCTCAGCCCTCAGCATGGAAGGGACCCACACCAAGCTTGCAAAGGGTCTGGGTTTGTCACAGACTGTACAACAGATATCAGCCTCACAAGAGATTTATTTCTTATTTACAACAAGGAGAAGAGACCAAAAGCCAGGCCAGGTCCCAGTGCCACCTGTGCTGGCACACGGGGAAGCCCCAAGCTCAGCAGCACCTACAGCTTCTTGCCCTTCTTCAATCTGTTGCGCTGCCATGTGTTGTACTTCCGCAGGCGCCTCCAGTACTCCAGCGAGTCGGGGTCCAGCTCCTCCAGCTTCTTGGGGGGCCCGAGGTGGATCTTAAAGAGCCTGGGGGTGAATGCAGAAGATGTGAGGCTGCAGGAAGGAGGATAAAGGGACAAGAACGGGAAGGAGCAGTGGACATGAGAAACCAGGATGTGCAGATCCCTCATCCCCGCATCCACAGTGCACCCACTCCTTCCTCCTGACCCTGGAGCAAGAAGGTGTCTGGGTTCCAGAGGGGCAGTCTGCCTCCTCCCAGAACACTTCCCTGTCCCCCTAACACAGCTCTGTGCCCCTGGGATGGCACCTGTGTGGGGACACAGAGAGGAATGGGGCAGCACCCACCAGTCGGGATACTCGGAGTCGGGCTTCAGGGCCACCTCCGGACCCTCCTTGAAGTAGTTGACCCCCATGGCGTGGGTGGCGAGCATGGTGGGGTCCGTGCACACCTCCGGCCCCTTCAACGCCTCCTTCGGCACACCCTTGCCTTTGGACTTAGCAGCTGTGGAGAAACGGGCAGGGTGAGGGCAGGGGATCTGCCGGGGGAAAAGGACGCAGACGGGAGGGGATGCGCACTTGAGGGCAGGGGCATCGCAGGACGAGAACAGCGGCCGGGGCAGGGCAGGAGTGGGGAGGAGCGGCGGCAGCGCCGGGGAAGGCGCGGGGCCGAGGCCGGGGAGCGGGACACAGGGCCGGTACCAGGAGCGAGAAGCGCGGGACCGGGGCACGGGGGTACGCACGGAGGGACACACGGGGCCGGGGCCAGTGTCCGTGCGGGCCTCACCCGGTTTCTTGGCATAGCCGCGGGCCGGGCCCCAGAGCACGGCTCCCGCGACCCGCAGCAGCTCCCGGGCGGCCATGGGCGCGGGGCACGGCGGGACTGGGGCGGGGCCGCACCTGCGCGGGGCGAGCGGAAGCGGCGGCGNGGGCTCTGCCCGCTGGGAGCCCAGCAACGGGAGCGCCCCTCGGGGCACGAGGTGTCCTCGGGCCCCCGGCAGCGCCGACCCCGCGGGCATGGAGCTGGATGAGACCCCTGAGCACCACCCGGGCACGGCCGAGTGGACCGAGGACGTGGAGGACGAACCTTCGGAGATCCAGGGGCTGCTGGCTCAGCTCGAGACCCTCGACCCCAGCCTCCGTGACCGCTCGTCCGCCCCGGAGCAGGGCTCGCCATCCCCCTCGGGCGCTGGTATCCGGCGGGGCCGCGGGCAGTGCCCGGGCAGGTGCCGGCCGTGCCCGCTGCACGTGGCCACGGGCCGGGGCCTGGCCACGCGTCCCTGCTGCCCCCAGCACTCCGTCCCCTGCCACGGGCTGCTCTTCGCCGAGGCTGACCGGGAGGACTTGCTGAGCCTCCTATGCTACGAGGGGGGGCTGCCCGAGTCTGGTGCAGAGACCCCCTTGGCCCGCTCCGATGTCCTGGCTGGGACCAACCTGGAGATGCTGCAGGCTCAGGAGAAACCAGCTACTGTGGAAAAGCCTGAAGGGCTGGGGAGGCCAGAGAACTCGGAGGAAGAACCTTCTGGCAGCTGGTGTTATGGAGAGGAGTTTTGCGAGGACGGTTCTGCCTGCGAGGGTGCTCGGGAGGGTTCCCCGGAGCCGGCGTGGGCAGCCCTGCCTTCTGCTGTGGCTCCCGGGACAGAGCAGCCATCTCAGGGCGCTGTGACCGTGAGTGCACTGTGCCTTGGGCTGCCCTGGGGCAGCAGGATCCAGGACATACCACTTGGCTCTGATCCCTCATGGGCTCTGGGATGGGGGCAAAGGAGAGTCAGGAACGACTTTCCTCAGGTCTTACGGGGCCTCGCGCTGTGATATTGCCCAGACAAGACCCTCAGTACCAGCTTTTGCTCTGAGTGCATGCTTGCATGGCTGGCTGATTCATATGTGCCGTGGTGGCAGAGGCTGGTGGGTCCGAACAGCCCCTCTGGTCCTGGGATCCTTTGCCATCCTCCCCTCCAGCCCCAGCACCCTGCACTAGCACCCCCACAGGCCTAGGACCCTGCTCCTTCCTGTCCAGCCCTGGGACCCTGTGCCATTTCCCCCATCCCCAGGGATGCTCTGCCCTTGCTGTCTCACTGCTCCAGGACCAGGCAGGCTGAATCCCTGAGGTCCCAGCCATAGACTCACTTGCTCTCTCATTGCTTTGCAGAACAGGGAATCCCCATCATCCTGCCCAGCCTTCAAAGAGGGTGAGTTGCTTCTGTGCTCAAGCAGCAAGAGCATCCAGGAGTCCTGACCCACCTGCTCTGACCCTGAATGGGGTGGTTGGGGGTCCCAGTCGGGGAGTGGGTGCACCAGGCTCCAGGTGGCTTGTCTGAGCCTTTGCTGAGGAAATGGAGGTTCATCAGGGATCAGGGAGGGGGTATACCTGGGGGAAAGGGTTGCCATGTGTTCCCAAGGGAAGGGGGAAGCAGCCCTGGTCCCTCGGTGATGCCAGGTGCCCATGTACCAAGCACTGAGCTGCTTCATCATATGTAGGAATGCAGCTAATGGGCAGCAGGAGTTGGTATCCCCAGTTTCAGAGGTGGGGGAGCAGCCCCTGCTCAATCCTTCCCAATGCCTCAGTTCCAGGTCCTTGTGACCCAGATGATCTGCTGGATGGTGTGATTTTTGGGGCCAAGTACCTGGGCTCCACGCAGCTGGCCTCGGAGAGGAACCCCCCAACCAGCGTCCGCATGGCACAGGCCCAGGAGGCCGTGGACAGGATCAAGGTCCAGGAGGGATGGGGGGCATGACTGCCCTGAGCCTGGCCCCTGTGGGTGTGGGGCAGCGCTCAGGATCAGCCCAGGGGCACCTGGCTGTGGGGCTGGGTCTGAGAAGGGTCCTGTGACCTCTGCATTGTTCTGCAGGCACCCGAGGGGGAATCCCAGCCCATGACAGAGGTGGATCTGTTTGTCTCCACACAGAGGATCAAGGTGCTCACTGCTGACACTCAGGTGAGCAGGAACAGCAATAACCATGTGGCTCCGTGACTGCTTCAACACATCTGTTTGGTCTCAGCATCTCAGCTTTGCTCCCACACCAGCTGGGTCTTGCCCAGGGATGGCCTACAGAGGAGGGCACACATCTGGGAGGGGATGTATCACTTCAGAGTCACCCTGTGCCATATCCTTGCTTCTCTGTGTGGCTGCACAAGGCTTCCCATGCAACCCACGCCCTGTGGAGCTGCTGGGATCCCAGACCAAGCTCTGGGAAACCCAGGCTTGAAATCTGAGGAACACCCAGGGACACAAATGAGTCCTTGGTGAAGGAACTGTTGGTACGTTTTGGCACAGACATGGTTTCTGCCCAGCACGTGCTAGGCAGCTGCACAACATTGCAGCAGTGTGGCCAAACCCTTTCTGCCTGCAGTGGCAGCAGGCTTGCAGCTGCCCTTGTGATCTGACAGCGTAGAGGTGGCTGAACTCTGTGCCCGTGTGCCCCTTGCCAGGAGGCCATGATGGATCACTCCCTGCAGACCATCTCCTACATAGCCGACATCGGCTCCCTCGTGGTGCTCATGGCACGCCGGAAGCTGCCGCAGCGCTCCGAGGGGGCAGAGGAGAAGCGGCTCTACAAGATGATCTGCCACGTCTTCCACTCAGCTGATGTGAGGCAACACATGGGTCCCTGGGGTGGGCGGGTGGTCCTGGGAACACCAGTCCCACCCCACTGTAATAACGGCATGCTGGGGCTGCAGCAGAGAACCTTCCCTCCCCCCAAGGAAGAGGGCAGGAGCCCAGCCTGAGCATCTCTGTGACAAGGAGAGGCACAGTGAATGAAGTGGAGGGGGAGGGTTGGCTCCATACAGGGGCCCATTCAATCAGGGAAGGAGCCAGGACGCACTGGAGCTCCCAGGGACAGTTCCTGTGCTGGGCACTGCAGGGCACTGGGAGCTGTTGGCTTCAGCCCTGAGCCGTGGGCAGGAACAGCCCCTGTTGTTCCCCAGGCCCAGGTGATCGCCCAGGCCATCGGGCAGGCGTTCGGCGTGGCCTACCAGCGCTTCCTGGAGGCCAACAGCATCGACCCGAGCGAGCTGAGCCCATGTCAGTACAGCCATGCCCTGGAAGACCAGGAGCAATACAATGCAGAGCTGACCCACTTCTCCCGGCAAGAGAACTGCAAGGATGTAAGAGCTGCTCCGGGGGGTGGGGACAATGTGGGGAACCCACTGGCACCTCTGTGTCATCCACTCTGTGGCTCCCTGAGCAGCTGAGGTGCTCCCTGCAAAACTGGACCCCATCCCAGCCAGCTGTGAGCACAGCTGTGGGTTGGGACGTGTGCTCTGGTGGAGGTTACAACAGTAACCCACCTGTTCTTCCCCCAGGTCTGCATCCGGAAGCAGAAGGGGGAGATCTTGGGCATTGCCATTGTGGAGTCGGGCTGGGGCTCCATCCTGCCCACCGTGGTCATTGCCAACCTGATGCACAGGGGCCCTGCAGAGCGCTCGGGAGAGCTGAGCATTGGGGACCGCCTCATGTCTGTCAATGGCACCAGCCTGGTGGGGCTGCCCCTGGGCACCTGCCAGAGCATCATCCGGGTGAGCCAGGCCAGGGTGACCTGCTGCCTCACCCCAGGAGGGAGATGGGGCCTGAATGATCTGGGAGTGTCTGTGATGCCGGGATTTCCCCAGGGCTCCCAGGTGCGCAGAGATCATACCTGTCCTGCAGGCTGTGACAGTTCCTGCTCAGAGTGATTGGGAGGAATGCAGGCACAAAGCTGGGGACTGTACTTGCTGTGACCCTGCTTGAGGAGGAGGGTGAAGGAGGAGGCAGGCGCCTGTCCTGAAGGGAACCTGTGGCATCATCTACCTGTGGTAGGATGGGAAGGAGCTGAAAGCAAGGACAGCATAGCCTCAGGGGCAGGGATGTCTTGGGCTGGGTTTGTAAGTTCTTGTCCCTGGATTTGTGTGCCTCAGTTTCCCCATTGAAAACAGGTTGCTAATCCTCAGCCCTCAGATGAGCAATGTGGCTGCATTGCCCCTCAACCAGTCTGCATAGCTCTCCAAAATCTGACCAAGCCCCATCCCACCTTCCAGGAGCTGAAGCACCAGACCAAGGTGACACTGAACATTGTGCACTGTCCCCCTGTCACCACAGCTGTCATCCGACGCCCCGACTCCAAGTACCAGCTGGGCTTCTGTGTTGAGAACGGTGTGGTGAGTGCCCGTGGGAGGGGAGCTGGGCCAGGGTCTGCCTGAGGGACAGACAGAGCTGGCTGTGTCCAGGGAGCAGTGCCCAGCTCCCACACTCCATGTGCCTGCCCAGGCTGAGGGGTCACAGGGCTCTGCTGTGTGCAGCAAAAAGTTCCTCACAGCCTTTCTGCAGCACCAGTGGTTGAATCCCTCTGCCTGGTGCTCTGTAGCTGTTTGCTTTTGGGGTGGTGGCTTCTTCCTGGCTTTCTGGGTGTGACCCCAGTGACAGTTGTTGCTGTCCCCAGCGCCCCAGCCACTCCCTGCCCTGGACTCTCCCATGGCTGTGTTGGGAAGGCAGAGAGGGGCATTCTTGGGCTCAGTGGGAGCTGGGTGGGTGGCATGGCCACCTTGCACACCAGCTGGTGCTCCCCCTAGGACTGAAGATGTGGGTCTCTGCTGATGCCTCAGGGAGAAGCTCAGTGTCTGCAGCCCAGGCCTGAGGGGAGCAGAAGGGTTCAGTGTGGGGCAGTCACAGCCTTGTCAGCTGAGGGACAAAATCCTGGGGGCTGCCCTTGCCCCAGCTCTGGTGGCAGCGATGCACAGGGACATCCCTGTCCTCACTGCGTGCCTGGGGCTGGAGGAGGTATGCACCGCAGGCCAGAGCTCTGGGTGGAGCCTACAGGGCTGTAAGGGTTTGGAGCACAGCCCTGCTCTCACAGCACTCCTCACACCCAGATCTGCAGCCTGATGCGTGGGGGTATCGCAGAGCGGGGCGGCATCCGCGTGGGGCACCGCATCATCGAGATCAACGGGCAGAGCGTGGTGGCCACGCCCCACGAGAAGATCATCCAGATCCTCACCGAGGCAGTCAGCGAGGTGAGCTAGGCCCCCACAGAGCCGCTGGGCTTAGAACTGTGCACCAGCACAGCCTCCAGCCCAGGCTGGGGCCTCTGATCTGTGCCTCTCTGCCTAGGTCCACATCAAGACCATGCCAGCCTCCACGTACCGTCTGCTGACGGGGCAGGAGCAGCCCCTCTTCCTCTGAGCCACCATGCCTGGGGCAGGCAGGAGCAAGCAGGGGCAGGACTGGCACTGTATTCTGCACCAGCATCAGACCCCTCAGCAGAGTTTAAGTCTGCACCTCTTCTGTTTTACTCAGGACACAGTGGGAGACTGGGGGCTGATACCAAGCCTGAGCAGTGTCAAGGCCTGTGGTGCCACGTTTTGGACACCTCTCACCCTCCAGTCACCTCTCCCCACCTCACAGTGCCTGCACAGTGCCTGTTCTGCTGCGGCACAGGGTCCCTTGCCTTGGCCTTGTGCTAGTGGGAGGAGAGGGGACCATATGTGAAAGCTCCCCCTATCCAGTCACTGACTATTGTACTTTTACACTCACCAACAGTGCCTTTCCCGAGGTAGGGATGGTGCTGGAAGCACAGCTCAACTTCAGAGCTCATCCCAGCACAGCCCTAGAGGAGCACTGACCTTGCACACCCGTGTGTGGGTGCACACTGGCACCCCTGAGGGACACCCAGCAGCTCCCAGACTTAGCCTTAAGGGCAGAAGCACTCTTGGCACCTCCTCTTCTCCCATGACTTGGCCAGAGGCCTGTTGGGGTGCAAACAAACTCTCTGTTAGACCCATTGCACCGAGCTGGGAACCTGCCTCGGCTATTCCCTGGTGCTGCCTTGAATCACTCTGCACACACAGCCCAGCCCAGAGCCACAGCCCTTGGAGTAGCAGAAAGGAATATGGCACTGCCCAGCCCCACATCCTGGGACCTTGGGGCTGTGAGCCTTTTTGTGAGCAGCTCTCTGGGCCCCCAGGGCTGCAGCTGTGCTGACCTGGTTGTGCCTGTGTGCTTGGTTGGTCTAAAAATAAAAATTTTGGGAAATAAAGGAGGCTGCATTTAAGGAGCTGCAGGAGGGCTGCAGCAGAGGAGGCTCAGCTCTGGAGGGCACATCCCAGCCCTGCGGCAGTGCCAGGCCCCAATTCCCCCTGCGGTGCCTCATCATATGCAGGGCCACTGGCCAGGCAGGTGGCTAGGTCCCAGCAAGGCCACCCTGCTGCACAGTGTCCCCTGCATGCTGCTACCCAGCACCCCCAGAAACAGCCTGTCCTGATCCAAGCATCCCTTTTATTCCAGTAGCAGTGGCTGTGACCAAAAGGGAAGGAGGCACATAGTAGTGCAGGCACTTGGTGATGCAGGGTACAGCAGGATTGGGCCCAGCCCAGCCCTGCCACAGGGGCACTACCTGAGCTGCCACCTGCACCCAATTGTGCAGGGCTGTGGGAGGGCTGTCTCAGAGGGACAGGCCAGCAGTGTCACTACACATCTGTGGCTGGGCCCCACTCATAGCCTTCATCCTTGTCCGAGTCATCCCTGGCCCGTGTGAACCTCCTCCTCACCGCCTTGTGCTCGTATTCCCTGGGGGACAGAATGGTAGTGATGGCTCTGTGTGACAGAGATGGTGCCCTTCTGGGACTGTCCCCAGCCCTGGGCAGCTGCCACCCCCACCCCAGGGCACAGGGTACCTGATGCTGTCGTGGCGCTTGCCCTGCCGTGGTGGCTGTTGGGGCACCTGGGGAAGAACAGGTGGGGGTTGGCAGGGCAGGGGCCGTGCCCCAGGCTGGGGCATTTGCCCCTGGACACCCAGAACTGGGCACAGACACACAGTTGGACCCTGCAGCAGCCAGAGGTGATACCCTGCCTGTGCCACCAGGATGGGAATTAGGCCCCAGAGCCAGACACTGTGCCACCCTCTTCTGCCCCACTGGACTCTTGTATCAGTCTGGGGCAACGCACCTGTTCACTTTTGCTGTGGCTTGGGGCCAGTTGTGCTGGCTCGGAGGAGTCCAGGCCATGGCTTGGGGCCAGCTGTGCTGGCTCAGAGGAACGGGCCAGCCCGGGCTGGTCATAGGCATCCTCTGCCTCGCCATCAGTGTAGGCACCCGCTTCCCCATCCGTGTCATCGTAGTCACTGTTGGCGTGGCTGTCACATGTCAGGTAGCCTGAGGCCACTGTGCTCGGTGGGTTCAGTAGGTCCAGAGTGTCCTCGGGTGCTACATCTGCCTGAGGGGATGACAGAGAAGTGGGACCCCAGCCATGGGGGCCATGTGCAGCCCCATCACCTGCCTGGCTGCAGCCCCAGGTGGCCAAGCCTTGTCATAGAGGGTCCGTGCCCTGTACCTGCTCTGCTGTTGTCCAGACAGGCTGGCTTTGCTGTGTCCTTATGATGTCCTGTATCTGCTCGTACCAGGCATTGCCGCTGCCACTGAGGCTGATGGTGGCCGTGAAGAGGTGGCTGCAATACTTCTTCATCTTGTTGGCCTGGGCATAGAGGCGCTGGGAGCTCTTCCTGGAGTCCGGTGCCAGCCACTGCCGCATGGCCTTGATGCCCTGACGGCTCTCGGGCTCGCAGAACACCACCACGGGGTAGTACTGCACGTAATTGAGGCGCTCCACAGCCGAGGGTGTGATGTCCAGCAAGGCGTGCTTGTTCTGGGGCAGGGCACGGCCATCAGCCCTGCTGGGAGCAGGGATGGGGGCCATGGACTTTCCACAGGCCCCAGCTGGCTCCAAGGACATGGCAAAGGTCTCACCTTTTCTGCGATCTGCCGCACCGAGTCCAGCTTGATGACCTTGGACGATGCCCCATCTCGGGGCACGCTCGCTGCAGGACACAGAGATGGGGCATGAAGAGAGGCTGCAGCTCCGACAGCCCGAAGCTGTGTCCCCCAGGGAGAGGAGGGGAGAGGGCCAATGAGCCCAGGAAGGTGTTTGGGTGTCATAGGGAAGGAGCTAAAGGTAAAGAACTCTCACAGGGTCTGGCTGCTGGGTATGATTTTCTCCCTGTGTGGAGAGTGTGGGGGCACTTACGGGCAATTTCAAACAGCTCGGGCAGCTCCCTGCTCAGTTTCTGCACAGCGATATCTGCGATGGGGCCCAGGATCACTACCGGCCGCTTGAAGCTGGCTGTGGGAGGACAGAGGTGCTCAGGGTGGATGGGGGCAAGGGCAGAGCTCCCAGCACCCAGCCCCACTCCTCACGGTGCCCACAGGCCTGCAACTTGCCCTGCTCCTCCCAGGAGAGGGGGGCCCATCACCATCTGCAGCAGGGCAGCCCCAGGACCAATGTCCCCAAAGTGGTTCAAGCTGTCCTGGTACCCACCTTCCTTCAGGACCACCCTCTCATATGGTGGGTAGCGCCCCTGCTTTGTGAGGACAGACAGGTCCTCCCGGCTCTTCCGCAGCATCTTCTTGGCCCCCCGCAGGCCCCGCAGCTTCCAAAACTCAGCCCTTGCCCCGGAGGGATTGGCACCAGACGTGGCTTTCAGCACTGACTCCAGGCTGGCGATCTGCTCGGCCCTGGGAGAGGAGAGGGCTCAGCACCTGCAGCCTCTGGGTTTGAGGAGCAGTTCAGGAGAAGTTGGCACCCCTGCTTGGTGGCACAGCCAGGTGAGGCTGTGGTAGATTTCTCTCTCTGGGACTTTGGACAACTTGACCATCAGCTGCCCCACCACCCTGAGAAGGGATTTCACCAGCTCACACTTCCCACCACTGCCCCACCAGCCCTTGTCCTGCCTCTCACTGAGCCCACCATCCATGCCCCCAGCTCACTTGGGAGCCTTCCCTGGCTCTGCTTGTGTGGGAGCTGTTCCTGGCTCCATCCCTACCTGCTCCGGTTGGGTATGATGCCCTTCTCCTGCTCCCGCAGGTCCCTGCCCATGCGCACAGCCAGCCAGCTCCCCAGCCTGCCCCGATACATGGTGTCCAGCACGTGGAACACGTCCCCACGGACAAAGCTGAGCCCTGATGGCGTGTCCTTCTCAAAGTCAAAGTGTGTCCGGATGTAGAACGAGTCACCCACATTGGACGAGATCATCTTCCTGTAAACTGGAGCCCAGGGCAAGAGTGACCATCAAGGGAAGAGGTGGCTGAGGAAGAAGATGCTGGAGAGATTTGGGAAGGCACTAGGCTGGCTGGGAGGCTCCACAGTAGCCCTTGCTGCTAAGGAGAGTATTGGGGACACCTTTTCCTCCCATGGCATTCTCAGGCATTCTGGGGACAGTAGGGTCTGACTCCCCAGCACACTCTGGCCTCTCCAGACTGAGCCATGGTGCCAGAAAGCCCCTGTGCTCCAGGAAGCCAAGGCACAAACAGGGCTGGGATAGTCTGGTCCCCTCCCATCAGCTCTCTGGAGGAGCAGGGGAGAAGGACCACCCTGCAGGGGCAGGAAGGGCCATGGCACGTCCAGCAGGTCTGGTGCTTGCCCAGACAAGACCAAGGATGGAGAGGCACAAGCCCAGGATGAGCCTGGTCACCACTCACTGTCCTGTTTGCTCTGGGTCCACATTGTGACCTCCTCGCCCGGGGGCAGGGCCATGAGATATTCCACAGCCTCCTCACGGGTCAGGTTCTGGAAACTGGTGTCATTCACCTGCCAGAGAAAAGCACTTGGACATGATCCACTTGGACAGAGGGCATAGGCACCAGCAGGGGACCCAGAGACAGCAGTGCCCAGGGCAGAATGGGAAAGGGAACTGGTCCCTGTCACCCTGGAGTTGATACCCTGGGGAGATACTGGACCCAAAAGGGCTGGGGCCAGTCCAGGTGCAGCATTTTCAGCCCTGGGTACCTGCAGGATCTGGTCACCTTCCCGAACACCCTGGCTGTCAGCGAGGCTCCCCTCCTGCACGCTTGACACAAAGATGCCCACGTCGTTCCCCCCCGTCAGCCGCAGCCCCACGCTCTTGGCCTTCACAAACCGCACAACCCTGGAGCTGGTGCTGCACCTGCCATGGGGAAGTACAGTCAGCCCCGTGGTGACATGCTAGGACAGGACAGTGAGGAGCTGACCCTGTGATCCCAGTCCTGTTCCACAGCAGCTCCTCATGTCCCCCAGTCATTCCCCCTTGCAGACATACTCATCCTTGTGGGCAGCTCGGGCAGTGGGGCTGGTGTGGGGGCTGTGCCCATCCCCCTCCATGGTTTCCAGAAGGTCTGCAGGAAGAAGAGCTGGTCCAGGAGCAGCAGTGATTGTGCCCTGGCACAGCTCTGCTGGGGCTTTGGGCAGTGGAGATGCACAGGAGCCTGGAGTCCACTCACCTGGGCCCCGAGCATTGGCTGCAGTCATCTCGGCCACAGGCTCCCTGCTCAATCGTCTCCTCTCCCTGGAACAAGGTCGAGTAGGATTTAGGCAGGGCACAGGCAGGCAGTGTCAAGTGGGTGGTGGAGACAGCAGAGCAAGCTGGCAATGGCAGTACCACCTCCAGGCATATTGGCTTAGGAATGGAGAACCAGCCCCCCCAGAGAGGTGGAGAACACAGCAGGATCTGCCAGGGGACAGAGGGGATCATGGGGATAGTGTGGGCCTTACGGTGGTGAATTGGTCCTGGCAGCAGCTGGAGGTCGTGGGGACGCCTCTGGAGATGGGGGATGGGACAACTCAGAGTCGATGTCAGAGATATCTGCAGCAAGAGGAGGGGAGATGCATTAGTGCCTGTGCAGCCCCTGTGCTGTGTATTTGACCCTGCACTGTGTCTCCTCACCGTCCATCCGGGAGCTGTCGCTCTGGCTGTCAACATCAGGGATGCTGACCAGGAACTGCCGGTGGTCCCGCAGGATGAGCAGGGTCAGGATCCCCTCTGTCCTCTCAATGAGCTGCTGGGTTTCAGTCAAGGACATGTCCTGGCTGGCTACCCCATTGATCTGGAGGGGCAGAGTGGGAGGCCTTAGGGCACCTGCTCCTGGGAAAGCCACCACTAGAAACACCCCACTGGGATGGGATGCTCTAAGTGCCATCTTCCTGGTCCCTTCCCAGCCCCTCCAGCCCAGCCCTAGCTCCCGAAGCTTCACCTGTTCTATGTCTCTGTTCCTGGCTGCCTCCCAGTATGACCTCATTCTGTACAGAGGAAACATTAGCACAGCTCCTGAACACCCACTTCCACCTGCCTGGGGCCCTGCCCAAAGGCAGGAGCTGCACGGACCCCTCAGACACCTGAAGCTCAGTTTTCCTTTGCCCTGGACCCAGCACTGTCCTTCCATGCCCAGGCCTGGTGCTGGGGAGTAAGGCCCCAAGCAGGCCTTGGGACTGGGATCTCCCTGAGTGGTAGCTGCTTTTCCCAACAGAATGTCGGATGTAATCCCTTGTTTGCCCCAGTGTCACTTTGGCAGCAGACACGGGTCTGCCTGGACCAGGTGTGCAAACAAAGGGTCTCCCTCCATTTCCTCCTCCCCAAATACTTTAGGCATGGTTTTACCTGACAAACATCTCCATGACTGTCATCCAATGAGGACAAGACCCCACTGTGCCAGCAGGACATGCCACCAGCCCTGGCAACGCAGGGAGCTGGGCCCTGAGAGCCCCCGCATGGTCCCTGGGACAGGCATGGGGGGCTGGGGCAGGGAGTGGGCATGAGGCAGAACTGCCTCCAGCACGGCCGTGGCTGGGCCCTGCAGTGACATTAGCCAAGGACGAGCCCTCCAAAGAGGGGCAGATGAGACCCCCAGCAAGTGCTGTGCACCCTGTGCATACCTTCAGGATGAGGTCTCCCTCCTGCAAGGAGCTGCCCTTGGCCGCCAGCCCGCTCTCCACTATGTGCTTGATGAAGAGCTGACTCCCCAGCTTCAGGCCATACTCTGCACCAGAGAGAGCCGTGGTGGTGGGAGAGCCAGGCAGATGCAGGACTCCCTCAAAGCACCCCCTCGGCACCATCCCCACAAGCCCCAAAGCTGAGTTCTGTAGCCCCCGACTGAAGGCAGGAGGTTTAGTGTACCCAGCATGGTATGCACTGTCCCCTTGCTGCAGTCAGACCCTGGCACCCACCCAACCACTGCCTCCTCCTTGGGTGAAGGCATGGCCAAAAATCAGGCAACAAGACCCAGGAACAGCAGGAGCAGGAGGGCCTCACCTTCATTCTGCTTCTGCTTCACCAGGACTGACGTGATGGGCTTCATTGGCACATCCTGGCGTGGCAGCCGCTTGAAGCCCGACACCAGGGCCAGCCCATTGGTGTCCCCGTCCTGGCCAAAGGTGTTGGCAGAGCCATGTTGGTCGTGGCCTCTCCAAACCGAGCCACTCTGCATCCAGCGGCTGCTGTCCTGGCTTCTCCTCCTGCTCCGTGGCACCGGCTTGTGGTGACGACGGTCATCGTGGTGGTGACCAGAGCTCCTCTCGCTGGACGAGTCCCCATCATAGCCCTGGCTGTGGTCCAGGTCATCCCGGGAGCGGTGCAGCCTGTAGTCATCATCTGAGTCATAGTGCCGGGCCACAGCAGGGGACCCAGGGCTGCTCTTGCTCACAGGGAGGTGAATCTTCTTAGGTCTTTTCAGCGTCTGCAGGTGCAAAGTGAGCAGGAGAGCATGGTGGGTACAGCTGTCTCTGCCAGGAGATGTCCCTGCAGCAATTCCCAAGCCCCAAACCCTGTGTGTGTGTGTGTGTGTGGGACAGGGGAGCTGGGATGGGGACAAGCACAGTGTGAGCATGATGGCAGCCCCACCTCCCACCACAGAGCACACTCACAATGTTGGCAATCTTGCCACAGGTTTTAAGTGTCTGGATGGCAAAGGAGGATGGGACGTTCTCCATGGAAAGTCCATTCACCATCACGATGTGATCCTTCCTCCTGGGAGGGAAAAAGCAGCTGTGACTCTGTCCCGGGCACAGTTCCCAGCCCAGGGAGCTGGTGGGGTGGTGAGTGTACCCCAAGGGATCCCATTCCAGCCAGGCAGGGCAACAGTGGTGCTGGCCCTGTCCCAGGAGAAGCGATTCTCCATCCTTCCCACCCTCACTGGCACCAACCCCCCCATGGCCCCATGCACTCACTGGAGCTGACCCATGGCCGGTCCCCCAGATACCACATCTGAAACAAACACCGCTGTGTCCCCAGTTGTCCTGTTGGGACGGTCACGGCCTCCGGAGACAGCAAAGCCAAAGCCCCGGTGAGGGTCCTAGTGGGCGTGGGCAGAAGGGGAGGTCAGGCAGAGTTGATCCCACAGACCCCATTCCCTCCCACGGTGAGAGGCCACACTCACCTTGCTCAGTGTCACCGTGTGCTGCTCCCAGATCACCATCTCCTCCATGGTGGGCACCCACCAGCATGAGCCGGGGACAGCAGCGGTGGCAGCCGGACAGCCGGGGGGCTCTGACCGGCTCTGGCTCCTCTTTGCTGGCCCCTTCCTCAATCCAACATCAGGCTGCAACAAAAAGCAGCAGCAAATCTGAGTCGTAAGCACTAGGGACCCTGCATGGCTCCAAACCCAGAGCTGCCTCTGTGCACCATGGGTGGGGGTCCATCTCCATCCCCTCAGACACATGTCCATGGAAGGGGAAGTTTTACACAGGGTGAGGACAGGACTCATCTCCATGGCTGGGACCCGCTGTCCATGCCATCCTTGTGGTCTCACTCCCCTCTGTCCTCCTGGAGCCGGCAGACCTTGGAGTGCTGCTCTGGATGGTGTTCCAGTGGCTGGGGGAGGCCTGGGGTAATCATTCACCCGACAGGCAGGCTGCAGCCACGGGTGTGGAGGGCAGAGTCCCCTCTGCGTCACCTGCCGAAACCAGCCCAAGTGTCTCCCTGCCACCCAGGGACATGTGGGACCACGGGGTAGCTGGGGCTGGGCAGGACCCCAGTGTGGCAGCACCCACTGTTCTGGCACTGGGAAAGCTGATAATAAACAGGAACTCCCAGTGTGGCATCAGGTGGTTTCAGCTGTATCATCAGTGTTGTTCATGTTCCCTGGACACCCACAGGTGACATTGTGTGAGCTATAGGTCCAAGAGACACCAACCTGGATCAGCCAGACCATCCCCCTCCCTAGGGCGGTAACATCTGCTGTGCCAGAGCTGCCCCAATGCCACCCAACACAGCTTCTCACTGTCCCCAGCTGGCTCCCACTACTGTCCCACCACTGTGGTGCCACAAACTGACCACAAACTTGCGTTCCACTGCTGCCCGTAGCTCTCCCCAGGCAGTGGCTGGGGCAGCATGTGGATGGCAGCAGCTCCAGCAGCACAGGCAGGGTGCCCACGGTGCCACAAAACCCTGTCCCTGTCCCTGTCCCCAGTCTCCCCCCAAGACCTGGCGTAGGGCCTGCACCAGCCAAAGGCCGAGGCTGGCAGCAGGAGGAACCGGCTCAGCCGGTTTCCGACAGAAACCAGCGCGCACCTGGAATGGCCCCGCAGGGAGAGGCAGTATCTGGGCAGAGCTGACCACGGCCCAGCCCGACACACCCAGCACTGGGCACCGGCGGCGCTGGGAGCCCCACACTGCCCCACGCTGCCCCACACATGTACCGTGGCAGCACCTCCCAGGGGTTTTGAAGCCAAACAAAGCCGAGCTGTGCTGTGGCAGCTCATCCCACTGCTCACTTCGGGGCTGTGCCTGGCCCCGGGTGACGCCACCAACTGTGCCTGCCATGGGGACAGAGTAGGGGGATCGTTTATCGTAAAGTGACACTCACTGCCCACCCCAGCCGTGGACACAGCCAACCCCCCTCCCTTGATAGAGGTCCTCATCCTGAGAACCTCAAAGCCTTCCTGGGATCAGCGAGGTCCCTGCTCTCAGCCAGTGCTGCAAAACCACTCAGCCCTTGTCTGGTCCTGGCTATGCAGCACCGAGGTCCCGGATCCCTCCAGAGGCTGCTCTATCCCAGCCCCTCCCAAAGAGCGATGGGCTGATCCCGACCCCCTGCTCTGGGAAAAGGTCTCTGGAAGAACTGCTACGGACCGAGAGTAATTCAGCAGCAGGGAGGCACGTCCTCCAGCCCTGGGGCGTGGAGCTGCGATCCTCCGGGGTATCTCCCTGCTCGGGGGCAGAGCTCCAGGAGGGTCACTGGGTCCTGGAGCCACCCAGATACGGACAAAGCATGGCCGGTTCCCCAGGTAAAAGCACGGCTAAAAGCCAGAAAGCACGGCCGACAGATCCCGAGGGACAGAGTTAGGCACTCACCGAGCCTGGGATCCGACCAGGAAGGAGCTGAGCTCCCGGGCTGGTGGCAGTGGTGTCACTCCAGGGTGCCTTGCGTAACCCTTTGTGGCCCAGACTCTCCCTGCAGCGGGGAAGGAGCAGGAGGGGGGTCCCGGGGCAGCTTCCCGGGCACAGCAGGTCTCCCGGAGGGCTGTCCCTGGTGTCCTCCACTGTGATGGTGGCTCAGCCACCTGCACTCACCGCCCTCCCAGCGCTGCACCGGGACAGGCTCACAGGATGCTGGTGGTGGCGGTTCCCCCCCTCCCCAGTCCTTGCCCTGTCCAGGGAAGCGGTGGGACTCTGCCCCAGATTCCCAAACCCTCCCAGCGTCACCCACTATCCCAAGAGGGGACAGACACGGGGGCCAGCCTGGGGATCCCTGTCCTGGGAGGTGTGGGGGAAGCTGGTGATGGCTGCTGCCCCCTCTCCTCCCCTTCCCTTGCCCCTGTCAGCACCTGAGGACCAGGCCCCCGTCATCCCTCGTCCCGCGGGGCCGCTTTCCTGCGGTGACAGCGATCAGGTCCACGCCGCGGCTCTCCGCCTCCCGCCGGGGCCGGTACCGCTCCCAGCCCAGCGCCGAGGCGGCGACGGGGGACCAGTTTCTGCGGAAGCCCCCGGCCCGCAGCCGCCACCCCGGAGCCGGGGCCATGCCGCCGCCCGCCCCTCCGCTCGCTCCTCGGCACCGGCTGCTCCC
>VZTZ01016377.1:70431-110623 GCA_013400955.1 Drymodes brunneopygia
CGGCCGAGCCCCCCCGCGAGGCGCTCCGAGTGGTTCGGTCCAGCCCCCCCCCTCCCCGGAGTGCGCCCCCACCAGACACCGCGTGGTCCCGTCCAACTGCTGCTTCCCTTCCCCCTTCTCCCCGGACCCGGGGTGGTTCCGGCCCCGGCCCGGGACACCGGGGACACCGGCATGGGGCTCCCCCGGCTCTGTCATCGGCAGTCTCGGAGCTGCGAGGGGCAGCGGCGATACCCGGACCACCATGCGGGGCAGAGGCCGCCCGCCTCCGGCACTGCTGCCAGCCCCTGAAACGGCCCCGGGGGGCCTGGAAGGCCGTGGCAGGGCCGGCGTGCCCCGTCCCCTCTTGGGGGTCGTTTCCCGGAGATTACAGGGTGGGGGTGGAGGGGTTGCTCGAGGCTCCGGGCAGACCCTGGCAGCGGGGGCCCGTTTGTCAGGGCCCGGAGCGAGCTCGAGCTCGGCAGCGGCATTAGCAGGTTTGGGGTTCCTGAGTGGCAGGATGGATCCATGGGGCTGTGCCTGTGCACCTGCCCCCGCCTCCGCTGCTGCCTAATTATTTCTAGCTCATTAACAGCCTCAGGATTGCTGGCTGAGCCGTGCTCGTGATGTTCAGCCCCGCTGCTGCCGGGCTGACAACGTTCCTCCGCAGGCCCGACATGGAGCTCCGGGCACCTGCCGGAGCCCGGGGTGCTCAGAGGGTTTGGCTGTGTGATGATAGCGATCTCCGTGTCGTCAGGCCTTTAAACGAGCATCATTAGATCTTCTGAGGACCACCTAATTACAATGGAAGCCATGTAGTTCGCAGATGTCATGGGTGTAGTGTGTAACTTTGGTTAAGGTGCCGAGGTTTAGGCTGCAGGAAGCTGTCCCCAGCCGTCCTGCTGAGGTTCTTTGGAGCTGCAAGGAAATATAGGGGCTGGCAGCCTGCAGCCTGCCTTCCTCAGGCACCTTGGAACGGCAGGCTGTACTCCCACACACCCTTGGACCTCTTTTTGGGAAGTGTTCTCCCGGCACGGGGAGGGATGGCTGGTGATGCCCAGGGTGTGAGAGAGAACCTCTTGCTGATCAGAGTCACAGAACAGTTTGGGCTGAAAGGGACCTTAAGGCCCATCTTGTTCTGCCCTTCTGCCATGGGCAGGGACACCAATGAACAATTAAAGTATCATTTGTCCTGCTGATTTCTCTGTCACCTTTCTGGTTTTTGGGAAGGGTGGATGGTTGCTCAGGTCTAGGCAAAGTGTCTATGGAGTCTGTTGCTCAGGAATGGTTTAAGCAGGGAGCGTATATTTTTCTTCTTCCATGAGCAAGTAAACCTGAATTTACAAACCTGTAGGCTGTCTTACCTTGCGCTGATAGTAAAAAAGATGAAACAGAGCCAGTAATCTCACTGATGCTTTGATTTCTCAAGTCAAGTTGCTTACTCCTCACTTGGGTAGCGTCCAAATTGTGTCACTTGGCCTCAGCCGTGCTTGCAGCTGGAGCTCCTGGTGGGCTGGGGACAACGTGCACAACAGCAAATGAGTTTTTGCTGGAGAAGAGCAAAGCTCGAGGGGTGGAGGTGGCCTTTGGTGGGCTGTGGGAAGGCACAGCTGCATCTGCATGGGGTGGGCTGTGCTGCGGGTCTGGGGTTGTCACTGTGCTCCATGGTCTGAACTGGGTGGCAAATTCCCATAACACTGGTGCCTTTGCTGCTGTCTGGAGGTGTTAAAGTGCTCATGGCCCACCTGCTTGGGCGCTTTGTGCTGTTCCCCTTGTGCTCACTGCTGTACATGTGCCGTTGCTGAAGGATCACCAGCATAGCTGAAACCTGCTGCTTGGCTCCTGTCTGGAGAGGAGGCATCTGAATGCTGTGCTCTGCCTGAACAGCACAGCAGGGTTAATCCAGACTGTGGGTCAGGCCAGCAAAGACCCTCGCCAAGCCCTCAGTAATTATAGAAAAATTACCAGTTAGTCTGGTACAGGACTAAAACTGCATGGAGAAGGGATGGAAGTTGGGGTGGCCTTGGCAGTAGGTGGACTTAAGGTACAGAGTGTTCTGAAGGGAACTTTTGTAAATCTCATGCTTTGAGGGAGAAAACCTCACTTACTGCCAGCAGCAGGGCTCATTCATGGACACACAGGCCCAATTCGTCCCTTCCTGAGACCTTGGCTTAGAAAAGTTTTGTGACTAACTAGTTGAAAAAGGAGTTTTGCAATCTAATGGGTGCAGATGCTTGCTGTGCCTTCTCTCTGAATCTGTACCCTCATTCCCTAGGGAGGGACTGCAGGGAGTGTAAGGGGCTGCTGCAGGGTTCTGGTGAGCAGTGGGCAGGAGCAGAGGTGTTGTGGGGTGACAGGTGAGCACTGGGCTGTTTCAGGCTGGGGTGCCCTGATCCCAGGGATGGTTGGGTAAGCAAGTGGTGCATCATCACTCCTCTAACCAGGAGCAGTCTGGAGACACAGGGTCTGGAAACCTTTTATCCAAGAGTGGTCGAGTTATGGGAGAGCTGTTACTACAAAAGAGCTGGCACTGTCCAAGTGTTGGACCAGCAGAACTGGCCTCCATCATCTCCTTTCTAAAGTGGGAATTCTCAGTCTAATGGGGAAGTAAAGTTTACATTGGGCTTGTTTCCATTGGTCAGGTCTCCCATTACACAGGGTGTGATCTGTCCATCACTTATGGTCCAGAGTTGGAGCAGAAGCCTCCAATGTGTTCTTCAAGGTTGGAATCTGATGCTTTAGGGAACTGAAATGATTTAGCAAGAATTTACATTTGTGTTGGGCAGCTGACTTGCTGTACCTGCAGCTGAAGGAGCAAAATGAAGATCTCGGCCCCAGCCAGGTGTGCTGTGTGCTGGTGGCACCTGTGTGGCTGTCTCCAAAAAGCACTGGGAGAGCGTTGATTGCGATAGCCTAGGAACAGTGTTGCAACTCTTCCCTCTTAGCAGTGATAACTTTGAAGTGACTTTTGAAGGGTTGCTGGAAGCAATTTTTTTCAGTGAGCAGATTAGAGATAAGAGAAGAATTCCACCCTGTGGGGCATAAGCAGTTTAATTCATACCAACTCGATGGAGAAGGGAAATTGAAGAGAGCTTATCAGCTTGAGGAAAAAATCAAATGTAAACATCATCCCCAGCATGATTATGGTTCACAGCTTAGTTGGATGTCACATGCCTCTGTGCTGTGAAATGGTGCTGGCGAGGATGATTACACAGGGAGTCAGCCAGGCAGGAACAGGCAGAAAAACACCCTGCGCCTTGAACTCTTAAAAACCCTGCAGTTACTTCACAGTCAATAAGTCACAGCTCAGCTGCAGGGAAGGAGGAAGGTAATGAAAATAGAATTCAGGCTGCTCTTGCAAATTAATTGTTCTTTAAGATATGAATTGGCTGGGGGCACACAGGGAGGCTGGGATGATGGAGCCTGGGAGCTGGGAAGGGCAGTGTGTGCAGCAGGGAGATGTGGGCACTGCCCAAAGGATGCTGAGCTTCCTGTGTTGGTGTCGGGGCAGGCTGGAGAACGAGTCCCTGAGAACACACAGGCCATGGAATGATTAATCTCATTTTCATTTACCAGCATTTGACATTGACCTGTATAGAACAGCCCATTCCACCACTGCTGGGGCCGGGTCTGGCAGAGCTGCCACTGCCTCGTCCCACTTGGGAGGCACATGGACCTCTCTGGAAGAGCTCCTCAGGGAATGACCTGAGTGGATTCAGTATGAACAGTGTCTAATATGGGAACTATTATTGAAGTGATTCACTGACATGACCATTATGGGCTCTTGCCAAATGCACAATCTTAATAAATATGGTTTTCCCATATAAAGTGGTTAGCCTGAAAAGCAGCAGCAGGAATTCCAGCACTCTCTTCCTTCATGGACACATCTTTCAGTTAGCACCAGTTGACTCCAGAAATAGGCTTGCCACAGCTGTGTGATACCCTGACAAAGACTTGAGAGCTCTTCTCATCACTTGCTGCTTCAGCTTTGTCAATGTTTGATTATTCCCATCCATCCATTTGGGCTGCCAAGCATATTCCCATGTACCATGATTAATCTCTAGAGGCCTGGCAGGTGCCTCACTCCCAACATGGGTGGGGTACCATGTGCTTGCTGAGAATGCATTCACAACCAGGGACAGACATGAGCACAGCAGAGGGGGATATCACGGAAACAAAAGCACAGGAAGAAAGAGGGTCATGTAAAAAACCAAACTTGTGACCTGTGTGAAGTGGGTTTGGTCTTGAGCCCCATCAGCATAAACCTCAGCAGAGCCCAGCACTGCTCACCTGCCTCCCTGGGGAGCATGTGCCAAAGGGAAAGCAGCTGCTGGCTTTCCCAGGCTCTCCACTTCCTCTGGGGAAAACTTGCAGACTGAGTCCCTGGACAGCTTCTCCAAGAGCCCTGCACAAGCCAGTGGTCATGCAGTGATATTGGGGCTTTTCCTTGTTAGGTAGGTCTTTGAAATACTCAGTTCCTAAGGAGCCTGGCACTTGTTTGTTTGACTTTTTCAGTGATGCCAATAGCTGATTTAACCTCCAGACTTTCTGGAAAGCATTTTTTGTAATTAAAAAGCTAAAAGTGATTAGAGCAGCTTTTCTTTTAGTTTGTCTCCTCACCCATATATTTAGCAGAAAATGCTGTCAACCCCTAATTAAGTGTCATGGTATTCCACAGTGTGTTCTTGTGGCTTCCCCAGCTTACATGTGGGTTTTGGCACTGGCTTGTGGTGAATTAGCAGGCTGAGTCAGAGGACTGGGGTGGGAAGGAAATCTGAAGCTGGCAGTGTGCTGGGTTGCCCCAGTGTTCCCAGCCCTGCCTATGCCACTGGTCACCACTTACTCTGATGTTTTTATCTCACAGCTCTGGGGAGAGGCTGTGAGTCCCTTTGCTTCTCTTCCAGCTTTCTTTGAAAGCAGCAAGCTTTCAGCTACAGCAAGCCTACTGCTCTTTCCTAATTCTGTTGAAAAAAACACGAACATGTACAGCTAGGGCATCAGTGTATGATGTGAAGGGTTCTCTTAAACATTTACTGTGACACAGAAGCAGGCTGGAATAATCCACATGTGGAGAAGAGCTGTGTCCTTTTATAGCATGGAGCTGGCATGTTCTTTACAGTTGCACCTCAGGCAGATGCCCATGAGAAGTGCTGTCCCTCTGAATAACTGCTCGACTTTGGATCTGGAGCTGCAGGAAACAAACTTTGCTGTGCCCAACCACTGCCTGTGCAGTTTGCATTCAGTGTGAGGAGTGTAAATGTTTTGCAGACTCATCAAGGGGGCCCAGTCTTCATCTCCTCCGGAATCAGCAGAATCTGCATGTTCTCTTTACAGAAATTGCTACTAGAGAGGGTGGGGAAGACTTCCTGGGAGAAAAGAGAAGTTGTAAACCAGCTGTTTGCCTTCATCATTTAAGACCTGCCTATTACATGAGGAGTGTTTGAAAGGCAAGGGCCCACATTCCAGGAGCACAACTGTAGCTGCTGCTGCTGCCCAAGGCGCTCCTTGATCCAGGAAAGGGAGCCAGGTCATGGCCCAGGGTTTGTCACAAGACCAGCCCAGGCAGATCCGCGTCCATGACTGAAAGGGCCTGGAGATTAGCTGAGCATAGGAACAGCACAGGCAACAGCTCCTGTCTTTGTTCTGGGTGAAACAGCTCAGTCTCCTGAACTGGGAGGAATTAATGGTTTACAAGACGAGGGCAGCTTTGCCTTGTTTGTGGTCAGTAAAACACAGCAGCACTGCTGGGACGGTGCCACTGGCGCCGTGGCTGGTGCGGAGCTTGGTCAGCCTAGTCAGACTCACAGAGCTCAAACGTTGCTTTTTGCTTTACTGCATAGTGTTCCACCTCTCCCAGCCACACAGGGGAATGAGGTTTGGTTCAGCTTCTGCCATGTGCTCTGGCTCCCGCTGTTAAAGCTCTCCTGCTTCTGCTCTCCTGTGGGAGCTCTTGCATGGGTCTTGGTGGCTCCTGCAAATGAATTTTCATGCTCTGAGGGCCTATTTAGGAACAGCAGCTGTTAACTCTTCATTTAAACTCAGTTATGCTTTTTCGGACAAAGTTCTGTCAACCTGCTGACTCTTCACATTCAAGTTGTCTGTGTTCCTGTACCACGGCAGACACCTCCTGATTTCTTTTCCAGAAGATCTGGTAGTGCTTTGACCTCAGCCATCTCCTGGAGGAAATGCAGCTCACCAGAGGAAGGGAGTGCTGGGATGGGAGCCAGTCGGGTCTCTGCTCCTTCACTGAATTTAGTAAATCAGAGTAATTCCCCAGCTGTTTCATGTTTTTTCCATAGGAGAAGAGTTCTGCTGCTTTTGGGACCAGGGACCTGAGTTCACAGTCGTTTAGCAGGGCTGGTGTTGGAAGCCTGTCCTTAGTATGACCCAAACTTTGGGCACATCACAATGCTGTGAAATCGACACCCTTCAAAATGGGTGTCTTGAATGTGTCAGTCTGTGCTGGTGACCATGTTGTGCTTCTGCAAGAGTAGAATTAGTCAAGATTGTTTTGCCTGCTCATTTGCTGCCTGACAAGATGTTGTTTAAATTGCTAGTTAGACTTTTCTTTCCCTTGGAGTTTGCTGTTCTCAGTTGCTGCTTTATATTCTGTCACCCCAAGTAAGTGAAGGTCCAGATTTCCAGTGGCTGAGACAACCACTGCGTTTGGTGAAGCGCAACCTGGTAGAATTGATGATTGACTCAGAAACATGTCATCTCCATTGAAAGAGCATTGTTTGCAAAGCCAGTCTATTGGGAATTCAAACTTGATGCCCAAACTTGCTTTCTGCCTCCCTGGTTAACGTTGGGTTCAACCCACCTGCACATCCCACCTGGTCAGAGGGGTCTTGCCAACCCTATGTGGGACAGGAAGGCCAGGGAGGAATGAGGTTGGTGGAATAAAAGCAATTCTTCTGTGTATTTAAAGCAGGAGCAATGTAGGTCACCTTAATCTGCTCTCCCTCCTCCCTTTCCTGTGGGATGGAAGAGCATCCCGGCCACATGTGCTGCAGGGTGATAATGAGGGGGACCACCCTCATCTTGCTACTGTCGACCTGTGGAGCATCCTGTGACCTTGGGAGGCTTCTTTACCTGTTTATTACCTACCAAAAAAATTAAATATAGCTCTCCAGCAGTACTGCAGAACAGTCTTGTTTCTGTGCATGAGATAAATGACTTTAAGGTGGTTTAATTCAATTATTTCAATTATTTTTGGACTGGAATTCCTGGTTTGTGGATGGAACTGTGATTTTGTTTACAGGGCAAGTTAACAGCATCCTCGTGAGCTCTAGGAATTTACTTGTTTTTTCACTGGTTGTAGTTGGGCAGCCGTACAGTCACAACACTGCTTCAGATGTTGTTCAGTGCTGGTCCTGTCAGCCCTCCAGTGATGGAGCTGGCTCAGAACGGCTGTGTATGGATTTTATCTCAGTCAGGGCTGCCTGAGCTCAGGTAATTCAGGCCACTTGGCACCAATTTGAGCAACCTGAGTGGGAGCAGTTTGGGTTGGTGCATTGATACAGCTCACAAAGGGTTCAGAGCACTTGAGTATTTTTATGTAATAGGCAAGTTTTGAGAGGTTTTGTGAAGTCCTTTTGAAGCTCAAGACTCATCTCCTAAGTCCTGTGAGGCTCCTAGCAGACTGCAGTGCCAGAAACCATAGAGTCATAGAATCTCCTGGATTGGAAGGGACCCATAAGGATCATTGAGTCCAGCTTGTGGCCCTGCACAGGAGAACCCCAAGAATCCCACCAAGTGCCCAAGAGCATTGTCCAAACACTTGTGAACTCTTGCAGAGCTCAGGTGACCTTAGCCACCACCAGGGACATGTCCTGCTTTGTCGACGCAGTTGATGAAATCTTGGAGTCACAACAGCTGAGATGGGACATGGCTGGATTCTGCCCTTGGAGCCTATTTGGTTTTGTTACTACTTTGTCTGCAGTGGATTCCACAGAGGGGATAGCCCAGCTTCAGTCAGTTGTCACCTCTGGTGTCCATTGATTGTACTTGAGGTCCTGATAAACTGAGGGATTGAAGAAAAGCCTTCAGGCTTGGCATAAGGCCTAGAAACACACGTGTGCATTGTACAAAGTAAAATGAAAGTAATGAGCTGGAGCCTGCCATGGCCACTGGTTGGGTCTTTCCAGTGTGAGGTTGGGAACTGGAGCTCACCCTGGCTTCGTGACACTGGTGGTGTTTCCCACGTTGGTTAATGGGGGGAGAGGAAAAAGTGATGGACTTTGTTAACTGCTCTAAAAAATCAGGGAAGATCTGCCTGTCTTTGTGCTGGGAAGATCTGCCTGTCTTTGTGCTGCCTTGTCATGTTTGGCAAATTCTGTGACCTGGGTCAAGACACAAGGAAATATTGCCAAAGCCTCTGCTTTGAGCAGGATGCAGCAGCTGAGGACAAAGATGCTGCAGTAGTTTTTCTTTCTGTAGTTTCTCTGCACATCTGAAGGACCATATTTTGTGGATTTTTCAGTATAAAATTGTCCATTATTGCATTTTTCAAAGGGAGGGAGCTGGCTAAAATCCTCCTCTGGCTGAGTGCTCCTTCCCTGAATGTGCTAATGACACTTCAGCAGTCACAATCACTCCACTTGGATGCTGATGTGGAACTTGGTTGTCTCTCTGCATTCTTGATTTCACAGTTTCTGTCAGTGTAGCTGGTTCTGCATCCCTTGTGCCAGGATGAGGGGATGGCGTGCTCAGTCCCACATGCAGCCGACAGGGCAGATGTAATACCTGAAACCACTTGTGTTCTCTTTAAATGTCACTTTTAACTGGGTGTCATTTGCAAAATGACAGTTTTCCTCCTCTCTGTATGTGTTGGGTGCTGCTCTCTCCATCTGGTTGGCTGTGTGTTGACGGGGGCAGTGTACAAAACGCAGAGCATTTGCTGGCAGAAATGCAAATTGTAGAGATGTAAAATAGTCCCTGACTTCAAAGCTGGAATAGAGAGAGCAGAAAATGAAGCTGAAGTCTCAAAGCTGTGCTTGTCACTGTTAATGACATGCTCAGTTACAGACACTTGCTGAGGTGGAATTCAGAAATAATGCCTTGGGTTCACTTTTGACTAACAGGTGGGGATTATTTGGAGGTTTAAATAGCACGTGTTATGGGTGGTTTTTGTGGTTGGTAAGGACTGTTCAATGATAGGAAGGTTAACAATTGCCTTTGCTTAATGTAATGTTTTTTTCACCTGTAATTCTGATTTACATTACAAGACAGTGAAGTTTTCCAGGACGTAGATACTGTGTTGCATTTTGTAGCTTTTCATAGTGTCCTGGAATACCCTGAGTTGGAAGGAACCCACAGGGATCATCGAGTCCAACCCTGCACAGACACCCCAACAACCCCACCCTGAGCATCCCTGGCAGCGCTGTCCAAACGCTCCTGGAGCTCTGGCAGCCTCGGGGCCAGGACCATTCCCTGGGGAGCCTGGGCAGTGCCCCAGCACCCTCGGGGGGAAGAACCTTTCCCTGAGATCCATCCCAAGCCCTGACACAGCCCCAGCCGTTCCTGGGGTCCTGTCCCTGTCCCAGAGCAGAGCTCAGCCCCTGCTCCTCCCCTCAGTCTCCTCTGCTCCAGCTGAACGAGCCAAGTGCCCTCAACCTCTCCTCAGACTCTTCCCCAGCTCTGTGTCCCTCCTTTGGACATTCTCCAACAGCTTCAGATCCTTCTGATACTGTGGTGCCCAAACTGCCTCCAGAACTCAAAGTGAGGCTGCAGCCTCATACTGATTGGTATGCATATGCATTTTTTTAATTCCAAGATACTTCTTCTCTACCCAGCATCTCTTCAGGCTTAAATTAATTTTGATGGCAGAGAACTGCTGACATAGTCTTTCTCCTCTGTAGTCTCAGAAGGTTGGATGTTTGTTTTCATTTCAGTATTGGACAGGAGTCACTGGTGGATTAACTATCTGGGACACTCTTTTGAGCAAGTGGTTTCTGGACTGATTATGCCAGAAAATGCTTATTAAAGAAAATGAGAAATGTTGCAGTTTGGGAGGAACTTGGTTTAATATGTGCAGGCTCTGGTTTTGTATGGATGGGGTGGCAATGCACAAGCTTCCACAGCAGATGAGATTTAAGGTTTATAACAATCTCAGAGAGATACTGTGGCTCCCTGAACTCCCAGGTTTTAAAACACAAAGATTGGATTTATTTTTAATCTTTTCTAAATGGAAAACTGGGAGTGCAAGGAGGCTGGAAGTGCCCAGCATGAAGAACAAACTGTAACCTAGAGAAACAAGGTTGGTTTTTACAGCAGTTGAAGAAATGAAATATAAATGCAAGTTTTGCTGTGAAGTGGGGTACAAACTTAATCTGTAAGGGTGAGGTGGGGTGAAAAATGACTTAATTCAAGACCTGTGGGAGGGAGGGATAAGATGTGTCTGAGTGGCAGCTGCTCATCTAAAGGAAAAAGGAGTGTGTTGCAGGCAGAAGTAGCAAGTGCTGCCTGGTACTTCATGTTTTCTATCTGAGCTCCTGCTTTTGACTTGACAAGAAAACGGTCTCCAAACCTCCTTTGCCTTAAGACGCCTTTAAGTTCTGACAAAACCAATGCTCCCATTTTGGTGAGGAGGAAGCCAAGAAGCCTCATCCAAAACTGCAGAGCTTGGTCAGGCTTATCCTTAAAAGGGGCCGCAGTACCTGCAGGATGGTTCTGCTCCATCACACCTGCCTTCTCCTCTTCCCACGGGCAGCCTTCAGCTCCTGGCTGCTCGGAGCCTTCCAAGTGCCCTTGTGCTGTGCTTTGTGAGAAGAACTCCCCTGCTCAAACCTGCTTGGCTTCCTTGGTGCTGCTGGGGAGCCCCACTGCTTGGTGGGGACAAAGCTGTAGGCTGAAGCCATCTGGTTTGGAAGGAGGCTACTGGATTGGGAGCCAGGAAGTGTAGACCTTAAGCCATCAGAGTGCCCATGTCAGCTTGCAGTATCCTTTATTCCGCCCTGAGAGCTGTTGTGTAAGTGCTGGCCAGCATCGCCACACACCTCTGTCTCTTCCTGCCTCCCTGCAACCACCACTATGAACCAGAAAGCTGCTGGTTGGGAGGAGAAGCCTGAGCACAAAGCTGGGTTTTCCTCCTAGAGATGCTTTTCTGAGAGAATATTTGATGTCAGTGTGCCTGGCTGTGGCTTCTGTTTCTCTCCAGAGGAGCAGAATGCCTGGCTAAGTGCAAGTCCTTGAGGCTAAGCTGGAGAAGCTGCTTTCCTGCCCCATCTTTGAGCAGGCTGCAGGTCTGTGCCAGACCTGGCCTGTCCTTCGGCTCCTGGCTGCCTTCACTGGAGGAGGCTGTCCCTGATTGCTGGTGTAACACAACTGAGACATCTCTGTAGCCCAGCGTGGGCACCAGGTTCTCTCTTCATGCCCTCTTTGTGTGTCTCACCTGTTTGAATTTCCTAGTAAGAGCTCTAGAAGTATTTTTTGAAATGTCATTGTTTTTTAGGTACCTTATTTTCAGCTGCTAGCTGAGTCACTGGCTGCCATGCTACAGCCAGGATCCCAGGGAGAGACTTCTTGCTGAAACTTTGAGTTACGATTTTTGGCAGCGCACTCCGTCTTTTCAGCTTGTTCTGCTGTGGCTTGTTTTCTTCCATCTGTTCAGGTGCCTTTGTGAGAGCAGAGCAGGAGCACCCGACCAAAACTCTTGAGTCACAGAGAGCAGAAGGCCTTAGCAAGGCCAGTGAGAAAAGAATATGGTAATGAGTAATAATGTAAATTTATTCTTAGCCTCCAACTGCCCACAACTTGTGTCAGTAGCTTTTGCCCCGGAGATCATTCCTGAGTCTGACAGCATAGGGACCTGTTTGTCTAGAGCTGCTGTGGCTCTGGGGGATGTTTGCTCACAGAGCCCCATCTGGGAAGAAGACTGGAGGCTCAGGACCCCTCCTGGGTACCAGACCTGTCAGTCAGGATGTGTCACTGCTCTGCTTTTCTGAGCATGTTTTCTTAACTGTCTATTTTCAGTGGTACCTGGTCAACTTGAAAACTGTGTCTGAGCTGTGCAGAGGATGTGCTCTTTTGAGGGCTGTATCACAAACTCACACTCTAAAAACTGGTCTGGATATGCAACCTAGTGCTTTCACCTGGATGTCTGTTTTTGAAACAGGTAAAAGTTAGAGATGTCCCTGCCTCCTTTCCCACCCAGGCTTTGTCCTCAGCATTGAGATGCAAAGCTCTACATTGCAGTGTTGTCAGCAGCACCTGTGGCAACCTGGAAGTGTTTGGTGAAGGAGTTTGTTGGCTGCTCCCATCAGGCTGGGCACAAGGACTTTATCTCCAGTGACGCATGTTGTATGTAACCTTGCTCTGAAATCCCCTTTCAAGTCTCCAGTGCTTGAGCACCCTCAGAAAATCTCTGTCAGGTGACATTAGCCGGAGTGGAATTAAATCTTAGAGGATTTAGCCAAGCAGCTTTGGCTACAGAGGAAATCAGGAAATATCCCACTTGTTAAAAATCCAGGTGCATTTTTGGGATGTCTTGTGAAGGGTGGCCTGCAGACAGAACAGCTGTTTTCCCTTTGGAGACTGCTGTTGTTTGGGAAGCTGGGATCCCACAGGTTTAAAGCTGTGCTGACTGTGGTGACATCTCTATGTCCTGGTGTTGTGGTAGGTGGTTATTGGGAAACTTCAAGTAGATTTCCTTACCTTCTTTGACTGTAGTAACTGGACCTCAACACGTTTTTTAGAATGTCAGAAAATGGACAATGTGGGCAGGTGGATATCTTTTGTGGGTTGCATTCTTGTATTCTCAGACTACAGGAATATTGGAAAGGGAGCCAAGCTGATGTGCAAAGGCATCCTCGTGCTCTAATTAAAGGGGGTTTGTCCTCTCAATAACAATATCATGTGCTGTTCATCAGTGTAAGAAATTTTGGGATTAACTGCAGTGAATACATCCTTTTTCCAGGTAGCAGTTCCCTGTCCTTTGCCTGGCACTTGCCTTGCAGGTATCCTCACAGAGCCAGCGAGCTCCAAAAGGAGCTTGGCTGGTGAAGAGGCTCCAGCAACACTAATCCCTACCTGTCTGGGAGGTGCTGTGGGCTGACACTAAGCCCCAAGCAGCCGTGAGCTGTGCCATGATGGAAACTCTGGGTATTTGGAACAGAACAACTGTTCTGGCTGTGGCAGGCAGGGTGTAACCTTGGATTAGTCTGGTCGAGCTTCTCCCTCTTCATTAGTGGCACTGGGAGAGCAGCATATTGGAGGATGGAGGTGAGCCTCCTTCCCTGCACATAGGTAGAACATGTTAAAGGTCTTGGATCCTGCTTCTCAGCAGGAGTCTGCAGGCAGGGGGATGGGGATGCTTGGAAAATGAAGGAGGAAAGTGAATTCCTTCACTGCCTTGTGCTTCTCTGACCTGGGTTTGAGAAGTGGCTCTCAGGGACCTTGTGGCAGCTGTAAATGCCATCTGAACACACAGAAAAGAGTCTCGGGGGCTGTCTGGGGTCATGTGCTACATTCAGGTCCCCAGTGGTTTTGCAGCACAACTAGAAAGGCAGCAGGAGATTCTGTGTCCTCTTGCTGCCGAACCACAACTCTGGGCAGGCAGGAGATGCTCGAGTGAGCAGAGTCGGTGGGTTGGAACCTGCTAGTAGGGGATTTGAAGCTTATCCTACCCTTTAAAAAAGGTAAGGGCAGCTGAATGTAGCTCTGGCTCTTCTGGATGGTTGTGAGGAATGTGGCTTCAAAGTTCTTCAGCCTGCTCTAAATTGGCGTCATGGTTTTAGTGCGGCACCTCTGTGCCTGGGTGTCGTCACAGGCGCAGAACTGGCTCAGTCCTGCAGAGGTGACACTTCCTGCTCCATGCTTGCTGTCTCTAATCCTGACCAAGCTTTGTTGTGAGTGCTGGTAGGCAGATTGGACTTGCAGGTTGTAATAAAGAGAGAAAGCAGAATCTGGGAGGAGACTAGCATTTGCAGTGCTGCTGCTGGGTGCCTGACCTTGGGAGCCTTGCTGCCCCCACTGCCCACGAGGGACATGCTGGGGAGCGTGTCCTTCCACTCCCCAATCCTCTTGTGACTGGCGCGTGGAAGGGCGCAGGAACACGGTGTTCAGATAAGGCTGCACCTTTCCCATGGAGCAGATGTTTGCCTGAACATCCCACTGGATTGCAAAATTACTGAGCCGAGCGGCTGCAGCCTGTTCCGCTGCTGGGTGGCAGCTATTGTGTGCTGCTCTTGATGAGATTTTTGTTTTGCTTTTTGTCGCTGTGTCACACGCTTTGGGCTCAGCACTCCAAAATTGTCCTTTTTCTACATGCAGCTGTTCCAAAACAAGAAAACAAATCAGTTCTTTTTGAATTTCATTTCCCTGGTCTTGTCCTGCTCATTCCTCACTGTAATTGCACTTGGGCGCTGTAAGTGCTTTTCCGGGGAGTTGTCAAGGAAACGTTCCAGCGTGGTGATGTCCTGGCTCAGCTCCCTGAGGAGGGCTGCACCCAGGATGCTGCACCCTGGATGTGGTGGCACCTGCAGCTGATGATGAGGAAGGGATGTGTAAGCTCCCTGCTTGCTTCTTCAGCTTCTGCCCTGCCTCTTGAGCTGGGATAAACGGATTTATTTTTGAGGCAGAAAGAGTTTCTGCATAAACCCAAAAATAAACCAGGCTGGTAGGTGAATTCACTGCGGAACATCCTTTTGCAGCAGTCCCTGGCAGTGCTGATGCTCCATAAGCTGGAAGTTTGCTTTGATCAGCCGAGCTGGGCTGTAAAGTACAGGTTCAGTGCTGATCCCTGGGAGCTGGCAGGGGAGCAGCTTCTGGAGTTTGGGAGTCAGAAACCTGAGGGGATGGCTGGGACAGGGCTGGGGCTCCCTGTGCCTGTCTCCAATTAATGGAAGAGCATGTCCATGACAGGGTGGAAGGGAGGGGTCAGCTGTGTCACTGCTCTCAGCCGGTACCACAGCAGTGCCCCGAGGCCCAGCCTGTACATTAAGCTCCTTCCCTTCATTTGTACAAGCCATTTATTTGTACAAGCCTTGCTGTTCCCATCCCCAGCATTTCTGCTGAGATAAACAAGACAAAGGCCATGGGAAGAGTGCAGCACATGGAGCTGGGGCAGCAGATCTTGGTGTGCAAATGTCATTTTATGTGAAGGTAGCTCCTGTGTGCTTCAAAACAAGGCACGGAGCCTATGTACAGGTGACAAGGAGCAGGGGACAGGGAAGAGGTCATGGTGGCTGAGGTGGGGTTGAAAGGGATTGTTTATCTCTGGCTGCTCCTGGTAGCCCAGTTTGGATACTGCCCAATGCTGCCAGCATTTCTGCTGCAAACAGCTGCTGGACTTTGGATGCTGGCTAAAGTGTCCTGAGGAATGTTGAGCTACCTGTACTGCAGGTGCATCAGAGCCAGGTCTCTCCTCCCCCTGTATGCTTGCCCATAGGGATGGAGCCAGCCTGGCCTGAACACTGGGATGAATAATGGGGTGAACCAGGCAGTAGAGAGGGTTGGCTGGGTTTGACCAGCAGCAGTTTTTTGTGGATGATCCCAAAAGTCAGTCAGGCAGTGTTCCAGGGGAAAATAGATCCATTTAGATGGTAAAGCTTTATGTAGGTTCTGCATAACAAGCAGAATTTATCTCAGATTGCTTTATTTCTGTATTATTTCTCTAAGCTCTTGGATAGCAGGAGCAGTGATCCATGCCCAGGGTGCAGAATAGCTACAGCTCTTTCTGCCAAGAGATGGCACATTTAAGGGGAGAAAACCCCAAAATTTTAATTTAATTTTGTGCCTTACTTGATGATTCTCATCTGAATCAAATTGGGTTGAATTATGGGAATAAAATATGTTTAATGATCAGAAGTAGGTGCCTGGGAAGGGCAGGTTGTACTCAGCTGCCTTCTCTGGGGGGTGACTAAGCCAGCTTCTTCTCCCTGAGGTGAAGAAGCTCCCCGCATTGCCCTGTGCTGCTGCTCCTTGGGCAGGGAGCTGGAGCAGGGACACCTTCCACTAGACCAGGCTGGGAGTGAGTGGCAAGCTACAGGTCTCTGGTGTGCTGAATTTCTGGAGGAGTCATGCTGTTGCAGCCTCCAGCCGAGGAGCTTACGTGGCATTTATATTTTCACGTATTTTTAGTTCCAGTCACATTGTATATCCTTATAAACCCTTAAATAAAGTGAAGCATTTAGTAAAGATGCAGCAGCAGTTCTGATCAGAGAAAGGAGTCCACTGGTTATTCAGATTTGTTTTGACTTCTTGAGGGCATCATAAGGCATCAAATACTTTAAATTGGTAAATATATGTCTGTGTGTATAGACCTGTCTTATAAAGAAAACTTCATTGTCAGATCATGTGGGCACTGCCCAGGCTCCCCAGGGAATGGTCCCGGCCCCGAGGCTGCCAGAGCTCCAGGAGCGTTTGGACAGCGCTGCCAGGGATGCTCAGGGTGGGGTTGTTGGGGTGTCTGTGCAGGAACAGGGGTTGGACTCAGAGATCCTTGTGGGTCCCTTCCAGCTCAGGATATTCCAGGATTCTATGATCTTAAATTAGGCTTCTGCTGGATTTTTGTAAACCTTTTAAGAAATTCCTTTCTGGTGGACAGAAGCCTCTAATGCCTGATTTGATGATGAAGGGTTTTGGCAAGTCAACCTGCCTCAGCTGGTTTTGTAGGAAGTGGAAGTGACGCCTTCCACTGTCTCAGGTTGCTCCAAGCCCCATCCAACCTGGCCTTGGACACTTCCAGGGATGGGACAGCCACAGCTGCTCTGGGCACCCTGTGCCAGGGTCTCCCCACCCTCCTTTTGGGGGTTTTGCTCCTCTGGCTGCTAGAGCTGTAACTTGAGCCCTTACCTGTGCAGAGATTTCTGTCTGTCCTGCTCCATGTCAGCTTCGTGGTGGAGAGGGCCGATGTGGCTGTGAATATGGAAAAAACACAAGTCAAGTCTGAGATGGGAATTACTGAATGCCACAACTGAATTGTTCATTTCAGAGGTGCCGTAGAAGCTCAAGCACTGGGTCAGGGTCACTCAAGCCATGCACGGATGAGAACAGAGCTGAAGGCAGCAGGTCAAGCACGCATGAAGTGCCTGGCAGAGCCCAGGCACAGACTGGAGGCAGGGCAGAAAGTTGGGGTTTCATCTCAGGGTTTCCTCTCCAGAGCCTCTCATCACACTTGTGAGCACAGCCTCGTAAGCCACACCAAATCAGATAAGAATCATTTAAATCAGCTTGTTAAAGGTTGAAACTTCCCGAAGCAGTGAGCAGTGCTCCCACTCCTGCAAACCCCAGTGCTGCCTTGTGGCTCAATAACCCCTGGAGCTGGAGTTAAATCAGATTTTGCCAGGCCATCTGTCGGCTTGTTTGAGCTGAGCACAGCCGTGTGCCATACACAGAGGAGCCAGTGGAAGATTTTTACATTTTCTGACTAGACAAGTTGCTTTTATAGAGCAGCTTACTTTTTATTACTGGTGGGGACAGAGGGAAGTTTTGCTGGGGTTGCTCTTGCCCACGTGAGGCATCATTTCTCCCAGACATCTGCGGTTCCTTGCCTCCGATACCTTTCCTTTGTGCAGACGGTTGGTGTTGATTCCACATTTGGTACGTGTACAGCAGAAAACACCTAAAAGCTTGGGAATGAAAGTGGCTTGTGGTAATTATCACAAAATTAAAGATAATCTCCTGCTCTGGAATTGCGACAAAGTGCTGAAATGAGATTAATGCAGCAGGAGAGCAGTGGCAGCCGTGCAGGGAGAGCACATTCCCCTGGCCCAGCGATTTCCAGTGCTCAATCTGGAGCAGCATTAGTTCCTTTGGATTCCCCAGTGGTCTGGAAGTGCTGCTTCAGCTTATGCCCTGGAAGTTCATTAGCCAAGTGCTCACTCAGAGCCTTATTTCCTGCTCTCTGGGCCATTGCAGGGTGTTTTGTTCAATAATCACAAAACTGTGTTGGCTCAGGCCAAAGAACTAATTTTTGAGCACAGTTTGAGCTCTCAGTGGCCCCTGAGCCATGTGCTGCTGCAGTCCAAGAGCTGGAGGAGGGACAGGGTTCATGTCACTCGTGGTGTGTGTCACTGGCTTGTGTCAGTGACACCCCCTTGCATGAGGGCACCTGGCCTGGGTGCGTACAGAAGGGAGCTGCTCTGCACCCCTCACGTTCCCGCTCTCCTGACTTCCCTCTACCTATTTGCAGTGGGATTGTGTGGCACAGGGAGAGGCATTTCAGTGCCTGATGCAGGAGTTGGGCTTTGTTTAAAGAGAATAAGGAGAAGTGACTCTTCCCATGCTGCTCTGGCTCTGCCCGCAGTCTGGGCTGTAGCTCCAGGGCTGCTCTGCAGACAGCTCCAAATGCTGCATGACAAGACCTGTTTCATGTGAGGGACTGCCCAGTTTGTGGAGATCAGGATAGTGAGACACCTGCAGCACTTCAGAGCCAGAGCAGCTTCATCTCGCCTGTGATCACCAAGGGGTTTTTGTTGGGTTTTTTGTTTATTTGCTTTCCGGAGTCTGAAATATTTTCCAAAATGTAGCTGAGCCACACACTTCCCGGATGTTGTTGTCATCCCCCTATCATGGAATCTTGGAATGTTTTGGGTTGGAACGGATCTTAAAGCTCATCTTGTTCCACCCCCTGCCATGGGCAGGGACACCTTTCATTAGACCAGTTTGCTCCAAGCCCTGTCCAGCCTGGCTTTGGACACTTCCAGGGATCCAGGGGCAGCCAGAGCTGCTCTGGGCACCCTGTGCCAGGGCCTCACTATCCTCACAAGAGAGAATTTCTTCCCAATATCCCACCTAACCCTGCCCTGTGGCAGTGGAAGCCATTCCCTCTTGTCCTGTCCCTCCATCCCTTTTCCCAAGTCCCCTTCCAGCTCTCTTGGAGCCCCTTCAGGTATTGATGTACAGGTTCTTGCTCAGGCTCCTTCTAAACAAGCTCTATGGCAGCATCACTGCCTCTCTTTGAGGGGGTTGAGTAGGTAGCACAGGTAAAGCATCAAAGTTCTTCCTTTGCCAAATGGGGGAGATGCTGAAGCAGCAGGAGTTGGGTTGGGAGTTCTGGGGCTTTTCCTGCTCTCCAGCCAGGATGGACAGAGGACATGACATCCACCTTTCTCAGAGAAGATCGCCCCCTAATTTGAGTGTCGATGAACTCAAACCTCCAGTGGATGGTCTCTTGCAGAATTAAGCCCTTTCTGAAGGATTATGGGTTGATAAGGATCTGTGCCTGTAGGAATGCTGTAGGACAGGAGCAGGGAGTGGCAGACATGGAAACAGGTGCCTTAAACCTGTCCCTTGGGTTTGTGTTCTGTGCAGGAAACGCCCCCTGAGAACTGGCCTGAGCACATAGAGGTGCTGGGGGGCTGCTGGGGTGCTGTGGGGAGCTCCTCTTCAGGAGCTCTTGATCCATCTGGCCTGGATCTCGTAGTCCTACATTCCACACCTGGAACACACCACAGCCTGTGCTCACTGCTGGCTGAAATTCAGGAGCTTCTTGCGAACTTGGGTTCGGAAAAACAAACTCAGGCTAGGGAAATGGGAGATGGCCTCATGTCAGAGGGTTTGGGGGTGTGTTTCCAGCTCTGATTATATATCTAAAAGCTTGAGGCAAAACCCTGATTTCCACCACTGGCTCTAATGGAGCAGCAGTGGCTTCTCCTGAGACAGCGATAAAGATAAATGATGCATTCATTTGTGTGATATATTTGGATGTAGGATTCTATAAATATATTCAATTATCAATATAGTTTGTCAAGTGCCTTCTGAGTGGCTGGAGAACAGCTTCAGGAGTGTCTCTCTGGGCTTCTGCATGGAGCCAGCTCTTCAGCATAGTGTGGTCCCAATGCTTAATGGAGCAGCAGAGATTTGCAAGACCTCTCTGCTGAAGCCTCTAGGAAATACTATTGCTGGGAAAAAATGTGCATTTTTGTGCTTCTGGATATGAAATTGTTTGGGTGACTCCTGTACCATCAGATTCCTCCACTCATGAAGCTGCAAACCAGCTTCTCTAAAGGCTGGCTGCTGTAACTTGCAAAGACAAAGATTGAGCTGTTTTCTCAGAGGTGTGATGGTTGGGTTGGGGGTTTTTATTTGATGTCCCTACTTTTCCTGATGCTCTTCCCTTTTGTCTGCAGGTCTGGGCCCAAAGAAGACACCCATCACCGAGGTGAGATGTGTAAAGCTGTGTTTGACAATCCTGTGTTGAGAAATGAGAACACAGAACTCTAGGAAACTCTTCTCCCTGCATTTTTTTGAGCAGAACTGGATTTCAAGATACTTCTGAGATTACTACAAAATTGATATCTCTTATTTGGGGGAAATAAAATTAGTGGCAGGTCCCTGGGGTCCCTTTGTTGGTATCACTGCAGCTACAGAAGGGATGTGCAGGGATTGTGGCCATCATGTGGCCAGTTTTGGCTGTGTGATCCATGATGCCTCTACATCAGTGACTGAGGGCATCTCTTCCACACCAGCACCTGGAGGTGGGAACTGGAGAATGCATGTATTTGGCATCTCCAGGCCTCTTACCCAATGGTGGGAGTGAGTCAGGGATGCTGTGATTTGTGAAGCCCTAAAACAGGGGAACATTTCCAGAGACTCAGCTTCTCTTGTAGATACTCCAGGTCACAGGTTCTGAGTCACTGTTACCTTCTGGAGCAAAATTCTTCACAGTTGGCAGCAGGGAATCTAGTAGAAGGCTCTGTGCCTGAAAGCTGTTCCCTGAAACCCACACTCATGGTTTAGGGCATCATGTTCAAATTATTTTTGTTTGATCAAATTTTTTTACATCCCCCTTCCCATTCCTCACCTGGGATGATGAGCGTTTGTACACACAAACAGCAAAACCTTCCCATCAAATTGCCTGGAATGCAACACTTGATTCTTTTGTACCTGCACAGGAATAGCCGTAATGAGAAGCTCAGCTTCGGTGGAAGTTGATTGGATGCACAAATAGGGCCACTTTCTCTTGCCCTGGAAACAGCCACAGGCAGAGCAAGAGAGTGGAAAAGAGAGACTTTTGTCACTGCAGCTGCTACAATGGCAGTCCCTTCCCCCTGCCTGTGTCTGCTCATCACAGTGGGAGGATAATGGTGAGCCATTGGCAAGACAGGACAGCAGAACTTGGGCTTGCATGGAGTAAGATCCAACGGGTTGGTAGGAGAGGCTGAGCTGTCCTGCTGCTCACAGCTGCTGGAGGAGGAGTGCTCAGAAGCAAGGCTGGCCCTGCTAATAAAATAGGGTAGGAAATGGAATTTTTGAAGGAGAACTCAGACTGCCCCCTTAGTACGAGAGTACGAGCAGATTGACCAGAAATAACTGCAAGCTCTTGATCAAAAGCTGAAGTACAAAGAACTTCTGAGTCTGAGCAAAATTATCCATTGTTTGCTAGAGCCATTGTTTCAGAGCTGGGTCTGTGCAGCACTCGAGGGACAGGGATAGAACAGTGTCACTTGGGAAGTGACCTTGGATCTCTCTGGGTGCTGCTCAAAGGGACACCCAAAGCTGTTCTGCAATGTAGCAAACCTTGAAATGGTGGTGGTGTCTCACCAGCATTTCTAGCTGCCTGATGGGCTCCAGGATCCATCAGGATCATCTGGCAGAGAGCTTGAGAGTGGGTGCAATGCTGCCTGGTGGTGGTGTAGAGAGTCCCTATGGCTGCAGAAGGAGCTGCAGGGGACTTCCCAACAGCTGGTTACACCGGGCTGTTAAAGGTGCAACCACAACCTGCTACCTCCTGGGCTGGCAAAGAAAGGCCCAGGCAGACTCAGAGGTAGGAGAGGAGAAGGGGACAGGAGCGGGTTTGTTGTCACCCTGAAGTGCTGGCAGTCAATAGCATTTCTGTAAACTGCAAAACCTGTGGAAGAGATATTCCTGTGGCTCACACTGTGTGGGCTCAGCCTTGGAATTGCAAACAGATGAGATCTTGCTTAAATGGATTATCTCGGTGTGAGTGGGGCTGGGCTGTCCCCATCAGCTGGCTCTGATCTCTCCAGCAAAGCCCGAGGTGCCAGTGTGACACCTGAGGACGTGGGATTTTATGAATAAATCTCTGTGGCTGTTTGATTTAACACATCACTGTTTTAAATCAATGGGAAACCTCAGTCAAGCACCTGGGGAATCTTGGCAGCTGGATCTTTTCCGAGCTCGACATCTTGGCTGAGGGCTCTGCCCATGAGCAGTGGGGGTGTCAGGTGCAGTGTTGCTATTCTAACTCATCTGGAGGGGTGGAAGTATAATTCAAAGAGCTTCAGTTTAACCCTTCAGAATGTTGGCATTCTGTAGGGTTTTCTCCAGCAGTACTGTGATCCCTGTGTGCAGTACAGTGTGGGAGTGTGGCTCTGCTGCTCTGTGTTTGCTTGGTGGCAGCGCAGCCTGTGCCCTGATTGTCCTTGTGCTCTCCTTGCAGGGCCCATCACTGCCAGGACAGCCAGGCCAAGGAAAGAGGATTGGCCATCGAAGTGTGGATGCTTCTGGGGAAACCACCTACAAAAAGGTTTGGGTTTGGGGAGTGGGGGATGGCATCCAAGTGTGGTTCACAGGCTGAGAGAAGTTAGGGCCCAGTAGTTGTTAATCTGGTTGAAATTCTTATGCAACACCCTTGGACAGCACAATCCTGCAAATAGCAATTCTGAAGCCCTAATTCATCTCTTCAGCAGCTGGGTAAACCTGGTTAGCAGTGTGTGATGCCTGAAATGACCCCACAGAAGTCACAGACATGACTGTGCTGTAATGCAGGGGATGTTATTGTGATTATCTGCTGTGAAATGCTCACTGACTGCTCTTTTCCTTTTGCCAGACCACCTCATCCACTCTGAAGGGGGCCATCCAGCTGGGGATTGGATATACTGTGGGCAATCTGAGCTCCAAGCCAGAGAGAGATGTCCTGATGCAGGACTTCTACGTGGTGGAGAGCATTTTTTTCCCAAGGTAAAAAGGAAAAGAATGAATGCATCAATTATTTCTTTTCTTTTCCTCTCACTGATTTTTCAAGAGAGCTTCCATCTGTCTTTAGATCAGAGTTGCATGCTCTGAATGTTTTAAATCTGCTCCATGGTATACAAACAGAACAGTGGGAAGTGCTGGAATCTGCAGTGCACTGGCTTGCAGGGAAGCACGGTGCAAGATGCAACACTGTGCTCTCCAGTTTGTTACCCTTCCTACCTGCTTGTCTTTCTACCTGTCCATCTAGAACTTCTACAAAATCATACCATGTTTTAGGTGGAAGAAGCTTCTTCTGGGAGCTCTCTAACTGTAAATAAACAAAATTCATAAAAGCTATGTTCTCTGTGTAAATATATTCTGCTTGGCAAGTGGTTGTTCCTTTAATCTCTGGAAATAGATTTTGGCAGATAGTTTGAAACCTGTTTTCCTGTTTTCTTACCACAGAAGAAAGGTGGTGGTTGTTGTTCCAAAGATGTGTTTTTGCAAGGCTCAGTGCATCTGAAATGCCCAGTAGCTTTGGTGTGAGTGTCCATGTGTGGTGGATGGTAACACCCACGCCCATGTGTGTGTTCTGTGCAGTGAAGGCAGCAACCTCACCCCAGCTCACCACTACGCCGACTTCAGGTTCAAGACCTACGCCCCAGTGGCTTTCCGCTACTTCCGAGAGCTCTTTGGGATTCGTCCAGATGATTATTTGGTATGGATATGTTTTTACATTTCTCTGTCTTTTCCTCCTTTATTTACCTTTACCATGAGAGTGGGGAGGCCTTGGCACAGGGTGCCCAGAGAAGCTGTGGCTGCCTCATCCCTGGGAGTGTTCCAGGACAGGTTGGACAGGGCTTGGAGCAACCTAGTCTAATGGAAGGTGTCCCTGCCCATGGCAGGGAGTGGAACAAGGTGATCCTTAAAAGGTCCCTTCCATCCCAAAACATTCCATGATTCCAAGTCTGAGTTTGCTAAGCGGCAGCTGCCAGCCTGTACTGGAGGGAGGCCATGACAGTGTGAGCTGTGTAAGCCCTGCAATGGGCTTCCCTCTCTGGTCCTTGTGGTAACAAAAACTTACTGTGTTTACAAGCCAGAGGAGCTGTGTTCTGCTGGGTGTGACCCTCTAATGTCCCCTGCAGCTCCAAGGACAAAGATGGGAATTTTTTCTTGTGTACTCACTGGAGAGCTATGTGAGTGTAGTTATTTTAATCATCTTAAAAAGAGAATAAACCACAGCTTGTTCTTGTGCTTCAAAAGCTCCTTAGAGCTGGAAAGGCTGGTTTTCAAATACCTTGGAGTACAAGCTGTTAGGGCTTCAAGTGCACTGTGGTGGAATTTGGGCCCTTGCCTTTATGTGACGTCCTGCTCTGTGTGAACTGGGGAAGGAAACTCATCCCTGAGTGCACACCCTTCCCTTTTGGAACAGCCCTTCTTGTGTGACTTCACCTGTAGATGAAGGTGATCCACAGCTGAACACCTACCAGTGAAGCAAACCTGTGCCAGTGCCTGGTGAGAGGGTAACAGGGATCCCCTCTTGTGCCAGCTAAGGCAGTGCTGCCTGAAGAATGAGTGTTCAGAGCTGAGGCCAGGCAAGGAGTTTGCCTCAGTTGCAAAGGTCATGGCTCTGATTTGTTGTTTCTGCTTCTCCTGATTGTCTCTTGCTTGCCACAGCAGCAAATGCTTTTAATTATGCTTGAGATGATTAACTTGATCAAGTCTGGGATTGTTAATCTGTGCAGAACTGAAAGCTGTTTTCAGTACATAATGATGAGCATTTAATTTATTGCTCTGATCACCTCCCTTCCATGCCACACCTTCCTCTCCCCATCTCACCTCTCACTGGGCAGCCCTGTGATCCTGCCCTGAGCCCACCTGACTCCTGCAGTACCTGGGTGGGCACTGAGCTAAAAAGTGCATCTGCCTGTTTTGCTTTCTCCTTTTTTTTCCCATATGCTGTTGGGCAAGTCCTTATTTGAGGACCTGCTGTTTGATGACCAGACATGTTCTCCCACTTCAGGTCCCGATGCAGAACTCTTTGCTATGCTTGAGCAGGGCTCATCCCTTTTGGTTGCACACCTGGGATAAGATTTGTCATGTGCTTTCAGCAGGACTGATGGAGTGAAGTGTGGCTGTAAAGATACAGCCAGGCTGGATGGAACTTGGAGCAGCCTAATCTAGTGGAAGGTGTCCCTGCCTGTGTATGGAATGAGATGGGCTTTAAGGTCATTTCCAGCCCAAACCATTGTGGGATTCTGTGAATCAGGCACTTGCTTTTGCAGGGAGCGGGGGAGCACAAGGCCAGGGGAGGCTGCTGAGAACAGCCAGTGCCTTGTGTTCCCTCCAGCACAGTGATAGGTGGTTCTCTGGTCAGACTGTGGTGTCTCCTGAAATCCTCTGTGTCCGTCAGCATGTGCTGGGTTGTGCTCAGAGAGCCTGAATGTGATACGTGCATGCAGGCACAATGGCAACAGATAAGATGTCATTATGAAGGCTGGATGTTCCTGAAGCAGATGATTAGTTGCATACTGAGCAGCTGGGATGCTCTGAACTGTAATCTTAGTCTCTAATTGTCCATCAGTTTGGCTGCTCAGGCCTAACCTATAATGAAAATAGTTCTCACTTGAGCTTTGCTACCCCTCAATCTCCCAGGGAGATGACATTCTGGGGAAGGCCTTTGAGGGCATAGAACTCGAATCTGCAATAAATAGGGGATAAAACATCACCTTCTTTTCTTTTTCTCGCCAGTATTCATTATGTAACGAGCCTCTGATTGAGCTGTCCAACCCCGGGGCCAGCGGCTCCCTCTTCTATGTCACCAGCGACGATGAATTCATCATAAAAACTGTGATGCACAAGGAAGCTGAATTCCTGCAGAAGCTCCTTCCTGGATACTACATGGTGTGTTTCACCTTGGACCCAGCTCAGCTTTGTCATGGCAGCTTTTCTGTCCTTGTGGCAGGGGGTGAAACCAAATGGTCTTTACAGTTCCTTCCAACCCAAGCCATCCAGAGATTCTGTGAATCACTTGCTTTTGCAGGTGACACTCACATTCCTGGACAGGATGAGCTTTCTTGGAAAGCACTGCCTGTTGCCTAATACGTGTAGTAAATCAGGTGTGGGGTTTTGAGTGGGAATGGAGTTGCACTGTTAATCCTGCCATCATCCTGACAAGCAGTCAGTGAATTAAACTGAACTCACCTGTCTGATGCAGAGTTCTGAGCAGCCTGTTGTAGCTTTCCATGGTCTGTGGGTTCTGTGGTGCTACCCCTGATCACTACTGCTCCTGGGAGACCACCCATGTCAAAGGAGTCAGGGAAAGGAAGCAGGGTGCTTTCATCCTGAGTTACTTTAAAGCTGTTCCCATTTACCTGCCTCTATTATTGTTGGCACCCTTCAAAAGTAGTGTGCTGTGCTGTGCCCAGGTGGGTGAGCTGAGGGGAATGAAATTTTAATAAAGTCACATTTCTGCTGTCTGTCAGAACCTGTCAGGTCTGTCCTTCCTGCCACAGCGTGCAGAGAAACTCTGTTTCCTTCCCAAATGTGCCCAAAGCTGAACAAGCAAATTCTGCCTGTCATGTCATTTCTAATCATTCTGCTGCCTAAAAAAAGAGATGACAGCAGAGCAGGATATCCATGCTCTCTGGTTGTCTGCTTTATAAAGCAACTCTGCAACAGGAGGAGAACATTCATGTTGTTTTGTTTAAAAAATAACCCTGTCTCTGGTTTATTCTGGGCCAGAGAATGGCTCTTGATTCTGACACTTGTGGAGAGATAAAGAGAGCTGTTATTTTTAAGCTTGAAGTTCCCACTTATTCTGTTTATTTCTCTCCCAGTTTGGTTTCCTTTTTTTATCTGCTGTACTCGGGGAAAGCAGGGGATTTCCAGACTTGGTTATTTGCCTAGAGAGTGCTGAACATCTCAGTCCCTGTATTTTCAGGTCCTAAAGCCACTGAAATGCAGGACTTTGTCAAATGTGTATACTGAACTCCTGTTAAGTTCAGAAAACCCTTCAGCAAAGAATCACTAGTCCAGCTGTTGACATGCTTTGTGGTAAACACAGCAGAAATCTTCTGCTCAAATGACCTTTCTCCTTGCTACAGAACCTGAACCAGAACCCCCGGACGCTGCTGCCCAAGTTTTATGGACTGTACTGTGTACAGTCCGGGGGCAAAAACATCCGCGTGGTCGTGATGAACAACATCCTGCCTCGAGTGGTGAAAATGCACCTGAAATTCGACCTCAAAGGCTCAACCTACAAACGCAGGGCATCCAAGAAGGAAAAAGAAAAGTCCAGCCCTACATACAAGGATCTGGACTTCATCCAAGACATGCCTGAGGGCCTGATGTTGGATGCTGACACCTTCAGTGCTTTGGTGAAGACATTGCAGCGAGACTGTCTGGTAAGGAGGGGGCAGCTTGGTGACAGGGTAAGGAGCCTCTGTGGCTCTTGAGCATCAGGAAGAGCAATTCCTAATCGAGAACCTTGCTAATCTGCTGACCCCAGAGTAGGATCAATCCTTTCTCCTGCCCTTTTCCCTGAAAGCCAAGCAGTAGAGTTGGATCTCATGGCAGCCTCTAAGGGCTGTGTTCCTTTGCCTGGTGCATCACACTTCGGCAGCCTGCTCCACCTGTTGCTTCTCTGCTGGAGCATTTCCCCAACCACTGTGCAGCAGATACAATAGTGTTGTTTGCAGGTCTTCAGGCCTTTGGTGTGATTGTGGGATGGCCAAACTCTGTGCAGTCAAGCCCAGAGGTGACTGTTGGTTCAGAAATTTTCAGGCTCTGTCAAAGGAATTGTTAATGGGGATGTGGACAGAATGCATTGCTTTGATTGCTTTGATTCCATGCTTCAGGGTCTGTGTTTCTGCTGCTGGCTTGATATTTTGTCTTTGTTCTTGAACTCAATACTAACCTGTAGGTATTGGAAAGTTTTAAAATCATGGACTACAGCCTCCTGCTTGGGGTTCATAACATAGACCAGCACGAGCGAGAGCAGCTGTCGGAAGGAGCACACAGCACGTCGGACGAGAAGCGTCCCGTGGGGCAGAAGGCCCTGTACTCCACAGCCATGGAGTCTATCCAGGGAGGGGCTGCCCGGGGGGAGTCCATAGACACCGACGACACGTAGGTGAAACCTGGAGTGGGAAATTCCTAATGAGGCACTCAGGGGCTGGTCAAGGGAGCAGCCCTCCTGGAGTTTTTAGTGTGGTGGGAAAGGGGGGAAGCCAGGGTGGGAAATAGTTCAGTGAGGCTCTGGCCTCACAACAGCCTCTGTTCTTGGGCCAGGCTATAGGTTGTCAGCTTGTGTAACAGCCTCTAAACATCTGCCCATGCCCTGGGGAGGAGACATTAAGTCAGTTCTAGCTCAGCACCCAAATACTGGAGCAGAAGTAGGGTCAGCCTGTCCCTAGGAGCTTGGAGTTCTCCATCACTCCCACCTTTGGAATTCCTGGCAGTTCCCTGAGGCCATCCCAGTGGGCTTAGCAGACAGCAGTGTAGCCAGGTGCTGGAGTAATTGCTGGAGCTGGAGTTTGGGGGTTGCCTCAAGCCTGTGCTGTGCTTGATCTGCGATTCTGCCTGGCTCTTGGGCCAAGGAATGGTGGAGTTTGCTGCTTGCTTTTGTCTGAAACCAGCTGATGAAGGGTCAGTCCTGAGAGCTGAGATAAAACCATGGTGTTTCCAGTCCTTCAAGCAGCATCAATAATTGCAGTGGCCTGTCTGGTACTCCGGTGCTTTGGCTGTGTGCTGGTGCTGATGGTTGCTGCAGCTTTGGCTGCACCACCCATTAGTGTGGATGGGACTGGGAATCCCCTCGTCCTTAAGGGTTTACTGCCCTCATGGCAGACAGCTCTGATCTGATAAATAACCTGATCCCCAGAATAAAGTAGCCAGGAAAAAACTCCATGGTGCTTTCTGGCCCAGTCAGAGCTGTGCCACACGATGCAGGTTCCATCAGGATAGTGGTGTTTGGCCATGCAGGCAGTGACCCTGGGACACCTGGGGTCAGGCCAGGTGACTCCCATGGTTGCACACAAAGTGACCACACAGGTTTTAGGATGTGTCTGACACCAGACAGCTCCTTGGTGGGGCTGCTGTTGCCCTTCCCAGAGCTTGGGTGTTACAGGTGCTCTGGCTGAGGGTGCTCTGCTGAAGTTGTGCTTTCCCTGCAGGATGGGAGGGATCCCAGCTGTGAACGGCAAAGGAGAGCGTCTCCTGCTGCACGTAGGAATCATAGATATCCTGCAATCATACAGGTGGGTAACCTGGCAGAGTGTATTTTCCGGCTGATAACATCTCTTTTAGTACCAAATGAAAGCAGGGGGGATGTTATCTCCTGGAGGCTGTGAGGATGAGTAGATATGGCCGCCCCAAGCTGGCCAGGGCTTCCATCATGTCCTTAGAACAGCTGGGGACACACAGCCCTTTGTCCAGGATGAGGAGCTGCTTATAAAGAAGTAGTTTCCCACCCAGGGGTAGAAGGTGCACCTCTTCCAGCCCAACTCCTCCTTCCCTGTGGTGTTCGCAGGCAGTCCTGACCTGGCTGGGGAGATAGAAAGCTCAGTCCTGGTGACATTGGCAGCTCAGGGATCTCCCCCATAGGGTAGGAAAGGGGGCTTGGTACAGGGTGCATGCTTGAATCTGTATCTTTCTTTTTCTCTCCACTTCTTAGGTTCATCAAGAAGTTAGAACACACCTGGAAGGCCCTTGTCCATGATGGGGTGAGTGCCTGTGCAGAGGCAGGAATTGTCCAAGCCTGGCAGGATTACCTGGTGGCTATTTATAGAGCCTGACCTGGCACAGCTGCAGCTGATGAAAGGAGCAGTTCTTGACTCTCATTCCTGAACAGCAGGATGGTGCCACTTATTCCCAGCCAGGTTTCCATGCTCAATCCAGCTCCTCACATGTAGAGCTGTTTTGCTCACAGCTTTCCTCCCTGTTCCTGTCTGTTCCTCTCCTCCTCTTGTGACACCAGGAGTACACACTCAGATGTGTGTCAGGAGCCCTGTGCTGTTCTCTTTGGTGACTGGCTGTTCCCACTTCAGCAACGCTCTGCCAGCAAATCCCTTTCCATGTTTCCCTGCTGGCTTCATTCCTGCAGCAGCCAGGTGTGTGTTTCTGAAAGAGCTACCTTGGACGTGGAAACAGTTTTTCAGCCTTCCATTTCCTGTCTTCCCTTAAAGTGGCAAAGGAAATGTGGAGATGCCAAGTCATGGGAGCACAGTCAAACATCAGGAGCAGCATGGAGACTCTTGGCTAAATCTGGGGGTCTGTGTCACATGCAAAGGTATCCAGGTGTGCTTGGAATGGCAGCCAGCAAAACCAGAAGAAATTTCATGTATGCCATCAGGCCAGTGTTTAAAAAAAATCCAGGAAGTCTACAAAGGAATAAAATCACCAAAATCCATTATAAAATCACAGCAAGAATATAATCAAATGCAATCAGAGGCAACGCTTCAGGGTTATTTACGGCATTAATTAGAGTGTTTCAATTAAGCCTTTCCATTTTAAGGCTCTGTCAGTGCTAAATTTTGGAATAAAAAAGACTGTGTTGGTTGTTACAGAAATTCTGCCTTGAGGGATCATTTTAAAATTAAACAGTTGCTTCTTGCTGTTGTAGGACACGGTGTCAGTACACAGACCCAGCTTTTATGCAGAGAGATTCTTCAAATTCATGACCAACACAGTGTTCCGAAAGAATTCCTGTAAGTACCAAAGTTCTAGGGCTGCTGTGCTGGGAGGCTTTACCTCAGGCTCGCTGCTGCAGCCTCACAAGGAATCTGGGCTGGGGCCTGAGCAGGGTTTTTCACTGTGGTACAGCTGAGAGAGCTGGGAGTGTTCAGCCTGGAGAAGAGAAGGCTCTTGGGAGACTTTAGAGCCCCTTCCAGTGCTTAAAAGGGCCTTACAAAAAGGGGACAGGCAGATAGTGACAGGCAAGGGACATGGTTTTGAGCTGGTAGGGTTAGATTAGAAATTAGGAAAAATTCTTTACACAGAGGGTGGTGAGGCCCTGGCACAGGTTGCCCAGAGCAGCTGTGGCTGCCCCAGCCCTGGAGGTGTCCATGGCCAGGTTGGACAAGGTGTGCAGCAACCTGGGATAGTGCCCATATTTCTGCCTATGGAGGGGGTGGAATGAGATGGGTTTTTAAGGTCCCTTCCAACCCAAAGCATTTCATGATTCCATGATACAGAGCAAAACTGAGAACTGCAGAGCCCTCAGACTGTCACAACTTGCCTTGGTCTGCTCAGGCTCCCACCCAGTCCCTGCACCCGACCTGGAGGATATGTGTGAGGGCAGAGCCTCTCCTTGTGAAGGGAAAAATGCCTTTGGTGTGACAGTAGCTGGTGGTGGTACTTTGACCTTCTGTCTCCCTCCCTCCCCAGCTCTGAAGTCATCCCCCTCGAAGAAGGGGCGCAGTGCCTTGCTGGCCGTGAAGACAGCGGGGCCCACGGCGGCGTTCTCGGCCAGCCAGCTGCCCTCCGACAGGGATGACACCCAGTACGAGCTGCGGGCGGCCCGGAGCTACCCCACGCTTGATGATGAAGGTGATAGCCCCGCTCAGGGTATTGGCTCTGTGGTTCCCCTCTCTTTCCTAGCAGTTCCTTAGGATCTTCCCCTGTTCGCATCCAGTTCCCCACTGTGCACCGACTGCAGATCTTTGCTCATGGATAGCTCTTCATTGCATGTCTTGCTGTGCTTTGCAGGTGCTAAGCCTAACCAGGACAGGGAAGAAGGTAAGAGTACATTGTTTTGTCACAGGACCTGATGCAACACCTCTGCATCAAAGGAGACCAAATCCGTTCTTTGCAGCACTGTGGGGTTCTGCAGTAAAAATGGTCACCTGCATCACTGCTGCAAGACAGGTGCTGCCTAAGGGCACCATAAGTCATAGCCCAAATCCAACAGAAAGTTGCATTTTCCCTTCAAAAAAACAGGGGGTGGTGGTGACTGGGAACTGCAGCACTCCAATGATAGTGTTTGGGCAGTTATAACAGACAGGATCTTGCCACTGGAAAACAGAAGAAGGGGCTGGTTCTGTGCTGCCTTTCCTTCACTTCCATCTGGCTGCATTTACAGCTGAGTGCTGGAGGACAAGCTCCTCCAGTGCATGGGTGTGCTCCCTGTGCAAAGCACTGGACACTCAATTCCTCTCTTAATACACTTGGATATTTATTCCTGGTGATCCAAGCCTTTAATCCAGCTTTGGTCACCAGTGAGAAGTCTTCATTGGCATTCTGTTCCCTGTCTGTTGTGCTGGAAGTGTAGCTCTGGAGACTGGCTCTCTCCAGAGGACGCCCTGGGAGAGGCTGTCATGTTCATGGACCCAGCTAAACTTGCTGCCTGTCTGTGGTTTGAGTGCCCAGTCCCAGTGCAGGTGTGCAGGTTCATGGTGGAACAGCCTCACACGGGGCTGCTGTGGGTGCAGTGTTGGTGTTTGACCTGATCATCTCTTCTTCCTGCCTCTCCCCTGCCCCTGCTCTGGGCCAGCAGGCAGGCCAGACTTGCTCCCTTGCACTCCTCCTTCCTTTGAAGAAGCTACCACGGCCTCCATAGCCACGACACTCTCATCAACATCTCTGTCTGTTCCCGAGCGATCGCCCTCGGAGACCTCTGAGCAGCCCAGGTACAGGTGAGGACACTCTTCGCTTCCCCTGCTCCCACCGGCGTCGAGTGGCTGCCATTCCTGTCCGAGCTGCACATCCCAGCAGGCTGCCCTGCACTAAGGAATGCTAATGACCGATTTTAATTAAATCTCTCCTGGGAGCAAGCAGACACAGCTTTGATGGGATTAATTATTGCTGGAAGAAGTGTCAGCTGTTAAGTAGAACATCTCCCTCGTGGGGTGTGGAGGTAGATTTGGGGACAGTGCAGGATTTCTGGCTTAAATTGCTCCTCCAAACTCTTCTGTTTTCTTTCTGCAGGAGGCGTACACACTCCTCAGGGCAGGATGGCAGGTGAGAAATGGGTCTCCTGTCTTCTTGTCTCATCTTCTCTCTGCTGCACAGAGACCTCATGTTTATCCAGGTGCAAAGGTCTTTTAGAGGGCTGAGCAAGAATTTCAGCAGCTCCAGGATTTTGGCATGGTCATCTGCAGGATGCTGAACTGCTTCTGCAATCAGACAATCCCCATTTCTTACACAGAATTTGCCTTGCAAAGCAGATCTCTAAGTGCTTTGAAAATACCACAGTTGTTTGATAGGAAAGGGGACAACAGTGTTGTCCAAATTTACCCACCCACCCAGCACCAGAGTCAAGGAAGGTCATTTAAGTCCCTTTAAGTGAGTAAGTAAGCCCTGACAGCAGGAACATTCCTCCTCTGAGCATCTGCTTGTGGCCTGGGCAAAGTGAAAGGGCTTTGACTTTGTGAGGCACTGAGCACCCTCAGTCCCCACAGAAGTAGCTTCCAATATTTTCAGAAATCTGTGAGGCTTTTTCTCTTTCGGAGCCAAGGGCAAGGTAGGACAGAAATGCTGTGCTGCCGAGGGGTGACTGATTTAGAGGCTCATATCATGGAATTATTGGGTGTTATTGTGGAATTATTTTGCACCAGTAAAAATTACCCCATTGCCCATGTCAGCAGGATCTGCATGAGAAACCAGCGGATGCTGCTGGCTCTGCCCTTGCTTTCCAGGACATTGTGTAGGTGTAGTAGGCTTTGAAATGACATCAGAGATTCAGTCCTGGGATGTGCCATAGCCAGAGGAGCCTTAAAGGCTCATGTCCTCTCTCCCTGCAGTCAGGGTTTGATGCTTGGAAGGAAAGGATGTTGGAAGATGAGGGTTTGCCCCACATTACAGGCATCTGCTGTTGTTCCAAGCTTTGAGTGATTTGTTGAGTTCAGTTGACATGCACTGTGAAAAAATCCCTTTTCCTAGTGAAAATACCTCTGGATGCTGCATGTTGCTGAATCCTGGTAAATTCCTGTTGCTGGAGGGCAGGGACCTGCTCACTGTGTCAGGAGCAGTTTTGGTGTGCTGGGAGGCTTGGAAGAGGTCAGAGGCTCTGGCCTGGTGCCGGGCTAACTCTGGACACAAGTTTTCCCTGGAGGCCAGTTCTCTTTCCTCCCATGCTCCATCTGACACTGCCCATCTTTCCTGCAGCACTGGCTGTTTAACTCCTTTGCTCTTGTCCTCTTTTCCCACCTTGTTATTCCTGAGTGCTGCAATCTTCCAGGACTGACTCTTCTTCCTGGGAGTTTTGGTTATCCAAACCCTCCGTCCTGGGAGGTCTGAGTGCTCCCTCTGAGTTGAAATCAGCCTCTGAGTCTGTGATGGGAGCCCAGTGCCACAGTAGCAGGAGCTGTGTGCTGGGGCAGAAGTGCACAAGAGGCTTGGTTGGCTCTGGACTGATTTGGGCTGACCTAAAATTGAGGGCTGTGCATGAGTCCTGCACAGCTGAGCCTTTGAGCCTGTCTCTCTTCGGTTTCCAGGTCACACGAGGAGGTGCGGGTCGAGGAGGAGGTTCAGCAAATCAGTGTCGAGTTGGAGCCCAAGTGCAACGTTGAGATTGTAGCTCCTGAAGAAGAAGTCAAAGAGTGAGTGTTTTAGAGTGTTGAGCAGAGCCCACAGGGTGAGTTTTGAGCTGTGGTTGCTTGTCCTGGAGGCTTTGCTGGAGTAATGGGTGTTCAGTGAGGCAGAGCAGAATTCTGACCTGATCTGCCCTGACCTGAACTTTCAGGATGTGATAGCATAGCATCTTCAGCTCCTCTGCAATAAATCAGTTTTGCTTGTTCCTGTCCTGAGTGCAGTGACTTGACTCTTGCTTCTTTCCCCTCTGCAGAGAGGCAGCTTCTTCAGCCTGTGCCATTGTCACATCCACAGCCACCGTAGAGGTGGAGACAGCCAGCCAGGCCTCGGAGCCAGCCAGCCAGGCCTCGGATGAGGACGACGTGCCAGTCACAGACATATACTTTGTAAGAGACCTTCTCCACCTGACCCTTGGGTGTGATGGGAAGGATTGGACAAGGCTGTCAGTATCCATTCCAGGTAGTCAGGTGTGAAGCACCTTGAGACCTCAGTGCCCGGGTGGGTTTTTGAATGCAGGGAACTGGATTGACCCTTGGAGAACTCAAACCAGCATCTAGTGGGGCTCACACAGGTGGCACTCCTGGTGTGGATATAGCTGTAGCTGTGCTGCTTTACTTCAAGCACAAGTGCTTATCTAGGCCAGCACATTTGCTCCTGGGGCAAGCCACAGTGATGTTGGTGCAACAGAGATCTTGACTGCTTTCCTGACACAAATATGGCCTAGACCCAAAGGGAGGTGGATGCAGAGGGTGACCTTGGGCTCTGGTGAACTTCGGCTTTTCCTTTCCCTGCAGGCTGCATTAGGTGATGCAGTGGGAGTCTAGTGCTGAGCCAGGGAGTAAGTTGGTGGTTGGCAGCAGAGTGCCGTGGAGCCTGGCGCTGGTCCTCACTCAGCTCCCACAATGGCTGAGCAACTTCTGCAGACCAGAGAAGAGGTTTTTAGCAACTTGTACCTGTCCCATGGATTCCCAGAGCAGAGCTGAGTGCCTGTCCCATGAGAGCTGAGCTCTCTCTTGTGCCTGGGCACTGGAACCCTCATTAAAAGAGGTGCCCGGCTCCTCCCTGCTCCGACTTGTTTCTGTTGGTTCTGTGGTGCTGGAGATGACCTGAGCCCATGTGATGGGCTCCTGCAGGCTAAACTAAAATGCAGCATTGGCCTTTCCCTGGGCTCTTGTGACTGCTGCAGAGCTGCTCACTCATTGCCAAGTCACTCTGAGGCTCATGGGAGCTGTGGAAGGAATCAGCCCTGTTTTACAGCTTGTTTGGGGTTGGATGCATGCTGTTCAAAATGCAAACGGTGCCTCTAATGCTGCTGCCCTCTCCTTGCCTGTGGATGGCAGCTATGTGCAGACAGATCATGCCTGCTCCCCTGGCAAAGGTCTTCTAGCAAGGGTCAGCTCTTCTTCCTCCCTGTCCTTGGGCACATGGACTCCCCCCAGCTTGAGGGGCACCTCTACCCAAGAGAAAATTTTGCAGGGTGTGTTCTCAGAGAGTGTGACTGACTGCTCATCAGCATTTCATACTTCATCTGAGTCTGAGTTTTGCATTAAATGTGTGTCGTGTGCTGTGGAGTGTTTGTCACTGCTGGGATGAAGGGAAAAGCTGATTTGGGTTCCCATGGGCACTCTCCTTGGAAACCACTTGAGCTGGAGCTCAGGTGAGGCTGCACCCGTGTGCTCAAGTAGCACCACAGTTGTTCTTACAGGAGTGCTCAGGGGCAGTGCTGGGTGAAGGGATGGTGTGTGCAGAGGAGGATTTGGCCAGTCCCAGGGGACTGTGATCTGATCACTGGAAGTCTGCTCCTGGAGAGCACTTCATTCTCCTGTTCATCCCCAGGGAATAAAAGTGCAGAGTGTGACAGGGCATGGGTGCCGCTCTTCCCTGCACGGCTTTCCCACCTGCTCACCTGTTCAGGCCTGGAGTTGCCCAACCCCTTGTTTTTTGCTTTCTCTTTCATCCTCTCTTTCACATCACCCTTTTTCTTCCTCTGTTTCCTTTCTCACCTCTTTTGTCCTGGGGCCACCCAGTTCACAGATGGGAGGTACTGGATTTACTCTCCCCGCCAGCGCAGACTCCGAACTACCTCGCATTCCTCTGGGATTGTAAGTGACCTCGCCAGCACAGCATGTAGGGGAGCAGAGCTGCAGCTTTGAAACACTGGGGCCAGCACCCCATTTCCCTCGACACCTGGGGCTCTGGATTGAGTGGGCAGTAGGAACCAGCCCAGCAGAAATGGGGGAAGCATATTGAAATGACACCAGTGGATCTCCTTGTAGGATCTGGGAGAATCATGAGTTCTGTCTGCTTTTTTGCAGACTGGTGACAGCTCCTGCCCTGGGATGGGCCGTGGTGTCACCCAGCCCTTGGAAAAAGTGAGAGCAGTGAGGCCCTGGCACAGGTTGCCCACAGAACCTGTGATTGCCCTGTCTCTGGAAATGTCCAAGGCTAAGTTGGATGGGCTTGAAGCAACCTGGGATAGTGGAAGGTGTCCCTGCCCATGGCAAGGGGGGGATACTGGGTGATCTTTCAACCCAAACTGTTCTGTGATTCCAAGTACCAGATCTGGCCAGAGAGGCACTGGGGCCTCTATAGGTGATGTCAGGCTCAGCTCCCTTAGCCCAGAAAGAGGGCTTTAAATACACCATTAAGATGTTTTGAAGCTTCTAAAACTCCAGTTGCAAACAACTGTTTTGGCTTGTGGGGAGCAGCTCATAACCAAATGAGGCAGGAGCTGGTGCTGAGTTAGGGCTGGTTTCAGCTCTCCAGCCCTTCTCAGCATCACCAGTGTGCTCCCTCCTCACTGAAGGTGTTCTGTGAGCCAGGAGGATTTTCCTTTTCAAAAGATGCAGGGAGGCATTTGAGCTTTTAGGGGCTGAATCTAGAGCTGAGATTGTTCCGGGGTTCAGCATTTCCCTTCTCAGGCTTTGGGAGAGCTGCTGTCCCTGGAGGGTGATGTAGTGCTGCCAGAGCCTCGCTGGTGCCAGCCTGGTGCTCCCATTTGGGTTACAGGCAGGGTGCATGGGGAAGCAGGAGCAGGAACGTGCCCCTGGCTGTGGCTGATGGCATGAGGAAGGTGCTGCACCTCTGTGGGCAAACAGGCAACTCCTCCTGCAGCTCCTGCTGCCCCTCAGCTGAGTTTGGCTGCTCCGGCACCGGGAGGGGTAATGCCAAGCACTGGCTGCTTCTTCATCTCCCGCAGCTCCTCACATGCATCCAGGCTCCTAAAAGGCTCTGAAGGAGACTGGCTGGAGCATGTGGTTCAGTCAGGATGGATGAAGAAGAGGATGTGGGACAAGCTTGATATGGCAGGAAGCTTTCCTGTGCCTTTGACAGAGCCCTGTGAGAAGCTCCAGTTAGGGGTTTCTCAACCCTCCTTCCTCCCAGCAGTCTCTGCTAATGGAGCTGCAGTTACTGGAGGGTTCAGCATGTGGAGCCCAGTGCTTCAAAGCTTCTCTGGCTTCTTGTAGTTCCTTGTACATTGTAGACTGTCACGCTCAGTTCCTGGGCTGGGAACACCACAGGCTTCTTTCAAGCACCCAGTTCTGTTTCTCTTCCTTTGCAAATGCCAGGCTGGGTCAAAGGGGGCAGTTTCTTCTCTGTGGGAGCTCCCCTGGAGACAAAAGAGCCTATTTGCAATGTGAATGGGACCCCCCTGGGAACCGTGGAAGCAGAGACCAGCCCTTGAATCTGTGCTGTGTCGGCAACAGTGTGTCTTCTCACACCAGCGCCCAATGCTGTGATAACTGTCCATCAAGGCACACCTCTTTCCCCTCATTCTTTCCAGAGTCCAGTTGTGTTTTGCCTCCTGTGTTGTACTTGTTCCCATCACCCCACTGTCCCCAAGATCTCAGCAATAACTGTTTCCTTTCTGTGGCCACCATCTGCCATGGTCTCACCCCAGCTCCGCTGCCTTCTGTAAAGAAGGAGGAAGGCATAGCAAACAAATCCTGTAAAAGCCCTCCTGGACAGCAGTTTGTAGCATGCACAGGGCTCAGGAAATGGAAGGGTGAGAGCTGGTAGTGGGTAGCAGGAATCCAGAGATGTTACTACTCTTAGGTAAGTCACTTCCCAAGTATCTCGGTTTCTCTGGAGCTGGGGTGATGCCATGGCAGGGAGCTGAGGTTTCCCTAACGTCTCAAAAGCTCTGTGTCCCTACAAGAGGAGAGGTTGTGGCACCCCCACTGCAGCTCTTGCAGGTCCTGTGTCCCGGCTGGCAGGGAGCAGGTACGTGCTGAGGATGAGAAGGGCTCCTCTGCTGAGAGCTGGCTCTGGGCTCAGTGGTCTCCCTCCAGGTGGACAGCTGATCTTACTGTATTGTGTCCTATTCTTTTTATTTTCTCCTTTTATTTTTTCCTCTTCTCTCCTTTGCTCCCTGCTCTGCTGCTGCTCTCCCTGCATTCTCCCTGCCGTCTCTGGCCACTCTGGCAGCCGACAGACGAGAGGAGTTGGGTTTACTCCCCGCTCCACTATAGCGCTCAGCTCCACTCTGTCTCCGATGAGGAGAGCGATACAGTAAGTGTCCAACAGCCGTGTGCCGGGTGCCCGCTGGGTCAAGCTCAGAGTTTGTGCTCCCTCTGCAAGGTCAGCTTGGCCTCTGGCAGCGTGGGACTCCTGCATGGCTGCAGCAGAGCCCGGCTGCCTCTCACGTCAGCTCTGTGCTGGCAGAGCCCTGGCCTGCTCAGCAAGGGCTGTGGCTTATTCCCAGTTGTTTGGTGCAGGGAAAGCTTTGGGGAGCTCAGGTTTTCCAGACATGCTGCCATTGCTGGAGGATGTAGAACGGCCTCTCTGGTTGTGCTGGGAAGTTGGCGGGACACAGACCTGACTGATGTGGGCACTGGTGCACAGGAGTTGATCCTCTTTCCCATCATGGCCAGAAAGACATTGAGGGGCTGGAGCATGTCCAGAGAAGGGAGTGGAGCTGGGGAAGGGGCTGGAACACAAGTGTGATGAGGAGCAGCTGGGGCGGCCCAGCCTGGAGAAAAGGAGGCTCAGGGGAGACCTCAGTTTCCACAACTCCCTGACAGGAGGGTGCAGCCAGGTGGGGGTTGGGTTCTGCTCCCAGGGAACAAGGGACAGGATGAGAGGAAATGGCCTCAAGCTGTGCTAGGGGAGGTTTAGGTTGGATATTTGGTAAAATTTCTTGACTGAAAGGGAGTTGTCAGGTATTGGAACAGGCTGCCAAGGGCAGTGGTGGGAATCACTGTCCCTGAAAGTGTTTAAATGATGTGTGGCTGTGGCACTTGGAGACATGGGTTAGTGGTGAACATGGTGGTGGTGCTGGGCTGATGGCTGGACTTGGTATTCTTGGAGGTCTTTTCCCACCTTGACGATTCTGTGATTCTGTGACTCTTCTCTCTGCCTCTTGCAGTAATCTCTATGCAGACACAGAAGTCCCAGAGAGCAGCGATTCCCTCTGCAGGTCGATGTGTTCCCTTTTCGTTGATGCAGCCATTCCAGTGGGATGGGGAAGAGCTTGCTGACACCAGTATTGCTGCACTGCAGGATCCCAGGCACTGCGTTTCAGAATGGAGCAAAACTAAAACCATGTATTTCTACCCCAGACGTGGGCAGCAAAGAAACCACCCTCTCACTCGCAGCTCCCAGCAGAGAATTCCAGCTGGGTGCACAGAATCCTGGGTAGTAACACAGTGTTTTCCAGACATGCACTACCGTAGCTACCTATCCATGTGTGATACTGTGAACCTTTTTAATTTTTTTAATCATGTATTTATTTCTTTTATCTTTGCACAGAGACAGCACAAATGTGCTTTTTTAAACATTTAGTTTACTGCACTTTTTTTTCCTTTTTCTTTTTTTTTTTTTT
>VZTZ01016377.1:110637-137258 GCA_013400955.1 Drymodes brunneopygia
TTTTTTGTCATATATTTGTGCATCAAAAAGGAGCATGAGACCTCACCGAAGAATGGGTAGGAGCACGTTGCTGGGGAGGGCAGGGAGCAAAGTGGCTTCACATGAGGCAGCAGCATGGTCTGACCAACTGAGGGAGTCAGGAGGTTTAAGGTTGTCCAGACTCTGCCACGGTTTTTCCGAGTGGCCCGAGGCAAGTCGCTAAACCACTCTGTGCCTCGGCTTCCCCTGTGCTGATGCGTGCGCAGTATTTCCTTCTGTTACAGCACTTAAACCCTGGGATGAAAGGTGCTATGAAAATGAAATGCATTAAAGGCCATGGAATAGAATTGCTCCCATGTTACCATAGTCCAAAGTAGCCATGCCAATTCACTTGGATCCAAACTCGCTACTGACTTCTCCTGTCTGTGACACTGTGCGGGGCAGCACACAGTTCCTGGTGACAATGACATGGACTCCTCAGCTCTCCCTGAAGTCGTGATGGGCTCCACCTTCACTCTGTGCTGCACTGCTGCCACCCCCTCCCTCTGTGCTTGGAGTCCACGCTTCATCTGACCGGCCACTGCCTGCTCCAGACCCGTGGGCATGGACAGATGGCAACTGGGCACCTCCGAAGCCTCTCCACGCTGGAGGGCAAGTTCTGCACTCTGCCCAGCCCAGGTGGGGCTTGTCCAGACCCTGCATCCTCCTGGAGCCACTCAGCCCCTCACATGCTCAAGGGTGTACCCTGGGGTCACGGACACTGGGTTGACGTCCCCTCCACCCCTTGGGGCAGGCAGGGACACGAGGGCATGTCCACGTGCCAGATGCAGTTCTGCTATGGAATTGTGCCAGCACTGCCGTGCTCATGGACTCTTGGACAGAAGGCTGGGTGACTGGGGTGTTGCCTGGGGTCTCTCTGCTGGTGGAAATCCCTGCTGCGGGTGTCTGAAGGGGTTTGCTTTGCAAGGGCTGCAGGCTATGGGTGAGAGCATTTGATGTCACGGGGTAGTGTTCAGGCTCATCCATCAGCAGGACACATATCATAGCATTGTCTGGAATCCAGCAATCCCATCCTCATCTCCCAGAGAGAAAACAGGAAATCCCTTAGACCAGAGGGAGACGGGTCTTGTTCGTGTGCTTTATGAACCTCGCTTGAGAAAGAGGGTTGAAATCTCTTTATTCCCTTTACAATCTTCACTGTCCTTGGGATTCTGTGTAGAGGGATGGGGAAGCGGGACCCTGCTCTCAGGCCTCAGTCCCCATAATCTCTGTTCACAGCAGCAGTCGGGAGTGGTTATGTTGGGTCCCAGAAGGTAGCTGGGCTGATGGGAAGCTCTTCTGTACTGTGCTGAACTTAGCGAGAATCTTCAGGAATTGATGGGTTTTTCTTGCCCGGAATACAGGACCTGGACTTCCCTTCCCTGGCTGTGGATGCAGAAGGCTGTGAGTTGTGCTTCTTGAGAGCACAGTTTGGGGATTGTGCAAGTTGCTGCTGTTCATGTATCCACATATTTACCAAATAGTCTATCAAAAGTCTCTCAAGAAACTCTCCCCTTTGCATCGCTGCTTGGCAGCTCATTCTCCCAGCTGCAGCTCCTGCCCTATCCCACCTTGCTGGGCAAGCCGGGGCGCTCTGCAGCCTGGGGGGGCTCAGGGGTGGGTGGAGGGGAATGGGAGCCATGCAATACCTGCAGCCTCATCTGCCTTTGAGCTTCAAAAAGGTAAAAATTCAATCTCTTTTTCCTGCAGCAGTGTGTGTAGAACAGCCAGAGGGAGCCACATCCCTGCCACAGCTGCTGCTGTTGGCTACTGTGCTGGAGGAGGGGGCTTGGGGGGGGGAACTGGGGTGGCTCAAGTTGTTCTGACCCAGGCCCCTGCCCTGGGACCACCTCAGTCAGAGGCTGGAGGGTTTGGCTTCACCAGGACTTTCCAGTCACCTGAAATCAAGCATCTTTTTTGAGATGGTTTAAGCATTGTTGATGGAGATTTTAATTCTTCCCCTCATTTCTAGGGGTCTCTGAAGTTGCTTGGCCTCTGTGCAGGAAGTGTCCCAGAGAATGAGCTTTGTGAACTGGAGCTGTGCTTGGGTCCTGAGAGAGGGGGTGAACCAAGAGCTCCTGCAGCATGTTCATTCAAAGAACTGTCTTCCCTTTTTGAGATGATCCTTGTGTAGTTCTGTAATACTGGACCCTTTGGAGCAGGTCTGGATGGGGTGGCATGGTCCTGTAAGAGGACAGGCAAAGGCTTAGAACAGCTTTGTCAAGGGGACAAGGAGGAATGCTCCTGTAGGCAGATGCTGATCTGAAATGGACTCTGCCCCTGTTCAGGCTGGCACAGTCCCAGTAGCTCAGTGCTGGGAACTGTTCAGCCTCTGCTTCCCACAGAGGCTGAAAGGACCCTGGATTTTAGAGCTCATTGTGTGTGCCACTGCTGTCCTTCATCTCCGTGGTCCCAGCCACGATCTCAGGCTCTGTGGACGTGCCCTGATCATTGCCTGGTGCTGGGGCTACAGGTGAGCTCTCCCTGCCAGGTAAGGGGCTGGTAGGAGAAAATGGGCATCTCTGTCCTTGAGTTTGCAGTCAGGCTCCTGTGAAGGCTCTGAGGCAAACCCAGCAGCTCGCAGAGAGACCCTTCACACGCACAGAGGGGATGTGCAGCTTTTGGCTGGCACTGCCTCTCCGGCCACGTGTGCCGAAATAGCACTTTGGGAAGTATTTCAGTGAAGCCAGAGCACTCCCAGGTCTTGGTCCAGGGCAGGCAGAGGCGTTTGCAGGGCTCCAGCGCCCCCCCGTATTCCCCTCATTTCCAGCCACTGCTCCAGCACTTCCCGAATGGACAAAGAGAAGGCCAGGGCTGAGGCTTGGGTCACGCCTCAGGGCTTTCTTCGGTCCGTGTCTGTCCTGGTGGCTGTCCCTGTTTCCACAGGTGTCCCGGTGGGTGTCCCCGCGGATGTCGCTGTTCCCACGCGTGTCCGTGTGCCCAATGTACGGCGGAGGGGGCGCGGGCCCTCCGGCTGGACGGGAACGGCGGTGTCAGGGTGTTCTCCCGTCTCTGCGCTGGGGGTCCGAGGCCTGGGCGCTTTTTTTCTTTTCTCGATTATTTTAAGGGTTTTTCCCCTTCTTGTCCGGGGAGCCCCTTTTGCAGAGCTCTGTACCCCGCTCTCATAAAGCGTTCTGCAGTCTGTGCTCAGCTCTCCGCCTCCTGTGTGTGGGGAGAAGGACCCGGATGGGGGCCGGCCCCGCCCTCCNCGGGGTCGGGGGCGCTCGCGGTCCGGGAGTCGCGGGCGGCGGCACCGCAGCCGGAGCAAGAGCCGGAGTCGGGGGCGACGCCGGGAGCCGAGCTCGGGGTGAGCGGGCAGTTGGCCCGGAGCGACCGCGCCGTGTCTCTGGGGGAGTGGGGCTGGAGCGCCGGGGCCCGCGCGGCCCGAAGCGGGGACGGGAAAGGGCGCTCGGTCCCGCCGGACTCGGGCAAGGGCGGGGGCAGGGGACTGGGAGCGGGCCGTCGGTCCCAATCGCTGCTCGTGACACCGGCCCGGGGCCATCGGCCCGGCGGCTGGGGAGTGCAGGTACCCTCGCTTTCCCGGCGCTGCCGGTGGTGCCGGTGCCGAGCCGGCCTCACCTGCGTCAGGGAAACTCTCCGTACCCGGTACGGCCGTGGCCTTCTCTCGCTGAAGCCCGGCTGTGTCCCCTCAGCTCGGACTCCGGCAATGAGAGACAGAAATGGAAGAAGAAAAGGAGCACCAGCCGGGAGCGGCACCGTAAGGACCGGAGGAAGCAGCGCTCACGGTCGCGGGATCGCTCCTCCGGCTCCAGCCCAGAGCGCCGGCGGGACCGGGCGGCGCGGAGCCGGGAGCGGCGCCGCCGGAGGGACGGATCCAAGTCCTCCGTGTCCTCCGTCAGCTCCCCCTCCCCGCCGCGGCCCCGGGGCCGAGAGGAGCCGGAGCAACAGCTGAGCCTGCAGGAGCGGCTGAGGCTGAGGGAGGAGAAGAAGAAACAGGCGGCTCTGCTGAAGGCCCTGGAGACGCCCGAGGAGAAGCGAGCACGAAGGTTGGCCAAGAAGGAAGCTAAGGAAAGAAAGAAGCGGGAGAAGATGGGCTGGGGTGAGGAGTACATGGGCTACACCAACACTGACAATCCCTTCGGGGACAACAACCTGCTGGGCACATTCATCTGGAGCAAGGTGAGCTCTGCCCTGTGCCTGCAGCCAGATGGAACAGGCAGGGGGAGTCGGGAGGATCTGTGCCTGAGGGAGGGTCTGTATCCAGCAGGGTTATTAGAAGATGGGTCAAGGGTGGGAGAGGGACTTGGAGCTGCTGGGAGCTGCAGGCTGAGTGCTGGGCAGCATTTACCAGGTCAGGGACACAGAGATGGTAATGGGAATGCAGGACTTCTGCTGTAGGAATGACAGAGAGCTGGGGGTGTTCAGGGTTAGGGTTAGGGAGAAGAGAAGGCTCTGGGGAGACCTTAGAGCCCCTTCCAGTGGCTACAAAGGCTCAGGAGAGCTAGGAAGGAACTTGACAAAGACCTGGAGGGACAGGACAAGGGTAATGGCTTCCCACTGCCAGAGGGCAGGGGTAGGTGGGATATTGGGAAGGAATTGTTGGTTGTGAGGGTGGTGAGGCCCTGGGTGCCCAGAGCAACTGTGGCTGCCCCTGTATCCCTGAAATGTCCCAGGCCAGGTTGGCCAGATCTCACAGCAGCCTGGGACAGTGGAAGGTGTCCCTGCCATGGCAAGAGGTAGAACAAGATGATCTTTAAGGTCCCTTCTAAGCCAGACTATTCCATAATTCCACTATACTGTTGTGCTAGCACTTGTGTCACCAGGCTAGGTGGGCTCTGTGGGCTAAGCCTGGCTTTGCTGAGGGGCTTCAGGAGCAGGGTTTGAGTGATTTAGGGACCTTCAACAGGATCAGACCTCACTGGAGCAGCAGAAACGAGTGAATGGATTAGCATTTGCTGGCCAGTGAGGAGCTGTGGAGGTCCTTGGGTTCCACAGCTTCCCTTGACCATTGTGTTTAAGGCACTGGAAAAGAAAGGAATCAGCCATCTGGATGAGAAGGACCTGAAGGAGAGGAACAAGCGAATCCAGGAGGACAATCGCCTGGAGCTGCAGAAGGTGGGATGAGATGTCCTCTCCATGTCACTGTGTGACAGAGAGCCCTGTTTACAGCCTGGTTCTCTCCATTCCTCACTGGGAAGTCCCTGTTTTCTTCCCCTGGGTGTGTCCAGTCTGTAGGATTCTGGGGGCCATAGAACCCTGGCTTCTGCTATTCCAGGATGAGAAACCTCTTCCCTTGGGGCTGAGACCAGCAGCTCAGGAGATGCTGAGTAGGATAATGCCAGGTCACAACACTGAGGCACTCAACTGTGCCTGTGTCCCCTGTCTTCCCCCAGAGCTGGCAGTGAGCTCAGGCAACCTGGCCTCGCTGGCACCTGGTTCTCCAGGAGCTCGGGCTGATGGCAGGAGCCAAGGCAACTCAGGGACAGGTCATGGCTGTGTCCTCGAGCAGGTGCCTGTGGTGTCTGCACAGTGGCCCATCCACTGTGGCCTCACAGCTCTGTCACCCTGGGCAGGTGAAGCAGCTGCGCCTGGAGCGGGAGCGGGAAAAAGCCATGCGGGAGCAGGAGCTGGAGATGCTGCAGCGGGAGAAAGAGGCAGAGCACTTCAAAACCTGGGAGGAGCAGGAGGACAACTTCCACCTGCAGCAGGCCAAGCTGCGGTAGGTGTGCAGCTGCTCAGAGCCAGGCCTGGCAGGGAGCAGAGGATGGCTCTGCTCAGTGTCCCCCGCTGTCCCTCTGTTCCTCTCCCATCACCAGGTCTAAGATCCGGATTCGGGATGGGAGGGCGAAACCCATCGACCTTCTGGCCAAGTACATCAGCGCAGAGGACGATGACCTGGCTGTGGAGATGCACGAGCCCTACACCTTCCTGAATGGCCTGACTGTCTCTGACATGGAGGACTTGGTGGAGGACATCCAGGTGCCTGCTCTGCTGCCCCTCTGCCTGGGCTCAGGGGTTCTCTGAGCTCTGCTTTCCTGCCCATGGTGTGGAGCAGGTGCCTGATGTGTTTTCTGCTTGCAGGTGTACATGGAGCTGGAGCAAGGGAAGAACGTGGACTTCTGGAGGGACATGACCATCATCACAGAAGATGAGATAGCCAAGCTCCGCAAGCTGGAGGCCTCCGGGAAAGGAGGCCCAGGTGAGCAGGAGAGCAGAGCCTGGTGTGGGTGTCGGGGACTATGAGTGGTGGGTCACACAGGGTGCAGAGTCTGCCATGTGTACTCTGGCTCAGAGGGGTTCTCTTGGACTTGCTGGATGTGGGTCTGGCAGTTGTCCCTGCCTGGTGTCTGGTTGGTAGAGCCAGGATGAGTGCAGCTGAGTGCCCCAAGACTGACCAGCTGCCCTCACCTGTCCAGGGGAGCGTCGGGACGGTGTCAATGCCTCGGTCAGCTCAGATGTGCAGTCTGTGTTCAAGGGGAAGACATACAACCAGCTGCAAGCTCTCTACCAGGGCATCGAGAGCAAGATCCGGGCAGGAGGGCCCAACCTGGACATTGGGTACTGGGAGAGCCTCCTGCAGCAGCTGAAGGCTTACATGGCTCGGGCCAGGTGAGAGCAGAGAGCAGGCGCAGTGCTGTGGGCAGAGCTGGGGAGGCACAAACCCAGCGGGTGGAGGGAGTGGGGGAGGGTGTTTTACCCTTTCTGAGATGGCTGATCGCCGAGAGGGGATCGGGGCTGGACACCCAGTCCTTTCTGCAGTGGTGATGTTTAGTGAGGCCTCCAAGAAGGAACTGAGCTGGGGCTTATTCAGGCCAAAGCCACCCAAGCCCAGCAGGTTTCTGCCCATGGAGGCGGGTGTCCCAGCTTTGGGCAGTGGGAGTGAGGTGGTTCCACTGGGTTGGGTGGGACCCAACAACTCCTGTCTCAGGTTGCGGGAGCGGCACCAGGACGTGCTGCGGCAGAAGCTGTACAAGCTGAAGCAGGAGCAGGGTGTGGAGAGTGAACCGCTTTTCCCCATCATCAAGCGGGAGCCGGCCTCCCCCAGTGACAGGTGAGCAGCCACCTGGGCCTGTCCCTGGGGCACCTGGGGCAGAAAGGCAGCCTTGTGCCCTCACCCTGCCCTAGGCAGAGCTCAGGTGAGCAGAGAACGAGGGTACCATCCCCGTCCCAGTCCTCTCTTCTCCCTTCCATGCAGGCTGGATCCCGAGGAGAGCCTTGAGGCACAGCCAGGGCCATCCTCAGAGGCAGAGGGAGAGCAGGACACCGAGGCCAAGGGAGAGGCAGAGGGGGAGGCTGTGCTGATGGAGGAGGATCTGATCCAGCAGAGCCTGGATGACTACGACGCGGGCAAGTACAGCCCCCGGCTGCTGGGCCCCAATGAGCTGCCCTTCGATGCCCACGTGCTGGAAGCCGAGGAGGACACGCACCGGCTGCTGCTCCTGCGCCAGCAGCTCCAGGTGACAGGTGAGCCCCAGGGCAGGCCTGCCTGGCATGGAGAATGTGCAGTGATGTGGGGTGCAGGGCTGGAGGGACCACTGCCCTCAGGAAAGGGCGAGAGCTGGATCTGGGGCAAGCATGCAGAGCTGGCCTGGCAGAGGGGTGCCCATGGAGCAAAGGGCACTGGCCTGGGCAGGAGCAGGGAGATGGTGCTCAGGCTGCAGGTGCTCCCTGGGGGACGTGCCTCAGTACTACCAAGGTGTTTGGGTGCACAGAGGCAGAAGGGGTTTTGGTTGAGTTTTGGCTGAGTTTTCCAGCACAACTCAGCCAAGTGCCCAGTCAGAGCCCACAGGGCAGCATGTGCATTCTCATGTCCGGTTCTGCATCCTCTGCCCAGCAGCTCCTTCTCTCTACGTGCCTGGGGCAGTGTCGCATGACCCAGGCCTGGCTGGCACTGCAGAACCTGGTGTCACCTCTCCTCCCCTACAGGTGATGCTTCCGAGAGCACCGACGACATCTTCTTCCGCAAGGCCAAGGAGGGCATGGGCGCGGATGAGGCGCAGTTTAGTGTGGAGATGCCGCTCACAGGCAAGGCCTATCTGTGGGCAGACAAGTACCGGCCACGCAAGCCCCGCTTCTTCAACCGTGTGCACACAGGCTTCGAGTGGAACAAGTACAACCAGACCCACTATGACTTTGACAACCCCCCCCCTAAGATCGTGCAGGGCTACAAGTTCAACATCTTCTACCCCGACCTCATCGACAAGCGCTCGACGCCCGAGTACTTCCTGGAGGCCTGCCAGGACAACAAGGACTTTGCCATCCTGCGCTTCCATGCCGGGCCGCCCTACGAGGACATCGCCTTCAAGATTGTCAACAGGGAGTGGGAGTATTCCCACCGCCACGGCTTCCGCTGCCAGTTTGCCAATGGCATCTTCCAGCTCTGGTTCCACTTCAAGCGTTACCGATACCGCCGGTGAGGGGCTGCTCTTCCCACGGCACAGACACTGTTCCGTGGGTGTCCCCAAGGCCTGGCCCAGCGCTGGGCATGGTCCTGAGGCTTTTCCCTGTCCTTGCATTTATCATGAAGGACCCTGAGACTTTGGTATAAATAAAATAAGGGTTGTTTTAGCCGTGAGATCCTGGGCATGGGTACTCCCACTGCTCCTGGATGACGTCACCAGCCACTACTACACTGGGCCAGCAGTGAGAACTCGTGTGGGGACTGAGTAGTGCTTGGGGTGGGGTATTCTCACCCCTGTGTCTCTGGGATCTGTTGCCCCATCCTCATAGAGTCAGCCCTGTGTGCTCCCTTGCCCCAGTCCAGCCCCCTCCCAATCCCAACACTTTCCCTTACCAGTGCCAGACCAGTCCAGCTGCTGCTCCCCAGCTGGAGTCACAGGGCCCTTGACTTCACCAGCCCAGCACTGCGCTGTGTCCTGCTTTGTAGAGGGGCCCCTCACCCTCCCCTGGGCCCCATTCCTGGCACGCATCCCCTGGGATCTGGCTTCCCCAGCCTGGGAGTGTGGCCACATCCCTCAGTCCTGGCTGTGGCATGGGAGGCTTTAGTGCTGCCAGGCGCCTGCTCTGGCGGAGCAGAGGAGAGGGATGCTGGTTGGGATATTTCCTTACAGGGGAAAATCCGGATTCCAGAGCCTGCAGTCCCTCCCACACCATGCCTGTGAGGCTCTCCCTGCCCTGGGCAAGAAGCAGCTGCACTCCCCAGAATCGTGTTGAGGTGGGGGTTTCCAAGGGCCTCCCACATGATGTTTATACGGGTTTTGGGCAGCTTGGGAGCACTTCAGGGTTGAGCTGGGACTCGCTGATGTTGGTACCAGCAGATGATGACTGTGGGCACAGTCACACTCTTCTGGGATCACCCCACATGGCTCCATCCCCACTAAGCCCCCTAACCCCAGTGTCCCCACTCAAGCAGGCAGGATGGGGTGCTGGTGAGTAGTGCCCAGGGGTGCAGGTATCCCCTCCCCATCCTGCCGGACATCCCCAGGGGCCAGCAGCTGCACCAGACACAATCTCTGGCCTCTCCTTCCTGTGAGTTATTTCCAGCTGCTGCCTGTGAAGGGGGCTTTTGGGGCTCAGCGCAGGAAGTGAGTGAAGGCCTGGCCAGGGAGGAGGAAATGGGTAAAAAAACCCCAAACCCCAAAGTTGGTGGTTGGTGCCCTCCCTGCTCAGCTGCCAGGCAGAGCCTCCCTCCCCAAAGCCCATCCCTTTCCTTCCTGGGCACACACAGACATCGGGGAACTCCCCCAGAAACGTCCCACTATATCTCCAGCTGGAGCAGGGTCCATATCCTCTTCCATGCACTGCCTTTTCCGGCACGTCTGTCTCCAGGCCCTGGATGAGGTCACTGAGCAGGCACAGGAGCCTGAGCCCCGGGAGCTGCAGCAGCCTCTGAGCATGGGCCAGGGCCAGATCAGGGACTGGATCCGGCTGAAGCCCTTGACGGCCTCTGCCGTACTTGGCTGCTCTCAGTGCACCTGTTCACATCTCCCCTGCGTTTCGGGGGAAGCTGCCACGGCGCAGCCCAGAGCTGGGCAGGGGGAAGCAGCGGCTCGGCCGGTTCCTGCCCGGGCGGGGCAGTCGATGCAGTTGCCCCGTGCCTCATCACCTGTGAGCGCAGCTGCTCCAGGGCACAGCCCAGCCCCACCCGGGACACCAGCGGCTGCCGAGCCACTCCTGCCCCCGGCACACAGGGCCCGCCGTGATCCTGCTCTGCGGGCTGGCCCTGCCTTCCGCCTGCGCTTTCACTGGGGCAATCTTTGCTCCAAAGCAAGGATAGCGGGATGATGGGCTCTGCAGCCACGCACTGCCGAGCCAGTGCCAGGAAAACCTGCCTGGGCATCCACCTGAGCCCCCGCCGAGCCACTGTGCCCCTTGCTTGCCTTGACGGGTTGCTGGGTCCTCGGGATATCCCCGCGTCCCCCGAGGGCTCAAGCGCTCCCAGCTCTTCGGAGCTGACGGAGACGCCGCGGCCAGAGCCGAGGTCTGCCCTCCTCGGCGGAGCACGAGGAGCAGCAAGGGAGGCTGTCGCGTCCTGAGACCATGGGAGGAGACACTGCCTGGCGACGTGCCACCCCAGCTGGTCTCGGTTGTGGACAGCTCAGCGACATCCCGATCTCGGAGCTGCCGGCTGGGAAAAGCCCTGGGAGGCGAATCCCACCCAGGGCAGGGACAGCTGGGGCTGCGGGAACACCCAGGGACCCTGGCCCTCGGCCACTCCAGCGCCCGCAGCCGCAGCTCTCTATCCCTTCTCGGGTCCCGGGGTCGCTGCGGGGCTCGGCGGGGACGCCGCCTCTGGCGGACCACACCGCGGTGCCGGCCCCGAAGCGGGTCCCGCTGGAGGGGCCCTGGCCGAACCCCTCCGCCTCAAGCTCGCCCCGGCAGGGACTCGCTTGGGTAAACAAGTGAGTAACGGGGCGGGAGCCCAGCCCCGGCACGGACCCGCCGGGGGGGCTTTGGGCGCCGGCACCGAGGGGGCTGCACCGGAGGGACGCTGTCGGGTAGCCGGGCGCTGCCCGGGTCGGGGGAGATGGACCCGGGCGGTGACCCCCGCCTGAAGCCCCGTCCACGAGCGGGGAGGGAGCGGAGAGGGAGGGGGCCGGTTCCGGGGGGCGCGGCGAGCCCGGCCCTTCCCCCGCCCCGCCGCGGAGCTGAGCCGAGCCGTGCCGAGCTCAGCCGGACTGAGCAGAGCCGAGCCTGGCGGGTCCCGCCGGCAGAGAGGTAGGGCTCGGGTCTGCGCGGGGAGGGGGGCGTTGGAGGAAGGCGAGAGATACGCAGCCGAGGCGACTGTGAAGGACAAAGAGCCCAGAAGTCTGGGATGGACGGACGGACAGACCGCAGGATTGGGAGGGACTGTGCGGGGCTCTAGGGACTGTGTAGGACGCTCAGGGCTCCGGGGCTCCGAGGCTCTCAGGGCGCTCGCTGCCGGCTCAGCTGCCGGGTTCGCACAGAACTCCGAGGATCGGGTGCGTTTCCGGGGAGGGGAAGCGGGGACACCGTGGTGGGGGACGGACACATGGTGTCCCTCACTGTCTGTCCCTGGGACCGAGGGTCCGCGACGGGCGCATCTTCGGCTTCCCGTCGGAATCAGGATTTGCTTTCGCGACGCCCCCGCCGGGACGGGTTCCCCCTCACCCGACGCCGACCGCCCCCATGTTCCGCTGGCTCCTCTGGGAAGAGCTGGAGAAGGACTAGCAAAGGCTCAGGAAAGGGCCGGGAAAGGAAGGGTCTATTTTGGGCTGTCGGAGTGGGCGGCCCAGCAGCCTTGAAGCCCTCGAGATGCCGCGACTCTGCGGGCGGGGGCAGCCGCGGGGCGGGGGGCCCTGGTGCCCCAGGGCTGCCGAGCCCCGGCTTCTGCACTCCAGAGCACCCGGGCTCATCCTCCAGCCACCGCCTGCCCGGTTCCGGGGCCCTGGAGATTGGAATGGGGATAGTGCCAGTTGTCTCCCAGACAGCCCAGAGGTTGGGGACCTCTGCGCTCGGCCACAGCAGGAAAAGGCGAGGACAGTTACCATGCGTGGCAGGGACCATTCTGTGTGTCACTGCTTCCCAGAAATGTCCTCTGTCCTGGGTGTCCCTGCTCCAGGCCAGGCCGTCTTCTTCAGGAGCAGGTCCTCGTGATGGTTGCGGGTCCAGGGAGGAACACTGATGCCCTGCCAAGTCCTCATCCCCATGGCCTTTCCTGTCCCAGATGATGACCTCGACCTGATTTGATACCCCAGAGCCCCAGCCTGGAGGGGGGTGGCAGTGGGACTCCATCCATCTCTGACAGGTGACACATGCGACCACCTGCCCCAGGGGCACCAGGCTGTGGAGACAGAAGGGATAATGCAGGGAAAGTCAATGTCCTGGAGAGGTCTAGGGAGCAGAGACCGGCCACACAAGAGAGAAATGCAAATGCCCTGCAGCATCTCCTGCACGGCTGCCCTGTGGCTGAACACCATGTCCAGTGGCAGACCCCAGGTCGAGGGTGCACATGGGTTGTGGGGGGTGTCACTGCTGTCTGGTTTGGGAGTCCCTTTGCAGATATGTGGTGCCTCTCTCCTTCCAGCCCCCACCCCAGCCTGATCTTCCAAGCCCTGTACAGGGCCCATGCCCACTCCTGCCTGGGGAAGCCCGGGGAAGCAACAGGCTGGGGCAGAAGCTGATAAGGAGCAGCCTCCCGCACTCCCCATGTGCCTGTCCCTCGCTCCCCTCGGATGTGGCCAGGGCAGGAAGCAGTGCCCAGCAGAGGCAAGGCAGCCTCGGTGAATCAGCAGCAGGACCTAAACTCGCGGGCTCAGGCACTGCCAGGAGCCCCATTAGTGCCTGCACCAGCCTCCACACCCCACTGCCAGTGCCTCACAGCCTCCAGCAGAACATTTCAGAGTCAGCTCCTCTCCTCTGGGATTTTGCCCCAGCACCCCTTGCCAACCCCTTGCTCCCATGGGATCTCCATTTTGCTGGGTCCAGAACCCCAAACCCCAGCACAGGGGTTTGGTGGGGACAGTCTCTGGGCTCAGGATTTCCCTTCTGCAGGACCTACAGTCCCCACGTGTGTCCTCCTGTAGTGGCTGCCCATGATGGGGGGAAATGGTGAGTGGGGACCCCTCACCCCCATGTGAGCCCCTTCCTGGAGGCACCATTGGTGTGTTCTGGCACTGCAGGGGTTCCCTCACTCCCAGCCCTGCAGCTGCTAAGTGGCCCGTTGTAAATATTTGATTCCCTCTAAGTGCTGTGCCTGCCTGAGGCAGCTCTGCACAGAGGGGGTCCCGGCTGCTCGGCCCGTGAGCCCAACTCAGAGTCCTCTGAGCCCCTGGGATCCCTGCCCAGGCTGCAGTGGGCAGAGCATGAGGGTCCAGGTTGTGTTTGTGTTGGGGCAGGAGGTGAAGGGAGGACAGTGAAGGGATGTAGGTAATGGTGGGATTTGGAGACAGCAGGCAGCCAGGAGCATCCCACCGACCATCCCACATCCATCTCACCAAGCACCAGGTAACAGGGACAGCAGGGCAGCATCGCCCCGTGGGCTCTTGAACCCCAGTGAGCAGAGGGAGCACCCTGGGACAAGGGGAACATGTTTGGGGACAGCACCCTGACAGTGTGGGCAGGTACATGGCGAGGGACAGCTGGAGTGGGACTGGTACACCAGGCACTCGTGTGGCATCACTGTGGGGCAGGGGTGACTTTATCACCTTTCAGAGGATGTGGGAAAGGCTGGTGACTCCTCAGGGTCTCAGAATGTCATGCTGAGGCTTCACCACTTGTCTGCAGAGCCGACGCCTCCAGGGCTGCCATGGTCCCTTGGGGACCAGTGAGAACAAACAGCAGCAAGTTTTCACTCTTTGCTCATGGAAAAAGCTGGGCCCACCCTCGCAGTGATTCACCACCAAGCTCCACCAGCCCCCCACACCAGGACAGGAGAGAGATGGGGACAAGCCAGCACCACCATCCCTGGCCCCTTCCCTGCTCGCCAGGGCTGCAGGTCCCATGACACAGCTGGTGTCGGGGCACTGGCAAGGCGCTGCCGCTCTGGGTGGGTGCCAGGACCCTCAGCCCCATGTGCTGCCGGGATGAGGCCCCAGGGGATGTCGCAATGCCTGGCCCCATCCCAGGTCCCAGCCCGGCCCGGCTGTGGGACCTGCACGCGCCTTGGGTGTGCGCGGTGGCTCCCAGCCCTGCGGCCACCCTCGCACCAGGGGCCGGAGAGGGGGTGGCGGCTGGGGGGTGTCTGGGTGAGGGATTCGGCCCTGGGATACAGAGCCAGGCCAATGATAGACAACAGCCAGGACTGGCAATGATCCGAGTTGGTGCGAGGTTTAACTTGGGGAGAGAAGTCAGGTGGCAGTTCCACCCTGCACAAGGGAGGGGCACCACAGTGGGGGCTTTGCAGGCGTGGTGGACTGGGGTCAGGGCTGGGCATCCCAATGGGCATTCTACTGGTTATGCTCAGGGATAGGCAGAGTGTCAGGATCATGCCCTAGTGCAGCCACTCTGTGCTTGCCTCCTTCAGAGTATGTCCCCCACCGTGATGGAGGGTGATGGCCCAGGGATCTCTGGCTGTGTCCCCCCAGGGAGTGAGGCTGTCAATGCTGAGTTTCCCCCAGCACCCATGGTGCCGGAATTCAGCCTCGTGGCTGCAGCTCTGCGTGGCTCGTGGCCGAGGACAGTTAATCCCAGCAGCTGTAGGGCTGCAGCCCTTGGCACCCATTGCAGCTGCGCCTGGGGCCAGCACGAGCTGGGTCCTGCCCTGGTGTCCCCCTCCATAGGCTGGGTCCCGCCCTGGTGTCCCCCTCCATGAGCCGGGTCCCGCCCTGGTGTCCCCCTCTACGGCCCCTAGAGGACACCATATCTGCAGGCTCAGGGTATGATGCGTGGGCTTGGCCACTGGAAACAGCCCTAAATTCCCTCTGTTCCCCCTGCAGGGCAAGGCGGGGGCTCCAGCCATGGACCAGAGCCAGGAGGGTGCCTGAGGCTGCTGGGAGGAGCAGGAGGGGATGCAGGACATGGAGCCCCCCAACAGCAGCAGGGCCGGGCAGGCAGCCTCATGCTTTGGGGTGTTCAATGCCAGCGACGGCCGCGCCAGTGCACAGAACAGCATCGCCTCGCCCTGGTTCTCCACGGCCTTTGGCCTCATCGGCCTCTGTTCCAACCTCTTTGCCCTCTGTGTCCTGGTCAGCTCCTCCCGCAAGCTCTCCAGCCAGGCCCGCTCTTCCTTCCTCATCTTCCTCTGTGGGCTGGTGGTCACAGACTTCATGGGGCTGCTGGTGACGGCTTCGGTCATCATCCCCTACCACTTCACCAAGTTCTCCTGGGCCGAGGTAGACCCTGGTTGCCACCTCTGCAACTTCCTCGGCTTCTCCATGGTCTTCTTCGGGCAGTGCCCACTGCTGCTGGGGGCCACCATGGCCGGGGAGCGGTTCTTGGGCATCAACCACCCCTTCTCCCGCTCCACCAGCCTCTCCAAGCGCCGTGCCTGGGCTATCGTGGGGCTGGTGTGGGGCTTCTCCTGCTCGCTGGGACTGCTGCCGGTGTTGGGGCTGGGGCAGTACACACTGCAGTTCCCTGGCTCCTGGTGCTTCCTCACCCTCCTGCCTGACACTGGTGATGTCATCTTCTGCCTGCTCTTTGCGCTGCTGGGCATCCTCTCCGTGCTGCTCTCTTTCGTCCTCAACACTGTCAGTGTGGTCACGCTCTGCCGCGTCTACCACGACCGCGAGTCGGTGCAGCGGCGCCGCGACAGCGAGGTGGAGATGATGGTGCAGCTCGTGGGCATCATGATCATTGCCACCATCTGCTGGATGCCCCTCCTGGTGAGGCCCCTGTCCTGGTGTGCCCCATCATCACCCCTCCATGTCCCTCCTGGGTCTTCATGTCCCCCCGTTCCTCCTTCTGGGGATCTTTGTGTCACCTGTTCCTCCTTGTGGGGCCTCAGTCTTGGTGTGTTCCCCCTGTCTCCCTCCATGTCCCTCCTGGGGCTTGATGTCCCCCACCCCTCACAGTCAGGTCCCAGCTTTCACTGTGTCCCCGCCATGTGCCTGCTAGTGAGGTCCCAGGTCTGGGGGTGTCCCCTTGGTAAGACCTCCCCTGCTGGTGCCCCCCTGCCACCTCTCTACACCTCGAGGCAGCCCCTGGTGACTGGCAGGGCAGCTGGTCCCCAGTGCCCCAAACTGGGCCAGGACTCCTCCAAGGGGCTCTGTGCCTCGACCTTCATCACTTCCCCACCCTGGAGCAGCTCATGGATCCTCCACTGACACTCTGCCCCACTTTTCCCCCAGATCTTCATTGTCCAGACGGTCCTGCAGCACCTGCCTGGCCAGGCACGGGTGCTGCCCACGGACACGCAGGAGATGCTGCTGATCTACATCCGCATGGTCACCTGGAACCAGATCCTGGACCCCTGGGTCTACATCCTGTTCCGCCGGGCCGTGCTGCAGCGCGTGTACCCCCGGCTGCACCCCCGGGCCTCCATCGTCTCCCTCACCCCCTCCCTGCCCCGCAAGCTCACCGCTGCCTCTGTCCTGCAGTAGCAGCCCTGGGGACAGGCCCTGGGCAGGGGGACACGGCCATCCCCCATCCCACACCCGCAGTGCATCCTCATCACCTGCATGCACCCAAGGAGCTGTCAGGGGCCACAGGGCTGCTTCCCTCTCCCTGTCCCCAATAAAGCACAGCTCGTGCAGCTCTTCGTGTCCATTGGGGGGACCACCCAGGGGGGCCCCAGGGAGGGTCCCTGTGGGGGAACCCACCCTGCTGACAATCAGAGCAACAGCCCTTCTCCTGCAGTCTCCTTTAATGAGCCACAGCCGCTGCCCACCACATCCTGGGGGGTGTGCAAGGGGGATCCTTAGGAATGTGGGTGAGTTGGGTGCCCTCTGCCCCTCAATGCAAGGGACAGGTCTGGGTGCTGCTCAGAATGGTGTGGGGGGCAGGATGGGGACCCCCACCAGCACCTCAGCCCCAGGTCGGGTGGGGATGAGGTGGGGACATGGGGATGGGACGAAAGTGAGGGGCAACACCTGCCCCCCAGCTACTCCTTATCCCCCTTGGGGTGGCAGACAGCCGCCCACACCTCAGCCACAAACTCCTGGGGGAAGGCGAACTCGCCCAGCACCGAGTCCAGCCCTTGGGCAAGCTGGGCCACGCTGGGGCTGGCCTTGGCCACCTCCACCATCGTTGAGGCTGTTGGGGAGAAGGGGGAGGTCAGGGCCAGTGTGAGGGGCTGGGACAGGAGCAGGGTCTAAGCCAGGATCTGGGGCAGGAGCAGGGGAAGAGGCAGGAGCTGGGTCAGAGCAGGAGCTGGGGAAGGGGCAGAGGCTGGGGCAGGGTTCGGATGGGGGTGAGGGTCAGAGCAGGGGCAGGGACAGCTCCAGGTCAGGGTGCAGGTCCCCTGCTCACCCAGCTCGCTGTCTCGGATGCCCATGTAACTCTCCAGCAGATCATCCACCCTCTGGGCAGCTTCTTCCTCGGAGGGGCTGGGCTGGGGGCAAGGGGCCCGGGGGGTGAGTGCCGGGCAGCACAGGGGGCACCCAGGGGCACAGGGATGCTTATCCCCACCCTGGCACAGTGTGAGCAGCCATAGGCTGGGGGTTGGGGCTCGGGGTAGGCCTTACCCCCTCCTCCAGCATGGGCGGTCCCTGTGTCCGCAGCCGCAGCGTTTCCTTCCCGCTGGCCACTCTGCCTTCGCCTGGAGATTTGCACGTCCGTGTCCGCTGCCCAATCATGTCTGTGCCCCAGCGTGGGTGGGTGAGGGCACAGACAGGGCCTGGCATCCCCAGCCCCTTGCTGCCCGCTGTCTGGCCATCCCCCATCCCCCAGGGGCACTGCAGGGTGAGCGTGTGTGGGACCGGAGAGTGTGACAGGGACACCCAGGGGTGCAGGGGGGGATGCTCATGGTTATGGGGTGCTCACAGGGGGGCAGGAGCAGGTGTGGGGACCCCCATGTGGGTGCTCCAAGGCTGTGGGGTACACACACACTTAGTGGGGGTGCAGAGGGGTACACAAAGGGGGCAGTGATCCCTGGAGGGCACTCGGTCATTGGGGAGGGGCTGCAGGGCTACAGGGGGCTGGAGATGATCCCAGGGTCCCCGGGGCAAGAGCAGGAGGACCTTCCCAACTCACCAAAGGCCTTTTTGGGCTGGACCAGGCGGAGGGTGAAGGGCTGAGCCCGTGGCAGCTCCCGCAGCATCCGGGCCACCTCATAGTGCCGGCAGCCCACGATGGTGTGGTCGTTGATGGCCTCAATGCTGTCCCCCACACACACTGTCTGCAGCCGGTTGATGATGCTCCCCTCCTTGATCCTCTGGGGACCACGGTGGGACAGGGACACAGCCACCACGTGGCACAATGGGACAGTCAGACACGGCCCCCATCCCACCCCACACACGACCACCTCAGTGGTCCCACACCCTTTAGTAGCCAGGGCAGGCAGGGAAGCCATCCCAAATCTCCCCATGGCAGGGGAGACCCCCAGGGCCAGAGTGGACCCAGGGAAGGACTGATGTGGGGAGTCAAGGAGGAGCCTGGACCCAGGGAGGTGATGCACCTGGGATGTCACCTGCAGGGCCACAGTCCCCAGAGCTGTCACAGTCCCCAGGACTGCCCCAGCCCCAGCATGGTCCCTGGGGGTTCACCTTGATGAAGGCATAGCCGGCCCCGTTATCTGTGATGGTGAGGCCAAGTGCGTCCTCCGTCTTGGTCACCTCCACTTCCTTGGTCTCACCCCGGACGTGGGCAAAGATGAAATCCTCCAGGCCAATCTGTCCCCCGAGCAGCTTCTGCATGTCCACTTTGTGCGTGTTGAGCGTACAGAAGAGGATCTGCCCCGGGGAACCCCGTCAGCAGGGACTGGGAATGCCCCAGTAGGGCAAGAGGAGTCAGGGGAGCCATGGCCAGTTCAGGGGGATTCAGTCAGACCTGGGCACTTCTGGAACAGAGGGGCCCAGGGACCCCCAGCCTGCCTTGGGACCCTACACTGCCCCATCCATGTGCACCTTCCCACAGCTCCAGGCAGCTGGAATCAGCCAGGGAACTGGCAGCCCCAGCTCCCTGCTCACATGCTGGGGGGAAACTGAGGCACAGAGCCCCCAAGAGGAGTGGATACAACCCTGAGGCCATAACACTCTTCCAGAAAATTTTGGGGACTACATTTGCAAGCAGCTGAGGGTTTGTGGGAGCACAGGCCACAGACAGTGTCACAGGGTGTGTGTCCCTGCCTGGGGCACCAAGGCCCCTCCCCAGGGCGCAGCCCCTCACCTCGGTGGGCGAGATGTCGAAGACCTCGGCGATTTTGGCGTAGAGCTCCTTGACGTTGGTGAAGCCCTCGATGCGCCCCGTGGGGCTGCCGTGGGCCAGCTGTGTGTGGAACACCAGCCTGGGGCGGGCGCGGGGAGCCCGGGGGGCCGCGGGGCCGGGCAGCTCGGGGGTCCCCGGCTCCTGCCCCACGCCGTTCTCCATGGGGCCGCCCTCGGGGGGCTGCCGGCCGTGCCTGCCCGCCCGCTGCATCCCTGCGGCGCTGCTGAATTATGGATGGGGCTGGCTCCCCGCCGGCCGTAAGGCGATCCCCGCGCCCGGGAACCTGAGCCGGTGGCGCAGGTCACCCGCGGGGATCAGGTGAGCTCTGCCACGTAGGAGGAGCCCCGGCGAGGCCGGAGGTGGGAGAGTAGCTGGCCCAGAGCCAGCACTATCACATCCTCTCCCGCTGGGGCTAGGGGCTGCAGTGATGAGCTCAGGGCTGTCACCCACTGATCCACCCCAACAGCCCCAGGACCAGCTGCAGAGCTCCTGCTGAGCACAAACACACATGGGCCAGAGTGTTTTTCTCCCACGTTTATTTGCTCCCATCTCCATCCCAAGCCCAGTGGCACCAGGAGGTGGCAAATGGCAGATGCACAGTGCAGGCCTGGCAAGTGAGGGAGGGGTGGCAACACCCCGGCCCCCATCAGACCCAGGGCCAGGCCCATGTAGTGCTAAGTAAGAAAATAAGACACTCTCTAATTACACAGACTGAGATTAATGACAGGCAGTCCCGGCGACACCGACCCCAACCCCGGTTGCCAGCACAGTGGTCCCACGAGAGCAAGGGGGTTCAGGCAAAAGGGGCAGGAGGCAAAAGCCAGTGCAGCACACCCAGGGTCCCTGCAAGCAGGAGGGGGTCGTGACAGCTCCCCTGCTACAGGGGTCCGCACCCCAGGACAAGGTGGGCCCCAGTTCCCCTCTTCCAGGGGTCCACAACATGGGAGGGGGTCAGTCCCAGCTCTCCCCTGCTCCCTGCCCCAGGATGGGGTCAGTTCCAGCTCCCCTCTGGCCTGAAGATTTTTATTGCTTTCAGGAGCTTGCTGCCTGGTCCCAGATATGGAGGGGAAGGAGGGGAGCCAAGCAGGGTGATGGGGCAGGGGCTGAAGGCACCCGTTAAATAAAAGCAGAGGCAGGCAGCAGGAAGGAGCTGCCCCCATGCCCTTGCTGGGATGGGACCAAGGGGTTCCCAAGCTGATGAGGGGACAAGAGGCAGCACCAGGACCAAGGGGGTCCCATTGCCCCTGATCCCCGGCTCACGTTAAAGGGGTGTGTTCACTCCAGGCCCAAACCCACCAGCACCTCCCCTGCCCCAGTCAGGCTTTGGGGAGCCCCTGCTTGGGAAGGCAGGGCTGAGGGGCCCAGGGCAGAGCCAGGGATGCAGTGCTGCCCCAGCTGGGCTCTCAGCCCTGTTACCTCCTGTCCCGCACAGCTCAGGGTGCCTGGAGCTGGTGCAGCCGTGGGTCGGGTGCTCCAGGCTGGGGGGTCCCAGCTGCAGAAAGGTGCCAGGGGTAGGGGGAGCAGCCAGACCCCCTGCAGAGACTGTCCCTCGAGTGAACTCCAAGGGACAGGCCTGGGGTCCAGCCAGCCCTGGGGTCTGGAAGGACTGGTCCTCTCACAGATGTTCACTGAGGAGGGAAAAAAGCACAGCTGAATCACAGAATCCCACAACGGGCTCCTTCTCCCACAGGCAGGGACACCTTCCACTATCCCAGGTTGCTCCAAGCCCTGTCCAGCCTTGCCTTGGACACTCCCAGGGATCCAGGGGCAGCCATGGCTGCTCTAGGCACCCTGTACCACGGCCTCTCCAGCCTCATAGCCATAGGAATTCCTTCCCAATATCCCATCCATCCCTGCCTTCTGGCAGTGGAAGCCATTCCCTGTGTCCTGTCCCTCCATCCCTTGTCCTAAGTCCCTCTCCAGCTCTCCTGGAGCCTCTTCAGGCTCTGAGCTCTCCCTGGAGCCTTCTCTTCTCCAGCTGAACACCCCCAGCTCTCCCAGCCTGGCTCCAGAACAGAAGGGATCCAGCCCTTGGAGCATCTCTGTGGCCTTCCCTGGACTCGCTCCAACAGATCAGCATCTCTGGACATGGGGACACCTCCGGAATTCAGGGACTGGGCTTCCCTCTCCCACAGCTTCCTGGAGCAGCTGCACACCCATCTCTCTCCACACCTTCCCTGCTCAGCTCCCATTACAACCAGCCTGAGGTCAACCCTGCAGTGCCATGGGGACACCTGTGCCACAATCCCAGCCCTGCGCTCACCTGGCGATCCGGGACAGGATCTCCTTGACACGCAGCACCAGTGGCTCGTGCTGCAGGGGGTTGCTCTCGATGGCACTGTGCAGTTTGGCCATGTAGAAGTCCAGGGTGCTCAGTGTGGGGGTCTCCCCAGTGCCTGTGAGGTGCCAGCCCAGTGAGCAGGGCCAGCAGGTCCCCACCCAACCCTGCCCATGCACTAGGGACTGCAGAAGGGACCCTAGCACCAGGTACCACTTCCTGCAGTGGCACAAGCCCAGGAACATGTGGATCTGGGGTGCAGCTCTGAGTGTGGCTTCAGAAAAGGAGGGATCCCAGCCTGCTCCACCCCAGGACAGGGAAGCTGGCTGTCACATCCCTGGGCTCCCTGGAAAGCCCCCCAGTGCTGCAGGATCCCAGCCCAGCAGCAGATGGGCACTTACCACCACCCCACTGCCCCACAGTGCTCCCCTGCGTGGGATGGGGGGACTCCTCAGTGCTCCTCTGCCCAGGCAGCTGGGGGGTCCCACGGCTGCCTCCAACTCACCAGGGATGGGGAGGGAGGCGAAGCTGGCAGTGAGGGCCTGCCGCACGGACTGGAGCTGCTGCTGCAGGGCCAGGGTCTGCCGCTCCTCCTGCGCCAGCTCCTGCTCCAGCTTCTCCTTGGCACAGTTCATGCTCTCCGTGTGCTTCTGCAGGATGGCATTCTGCTCCTCGAACTCTGTGTTCATCTTGCGCAGGCGCCGCAGCTCGGCCTCGCGGGCTGTGGGGACAGCACCGTGACCACGGGGACAGTACTGTGTCCACAGGGACAGAACCATGTCCATGGGGACAGCACCGTGTCCATGGGGACAGCACCATGTCCACAGGGACAGCACCATGTCCACGGGGACAGCACCACGTCCATGGGGACAGCACCGTGACCACGGGGACAGCACCGTGTCGACGGGGACAGCACCATGTCCACGGGGACAGCACCACGTCCGTGGGGACAGCACCGTGACCACGGGGACAGTACCGTGTCCGTGGGGACAGCACCATGTCCACGGGGACAGCACCACGTCCATGGGGACAGCACCGTGACCACGGGGACAGTACCGTGTCCGTGGGGACAGCACCATGTCCACGGGGACAGCACCACGTCCATGGGGACAGCACCGTGACCACGGGGACAGTACCGTGTCCGTGGGGACAGCACCATGTCCACGGGGACAGCACCACGTCCGTGGGGACAGCACCGTGTCCACAGGGACAGCACCATGTCCACAGGGACAGCACCGTGTCCAGGGGGACAGCACCGTGTCCACGGGGACAGCACCATGTCCGTGGGGACAGCACTGTGACCACGGGGACAGCACCGTATCCACAGGGACAGCACCGTGTCCGTGGGGACAGCACTGTGACCACGGGGACAGCACTGTGTCCACAGGGACAGCACCGTGACCACGGGGACAGCACCGTGTCCATGGGGACAGCACTGTGTCCATGGGGACAGCACTGTGTCCACGGGGACAGACCCCAGCCCCCTCATCCCAAACCCAAACCCAAACCCTGTCCCACACATGGCTCTTCCAATGCCCAGGCTCCAGCCAGGACCCGGTCCCTCCACACGGGCTCCCCAGGGACCCTCCACAGCCCCCACCTTTGTTTTGGTCCAAGAACTCCTCGGTGAAGATGGGCACATCGAAAGTGGAGAAGGTGTCACTGCACTCGCCAGCCTGAGGGACAAGAGGGAGGAGCTGTCAGGGCTGAGCCCACCAGAGATGCTGGGAGGACAGCTATGCTCTGCCTCCCACCCCTCCAGGAACCAGGGACTCAGAGCCCCCGAACTCCCTCTGCCCACCCACACCTGCCACATGCCTCAGTTTCCCCACACACAGGCAGACCTGACAGGGTCTTACCTTGTGCGGGTGCCCATTGAGTAGGGTGTTCACGGCCACTGTGCCCCCATCCTCTGCAGGGAAGAAAGGAGGTCATCCCAGGGGCCAGCCTCATGTCCCTGGAAGGCTCTGGCAGCACCTGGCTGGATACTGGCAGCTATTGCTCCCACAACCTACCTTTTTTGATCTTCTTCTCCTGAATCTTCTCCGTGCACATTTTGTAGGCCTCTGACTGCTGGTACTCCCGCAGTTCCTTCATGTACTGCTGCTTCTCCCGCTCCGCCTCATCCAGGTACCGCTGTGGCAGGTCACAGACGGGCCTCAGCCTGGCCCAGCCCAGGCTCCTGGGAGCTGCTGACCCCTCTGTGCCCAGCTCCCACTCCCCAGCACTGGGCCCAGCAACTTTCCTGGAGCGAGCTCAGGGGTTTGGGGAGCAGCCTCTGGAGCTGTCCAGCCTGGGGGGTCTCCCCCAGGGCCAGTACCTGCTTCTCCGAAAGCTGCAGCTTGCTCCACTCTGCTCCCAACATCTTGGTGATCTCTGGGAAGGGCAGGTCAGGATGCAGTGTGCGGATCTGCTCACGCCGCTCATTCAGGAAGCGCACATAGCCTGTCACGGGAGCTTTGGGGCCGTTGGGAAGGATCTTCTTCCTCTTCTTGCCTTTGGGCCAGCCCCTCTTCTTCACTGGCTGGCACCCATGGGGAAGGGAGAGCCCATCAGGGATCAGAGCCATCGCATCAGTGGGACACAGGAGCAGCCCCCAGGCCCACCTGGGCCACACAGCCCTCAGGGCAAAGTCTGAGCCCTTCCTTGGCCCATGGTCACAGCCACACTCATCTGGGCTGGCGCAGGGCCAGCAGAGGGGGCAGCGACAGCCCCAGGCTGGGCACCTTGGGCCCCACTGCCACGGATTGTGTGAGAAGGGACACGGGCTCCGGGGCTCACCTCCTCCTCTGGCTTCTCGCTGCCCACCCGCGCCGACTCTCCCTTCTCTTGTTTGATGGCCACCAGGAAGTTCCCATGCTGAGCCTTGCCCGTGGCATGTCTGCAGCCAAAGAGCATCGTCAGAGAGGAGTAGCACACCATGGGGACCCCAAATCCCCTGACTCAAACAGCCCCAAAGCAGGCATCAGCCATGCAGCCCCTGTTCCCATAAGGGGAGGCTACAGCAGAACGAAGGCACTGGAGCAGAGCCCAGCACCAGGCGGGCAGGGCAGCCCTGCACACTAAAGCTGCCCTGAGCTCTGGTGGCAGCCCTGGGACTCCTCAGAGACATCTGGATGGGGGGTGGCTCTCCAACAGCTTTGGATCCGTCTGACCTTGTGGTGCCCAGTGCCTCCAGCACTGGAGGTGAGGCCGCCCCAGTGCAGAGCAGAGCGGGACAATCCCTCCCCAGCACACACAGAGCACCCCCAAGGCTTGGAAGGGGGTGACTTTCTGCCGCTCTTTCACCAGGGACACTGACACAGGGTGGTCAGGGTGGCCAGAGGAGGTTATGGCAGGAGGTGGCACTTACAGCAGGGCAGCGGGCGACTGCTTGGTGCTGTGGGCCATGGGCGGGGGTCTCGGTCAGCACCCTGTGGACAGAGNTCCCCGTCCGGACCCGCCGCCTCCGCCGCTCACCTGACCACGCCCCTCTATTATTATGCAAACGAGGATCCCTCCATGCCGCCCCCGATTGGCCGCTCGGCGCCGACTCGTTTAGCGCAGCCGCACGCGGATTGGCTGAATGTGATGACGTCAGAGGGAAGCAGCGGAAAGGCGGGCGGGGCTGGCGGGGGCGGGGCGGGCGCGGGGGGGGCGGGCCGGNGCGGCTGGCGGCCCGACCAATCAGCGATCAGTGTGGGAACGAGGAAGTGTAGAGAGTGCAGAGCCTTAAAGGGGCAACGGCAAAGAGGTGGTGACGCACCTCCAGCGGGCAGCGCCTTAAAGGGGCAACGTCATGGCGGCGTCCCAGCGCCCCCGAGCGGCTCCAGTGACCCCAGTATGTTCCCATTGCTCCCAGTAACCTCAGTGCCCCCCCAGGACTGATCCACTGGTTCAGTCACCCTCCCCCACTGCTCCCAGCAGTCTCAGTACCCACCCAGCAGGGGGTACCCATGACACCAGTACTTACCGCAGTGTCCCAGTGATCCCAGTACTCCCCCAACGCTGCTTCAGTCACCCCAGTCTAGCCCATACTGGTCCCAGCCACTCCACTGAATACACAAGGAGAGGTCCCCACGACCTCCAATCTGCTCCCAGTGTCTCCAGTATTCACACAGTCGGGGATGCCCATGATGCCTGTAGTCACCACAGTCCCAGTGACCCTAAATCCTCTCAAGAAGGTCCCAGTGTTCCCAGTACAGCTCATACTGGTCCCAGTCACACCAGTACCTACTGAAGAGGAGGTCCCAGTTGAGCAAGTAAGCCTACACTACTCCCAGTGACACCAGTAATCACCCAAGAAGGGGTGTCCCATGACTCCAGTAGCCACTCCAGAGTCCCAGTGACCCCAGTGCTCCCCTACACTGTCCTCAATGTCATTATGGACACTGACCCCAGCAGGGTCCATAACACATCACAGCCCAGACACATCATTACCCAGAAGGTCCCAGCCACCCCAGTGCCCCACATGACTCCCACTGACCCCAGTGCCCATCCAAGCAGGGGGTCCCCATGACATGTGTAGTCATCCCATGTCCCAGTGACTCCCATCTGGTTCCAGTGCCCACCAGCCCTATGCCCTCACTTCTGTCTGACACTCCCCAGTTGGTGCATACTGGGGTATTGGGGTGACTGGAAGCAGTGTGGTGGTGTACTGGGATCGCTGGAACTTGGGCAACTGCTGGCATTATGGGGACCCCTCACTTGAGTGCCGAGGTGACTGGGAGCAGTGAAGGTGTACTGGGATAACTGGGATTTTGGGGTGCCTACTGGCAGCATGCGGACCCCCTGCTAGGGTGGGTACTGGGGTCACTGGGAGCAGTGTGGGGGTACTGGAGTGACTGGGATATTCCCTTGTGTGGGTAATGGGACTGTCACAGGCAGCACTGCTGTGACTGGGAGCAGTGTAGGGACATTACTGGTGTGACTGGGAGCAGGGTGGGGCCACCGTTGGTGTAACTGAGAATGGTATGGGGACTGGGAACGGTGTGCGGGCAGCACTGGTGGGACTGGGAACAGGGTGTGGACAGTAGTGGAGTCACTGGGAGCGGCGTGGGGACATTACTGGTGTAACCGGGCGCTCCGCCGCTCCCGCTCCCCCCGGCCGGGGTCACCCTCGCTCTCCTCGCCCAGGACGCCGCGGGCCCGGCCCGTC
>VZTZ01016392.1:0-39666 GCA_013400955.1 Drymodes brunneopygia
GGGTCAGAGCTTGGTGTGGGCAGTGTCCCCACCCTGATGAGCTGCCCATGTGTTGGCTCTGTCCCTCCTGCATGTGTGGATGAACTCTCCCAGGTTGAACGCTGCCCTGAGAGCAAACCCAGGCTCCCCCTTGCAAAGCCAAGAGACCAGCAGAGACTGGCAAAGCCAGCAGAGGTGGAATTTCCACTCGAGACCGCATTTTGGGTTGGAGTGTCTGACAAGACAGCAGAGAAGGAGAAGGAGGAGGGAGCTTCTTTTTTGTTTATTCTTTTAATCTCCATGCATCTGTGTCTGCCTGCCTGAACGATGCCGTGCTGTCCTTGCCACGCAGCTGATCAGTAATTGTTTCATCTGCAGATTATTTCCTACCTTCCCCCAGCACTGTTTCCTCCAAGATGCCAGTGAATTGGATGCTGCTATTAGCAGCCTGTGTTAATTTTCCCCGAAGATTGCTCTGCAGACTGCAATTGTTGGGACTCGTAACAACTTCTCATTTTGGTTTTAATTAAATGTGTTGCTTTAAATTGTTTGTTTTTGACGTTTCCTGCTCAGTCTTCTGCAGCTCTCGGAGGTGACCAGGCATTACCTCATGCCCTCAGGGCACTCAGGATGTGCTGCACGTGTGGCCACACAGAGATGAGCCACGGGAAGTGGGGGACTGGCTGTGTCCCCATCCCTTCTGGCAGCAAGGAGAAGCTGGAGACACTCTCTGATTTACAGGTGAAGCTTCCCAGGTTTGTACCAGAAGGATGGAGGAAGAGATCTGATGTCAAAGCTATCTCAGGTCAGACTGGAAGGAGTTCTGAGCAATCTGGTCCAGTGGAGGGTATCCCTGCCCATGGGAGGACAAAATGATCTTTAAGGTCCCTTCCAACCCAAAGCATTCTGTGATCTTTTCAGGCTTTCAGAAAGATTCTGCCATTGGGGTCTCCCATGTTCTCCAGCTGTTCCCAGATCCCTAACTCCCCTCTGAAGTCAACCCAAGGAATTGGTTCAAAATAAGTTTTTTCTTGTGCTGTTTTCTCCTCCCAGGGCTTTTGCTGTGTGGAGGCCTGGGTCAGGGCTTAGACAGAAGCAACACTTCCCTGTTGCAGGCTCGGTGTCACACCTGGCTGCCCCAGGCCCCGAGTGTTTCATGTAAGGTGGGCGTGTTTGGGGGCAGCTTTACAAATTGCATTTTATTTCACCAGCTCGTAAGCACCAGGGTCACCTCCGTGCCTGTGCTACAGCTCACTCCCGCTGCCGTGTCTGCTTGCCTGGCAAGAAAATGTGAGCAAATGGCTGCAGTGTTACCAGACATGAACTCTAAATATTAACATCAATTTGTGAACTGTATCAGCGTGGATCAAAGGGATTCCAAGACGGTTTTACGGCGTGAACGCTCTTTGCATGAAGAACTAATAAGATTCTGGAGGCTGAAGTACATCATGTTTTTATCGTGGCTTTGACAGGCTTGTGAACCTGCTCAGCTGCTGCCCAGCTCCCCAGCCCTGTGCCTGGAGAGGCATTCCCAGCTCCTGGGGCAGCTCCATTTGCAAGGGAAGCCAAATGCTTCATCCTTCCCCTTTGCAGGGTTCCCTGGAGCAAAGCCAGCGGGGTTGGGGTTGGCATTGGGATGGTGTCAGCAGGAGCTGCTTCAGAGCTGGGACGCTGCATCCTGAGAGAGGCAGGGAGGGGGCATCTCCTGGCACCTGCTGAGCTTCACCAACACCATCCACCCTCAGATTTGGGAGGGATGGCACACCTTTGACCAGCTGACCTCCACAGATGGAGATGCAGACATTGACTTCGGCATTCACACAACAAGCTTATCACAGCTCCTCTGTGCTTTGTGATGTGATTAGATTTTGGCTGGATTTCCTTGAACCCTCTTCTGATATCTGGAGAGCATCGCTGCTAAAGAGCCCTGGGCTGCAGTGTGGGAGTTGGGAGATACGGAGCATTAAGAAGCTTTTTTCTTTTTTCCAGGAGTCTCATTTCTGCCTCAGCCACTGATGCCTTCTGAGGACAGAGATGTGCTCTTACCAACACCTCCACAATTACATTGTCTAAAGCTGCCATGGGAGTTCTTGTTGCAGCATGAGCTTGACCACAAGGCAGGGTGGGCAGATTCCTTCTTGCTTAAGTTTAGGAAAAGCTGGCTGAACCATCACCTGCCTTATAAATATGTGTCTTGTTTGTCAGAAGCTCAGCTCTGGAGAAATCAAGACCGACTGACAAGAAAACCCAAAGAAATAGACTGTCAGAATGATAAAGGAAGTGCAGTTGAACACTTGAATTGTAACCCTGCTCCCCCCACAGGAAAGGTGGTTCCAGTCTGAGCTGTAATTACACACAGAATTGTACTGCTAATTGACTTCTGCTTTGCCAGGGTGGAAAGGCTCTGGCAGGATTGGTGGTGTTTGGAGGGGATGGGGGTCTCCAGGTTTGATCATCATTGGGCTGGGGAGGTGAGAGCCCATGGGTGCAGTTCATGTGCTGAAAATACACCCTGGAGTCAAGCACTGTGAGATACAAACTGTGAGAGCTTCAGCAGAGGGAGAGCTGAATGAAAGATGTGTCTGTGGACTTGTGCTGTTTTCTAATCTTTCTGTCATAATTTTGTGTTTAAGCATTTCACCTTGTTCAAAGAGAGAAATAATGGAAAAAAAAAAGTCAAGAGGGTTGGCTTGGATTTTAACTTTGTGTGATGCTGTCCCTGGATTCAAACTAGACTACAGAACTCAGAGTTTGTCTTAAAACTATTTAAATTATTCCCAAATCACCTGGTTTTGTGTTGGTCAGGAGAGGGGTGATAAAGCTGAGCACTGTGTTGGTCTGTGGGTGCAGTCCTGCCCCAACACCCATTTCCTTGCTTAAGTCAGTGCATGTGTGTCCTGGGCATCCAAAATCTGTCTGATTCTTTGGCACTTTCTGGGAGAAATTTAAGAAGCAGAAATTTTCATGCCCTGGGCCCAGGACAGGAGAGGGAGAGCTGATCAAGGGGAAGAGCTGATAGGGGAGGAGTTGTCTCTTTGGGCGATGTTCTTTCAAGTTTAACAAGGGGAAAAAATAAAGGTCTCTAAAGCAATCCAGTAGGGTTATTCTTTGTACCTATGGAATGAAGCAAGAGGGATCATCTTTCCTCTAGTGTTTATAAAAAATATCTGTAAGAGGATTAGAACTGAATGATAGTATAGGGCTGGATGCATTAATAACAGCCTATAGTGTGACCTCCCATTGCTTCCCAACACAAAATACTAATTTTAGATGAAAAGGAGTTTTGTTGGCCAAGAAACAGTGAATGGACCAAAGATGACAAAAAGAGCAGAGGGAGGAAGAAATAGATGCTCTTCAAAAAAAATTATGTTTTGATCTTTTCCCTTGAAAAGAAAGAGAAAGGAAAAGCCAGACCCTTTTGGCTGCCTTTGGGGTCCTTTGTTCTTCTCCCTTGTTAGATATCTTTGCTGAGCTGTTTTATCCTGTTGTGTTCTTGAAAATGATTTTTGAAATGTCAAAACTTCAAGCCTCTTTTGTCAGGGCTTAAGCAATTCCACTGAACTTTGAAGGAGACCCCAGCATGAGAGACATGAACTTCTGATGCTGCCTTAACTCACCCGGCTTTGATCAGTGCTGGGGGAGGGACGGGGGGAGTGCAAAACACACACACACACAGAAACCCAAACAAATCAATCCCCTGAGGGGCTGCTGGACCTTGTGGAGCTGGGAGGGGGTTGCAGCTGTGTCCTGGTGTTCTCCACGCTGCTCCATGGCTCACAAAGACAGCAGCATTTGAGGGACATGTCCTGCTAAGGGGCTCCTGGGAGGTGGTGCTGGGTGCAGAGTTGTCGTTTTGTTGCTGTATTCTCTTGTTTGGTTGATGGTTTCTTTACCTAAGAGTCTCCATTTGGAGGGGATTTCAGCAAAGCTTTGAGTGGGAAGCTTGAATTTTGTGTCTAGGAGGACACCTGGGAGGTTGGCAGTGGGGGACAGAAGGGGGGACAGTCCCTCCAGGTGTGTTCAGAGTGTCTGTGCTGGGACCTGCTCTGGGGACCGCAGGCAGCAGCTGGAGGTGTGCTTCAGACTGGGTGTGGGGGTGATTCAGTAGGGTCTGGGGTCCTCCAGGAAGGTTTTAGGAGGGTGGTTTGTTGTGGGTTCTACCCCCCTCAAGCCCCCATCACTCCCCTCCCCTCCATCCAGAGACTGCATGTTGGGAAAAACAAACCCAGCTGATGTTTCCAGCAAGCTGAAGGTGTTTGAAACAGCACTTGCTTAGAAAATGTTTGTTCTCAATTGTTTCTAAAAGGATTTGTTCCTCAACCTGCCCTTTGTGAGCTTTTCAAGGTGGTTTTGATATGTACACAACGATGACTTTTGAAAACTGTTTTCTACGTGTGGATTCTTTGAAAGTGAAGAAATTTGTGAAAAGGCTTTGAAACCATCAGAATTTAAGCTTTCAAAATATTTGCAGGATGCCTTTTCCTGTTATTTATTTCCCAGACTAGCTATAAAGGGATCGAGACTGGGGTGTTTGTTTGTTTGTTTGTGTTTGCAGTGGGAGTGAAGGTGATGAGGGTGTCTGTGAACGTCTCTCAAAATCTTGCCACACACTCAGCTTCAGAGATGTGAGAAGTTTCCGTGCTGGAAGTTGTCCCCTCCCTCCTCTGAGGAAGGGAGGAAAAGAAAGGGAAGGAAAGAAAGGAGGAAGGAAGGAAACTAAAACCTTTAATTTCCCCAGCTTTGGGTTTTTTTCAGACTAAGGTAGTAAAACCTCCATTTTACAATGAGCCTAAATCCAGGAATTTTGGATTGAAATGTTTTCACTGCCTCTTTTCAAACAAACAAACACACACAAACCCCCTGAAAAACCGGATGATAAGGATGATTTGTCAATCAGACTTACTATAATCAAAATAAGTAATTAATTTTCAAAATACTTGGAGCTTGGGAAGGGGCTGGAGACTGATGAGGGGCAGCTGAGGGAGCTGGAGAAAAGGAGGCTGAGGGGGAACTGTTCCACTCTCTACAACTTCCAGACTGGAGGGTGGAACCTGGTGGGGTTTGGCCTCTTCTCCCAAGTAACAAGCAATAGGAGAGGAGGAAATGGCCTCAAGTTCCACCAGGGGAGGTTTAGGTTGGATATAAATAAAAATTTCTTCACAGAAAGAAATTCTGCAGAATTTCTGCAGAAAAATTTCTGCACTGCTGCCCAGGGCAGTGATGGAGTCCCAATCCCTGGAGGGGTTTAAAAGATGTGTGGATGTGGCACTTGGGGACATGGTCTGGTTGCCTTGGCAGTGCTGGGGGAATGGTTGGATTTGATGATCTGAGAGGTCTTTTCCACCTAAATATTTCCATGTTGGGGAGCTCCAGAGGTCACCCCTCCCTCACCCACCTGACCGTGGTGCAGCAGCTCCTGGGCCAGGATGCTCTGGCAGCTCCAGCCACCTTCATCTCTGTGAATACAAACGATGCATCTGCTTTGTGTCGGCTTTGCTTCTGTTACTTCCAGGCTGTATTTTAACCAGAAGTGGGGTTCATTAAGTAGGGATTTTAATCGAGAGCTGCTGGTTTCGCTCTTCAGCCCTTGGGTGCAGAGGGAGTTGTCTGTAGCTGAGTCTCAAAACAACTCTACGTGCTTCCGGAGCCTCGCTCTTTATTAGGGAGCTGTGGAAATCAGGAGGAAAACAAAATTGACAGGTTACTACACAGACACCTACATGTAAACAGTAAACACTCCCAGAGGGTTCACCATGCATCTCTGTTTGGTAAAAGAAACCAGCAATTGTTGTTATTGGAATGTGAGGCTATCTTTAAAAATTCATTGAGAAGGATAATTAGAGATAAAACCACGTGGCTCTGAGAAACTTCTTTGTGCTCGGTGTTTCTGTGCTTTCCAGTGGTGCTGGGGGGGTTTACCCAGTGATTTGCTGCTGCCTTGGGTCTGATTGAGATGTATCCTGCAGCCTTGGCGGGGCAGCTCCTGCCTTGATGTGTCTCCAGAGCTGCTGGATTCCAATGTCTAATTCTCATTTGCTCCAGCACTCAGCAGCTTGGCAGCCTCCATTGGCTCTGAGTGCAGAGATGCTCCTGTGAATATGTTTGTGGTATATAAACACTCTGAGTGTCAAAGACTTGCGTTTGTGGGAAATTAGGGCTCGGATTTGGATGGTGCTGAGATCTTGGGATGCCTGAAAATGAGGTCACTGACTGAGGTGCTTGACTTGAGGCTCTGCTTGTTTCATCCTTTGCATGGATAATGCGGTGCAGGATGAGGGTGAGAAGGGCTCCCTCTTGCTAAGCATCAGGGATCCTCTTCAAAAGGAGATCCAGAGTTTGTATTCGAGCAGGTTCATGTGGGGTGGCTGCTGCTGCAGGTTTGTTTTCCTGGTTTCTCAATCTCTTGGCTTTCATCAAAGTAAGTTGATGCTTAAAAAAATGAAATCCTAGTCCTTTACTAAGGGTCATAAGCCTTGAAGTTTCATGACAATAGGCTCTGGATCTATAGACTTGCTGTCCCTGTGTAATCTCTGAGAAAGATTTCAATCTTCAGACAGTGGTTGCAAATTTTGCCCATGTTGCAAGTCCTCAGACTTAGTGGAAAGGTGGCTGTGGGTTCCTGGGCTAGCTGGCAGTTCCCTTGCCCACTCCTCCTTGCAGGTTTCTTCTCCCATCTTTTTAGAGGCTTTTACCCTGGTAAGTTTTGCAAAACACCACTTAATGGCAGAGGTTTTTTGGCTCTCCTCTGATCTGTGCAGCACTGTTATGGAGGCAGTCTTATAATCAATGTAATTGAAGATCAGAGTTAATGAGGACCTCTGTGCCTGCAAAATCCCCCAAGCGATGCTGGGCCTCAGATGTTAGATAAGGAAATGATTGGGCTGAACTGAAAATCTATTTGGCTAATTAGATGATGCATATTCCCAGATGCCAGTGGGGAAAAATACATTTCGCAAAATAAAGAAGCGTAAGATTTTGTAAGAAAATATTTTTGGCAGGAGTTCACTTTTAACTCACAGGAGGGAGAGGATGGGGTAGTGTCTGGTATGAGAGAACTCGTACAAGAAGTTGTGTGTTGGGCCAGTTCACTCACTTTCAACAAAAGGTGAAGTGGCAGCAGCCCCTGCTGCTGCTGCCCTGAGCCCCAGGTGCCTCCTGGACAGCAACTCCTTGAGCTGGGGCAGTGATGCTCTGATTACAGGCCAGAATAATCACACTGGTCCATACTTACAGAGACCTGGGAATCAAATCCCAGTTGTGTAAGGGTAGGGGGCTGGTGGACCATTTGCTGGAGCACATTCCTCTGGAGAGGAATGGTCAAATGAACTTCTTTGGGACCAGCTGTCAGTGAACTGATTATTATTTTGCAGATATTGTCAGCACAGCAGCTCCTGAAGAGTGCAGTGTTCTGATGTTGGGTCAAAACGCACATTTGGGGCTTTTCTTTCAGATTTCCACACTCACCTAACACACTTTTTTCCCCACTCTCCCCAGGCAGCAGCTTCGTTGTGAGCGAGGGGAGCTACTTGGACATCTCTGACTGGCTGAACCCAGCCAAGCTGTCCCTGTACTATCAGATCAATGCCACGTCCCCCTGGGTGAGAGACCTCTGTGGGCAGAGGACCACTGATGCCTGTGAGCAGCTGTGTGACCAAGACACAGGTAAGGGAGGCTGGGGGAGAGTGAAGACCTTGGAAAGCTCAGAGATGTGAGGGAGAAGGTTGGTCCCTGGGTATTTGATGCCCTCTTGGCTCAACTCTGCTCTAGCCTGGTGGTAGGCATGGGGGACTGAGAGCAGGGTCACACAGTGGTGACCCTGTTAGCGTGGAAACACATAATCACAGAATGATTATCTGCAGGTGCTTTTATTGAAGAGCTCTGGAACCCAGGGGTACAGACCCAAATCTTGAGTTCAGTATGATTTCGGGATCGAAACATATTTATACTCTTTACTTACATAACTTTCATATAATCATTTGTTAATCACTAACTTGCTATTGTTTTATTGTATATATTGTTTTCACCCAAGCATAAGTTTCAGCTCCCCTTTCCATAACAGCCCCCCAAAATAACTATGTTTACTAAGCAATTATTACATTCAGAACGTACCGCTCTCAAGGCCTACTATGCTACTGTGATTTTAGAAACATTTTAACCCGATGCTATCAACCCCATCAGCAAAATGTAAAGAAGCTGAGATGCAAATGCTGAACTTGGTCTTAGAAACTCATTTTCCTGGTCAAGACAATCTTCTCAGTATTCCTGTTCCTCAAGGCTTGTCTGCACAGAGGCACTGGCAGGCATGGCTGCAGCAGAACAGTAACACTGGATGAATTCCCTGTGTAGACAGCCCTGGGCATCACCTGAAGTTCCAGGGAGGGCTGGGAGGTGACAACAGCCACACTGACAGGTGGAGATGGTGCAGGAGGAGGCTCTTCTCATCCAGATGTCACAGAGCAGAAGGATTTTTGTTTCAGGCACTGGCAAAATGCAGCCACCTCAGTGGGACAGGGGAGATGCATTCAGCTGTCCCCTGGTTCAGGGGAGGAGAGAAACAACTCTGCCTCCAGCAGAAACCACAGGGAGACTGCATGGACCCAGACCAGGACTCTCCTGTTGGAAGAACCCTGTGGCTCCCCTCACCAGCCCCATCCTTGGCATCAAGCAGGGCTGGCTGGATCCTGGCGTGGCCTCTGCTGTGAGGAGCTGCTGCTCTCCAGTGCTGGCCCAGCTGCTGCTTCTGCTGCATCCCCAGCTCCCAGAGCAGCTTCTTGCTCTTGCTGGATGCCCCACGCTCGAGCTGGCTGTGTCAGATCTCGTTTGCAGGGAAGGGAGGGATGCTTGTTACCCTGGGAGTTGCTCTGTCCTGGAGCTGAGCCTTGGCAGCTGCTCTGTGGCTCCCAGCCCTGGTGCCTGTGGACCCTGCTTGCCCATGGTGAGGGCAGAGCAGCCTTCATCTCAGCCTTCAGGTCCCTCTCCTGAAATCTGTCCATGTGCTTCTTCCCCCTCTCTCCAGCCTGGGAGTGTACATGTGGACCAAACAGAATTTTTCTCCTGTTTCTGCCAGTTGGATCTGCATGGATTGAGCAGGACTGGCTGATGGGGCTGCTGATCTTCACAGCCTGAATCTAAGACTCCCTTAAGAGGTCCAAACTTCACAAGAACTGAAATGAGGCTTTTGGAAGTGCCTGCTTGACCCTGTAGCCCAGGACATAACCCTGGGCACCATGTCTGTTCATCACCATTGAACTGGTGAGAAGTTTTCCCCACCAGGCTGAGGCAGACTGTAACCCCATGATACACTGCATGTACTTTTAGATTTATTTTTATTAATGTCATTCTATTTTTAAGGGTGATTTATTTTTATCACCACGAGAGAGGAAGGCCTGTGGTTTTACTGCAGCACATAAATCCTGTCTGGATTTCAACCTTTTTGGGTCAGGGATTTTATCCTCTCTGTGAGCATCCCAAGTGAAGGGTGCCAGGGATTCCCTTGTCCTCTGCCTTCTCGGGCTGGACAGAACATCCATGGGAATGATGGACTGAAGTTTGTCCTCTCTGGAGGCTGAAAGCCTTCGAAGTTGCCCCTGTGAAGAGCAGCAGAGCCAGCACTGAGGTGCAAAGGAGAGCCCTTCATTGCAAAAAGCAGGCCTTTTTAACCAGTCAGGCCGTTATCAGTTCCATTCCATTTAAGCACGACAAATGTAACTCAACCAACCACCATAAACCACTATATGAGCATGTAATGATTCTGTAACTTTTCTACCTCCAGTTCAGTAGAGTCACTTTCCCACAGTCCTTTTCTGCTTAGCCAAAGCAGCAGGCCTGAGCCATGGTTTTACAAGGGTGACAAGGCCTTTGTTTTAGAAGGTTTTACCTATATGCAGCACTCCAGCACATTTATGGCTAATCTAACTTCAGCCTTACCCTCAGAGACACTCTCCCTGGCAGGGTGGACCCAGCCTTGTCCCAGGTTTCCTTCCCAAGGTGTGCCCAGACCCCTGTGGGCAGGACCTATCCTTGGTGGCAGTGCCAAGGGCTCCTGGCACACCTTTGGACAGAGAGCCCCAGGTCACACGTGCTCTCTCTGGTGAGACTCAAGCTCTTACCTCTCCCAGCACACTCTTTGGGTTGGAGTTTTGGATGGGATTTGTCTGTACAGTATATTGACTGGTGACTCTGGACACTGACTACTCCTTCAGCGTGGAGAATAATTCCCAGTGAAAACGGAGGCTCTGAAACACTAGGAAATGCTAAAATCCACTTTGTTGCCTGACCTTAATTTGCCTTCCCCCGCATCTCTGTCGTGTGACTCACTCTTTAATTAAATGATTGCTGCCCCCCTGACAAATTTGAAACTTGTGTTGCAAAGCCCCAGCTCATCAGAGCATTTCAGAGGGAGCACTGACATCTGCACATGAGCAAAGATTTTTTTGCCTCATCCCTCCTGCCTTGGAAATGGCCAGGCTGGTTGGTCTGACTACAAATCCAGGGACAAATGGACACTGCTGAGGGGCTGCTCCCTGCAGAGGTGACACAGTGACCCTGCCCAGATGCCATGTTGGGCACCTCTCCAGGGCAGGATGTGCTCCTTGGCTGGAGATGTTCAGCCAAAACGCCCCATCCTCCAGGCAGGCGCTGCCTGTGCTGCTTGAGACGAGAACAGGGAAAGTTTGCTGTCTTGTGGGACTGGCTGTCAGCTCTCCTCACTCTCCGTATTTTGAAGAGATGTGGGAGCAGTGCTGGTGCTGCCACTCGTGCCACGCACTGGGATACCCCTGGGTAAAATCCAGGAGTGCTTGCTGCCTCGCTGGCCTCCCTTCCCAGCCTCGACTAGAGCATCCCTTTCCAGCAGCATATGCAAATCCTGATTTGTGAGCACAATTACCTGCTTTGTATGCACAAAACTGATTCACTTGCACATTCTGTGGGCATTGCTGAAGAGACCTGCTGGAGAATCAGTCCCTCAGGGCCAAGTGCTGGAAGAAACAGCCTCTGATTTTGTGCTGTCAGGCTTGCTGGAGCAGTGGCATAAATGAGATGGATAGCTACCTTGATTAGCAGGTGCAAATGTGTTGAAATTTTTTTTCCCATCTATAAATCAGGCGTTTCTTCATCAAAATTCTCTCATTGCATCCACAATTGGTAGGCCCCCCCCAAAGCAGTGCATGAGCCTGAAAGAACCAGATTAAATGTAGTAGCAAAGGTTTTGCTTTTCTGGAAATTGGCAGAAGGAGATTAAAAAAAAAAGGGTTTCCATCATCGTCCAAATGGGCCAGTTTGTCACCAGAGCCACAGATGGTGCTGCTGTCTGGGTAGGACAGGGGTGTGTTGTGGGCAGGAGGCAGATGAAAGTCATTTTTACACAGAGCTATTTTTTTAAAGGCAACCTGTTAAGGGGATTTGGAGGTTGCAGAGCTGAGCATGTAAATCAGGACATGACCAACCTTGGCAAGGGTGCATTTGTGTTTATGAAAACAGCCATTCCTTCCTATAGTTCAATTTAATACCATGCAGGTTCTGTGCACATCAAGTAATATTTGTTTGTTCTTGTGCACTTGTGCTGTTTTCGCTGTTGGAGGATCGTGGTGCCTTTATTGACTTAGACTTTTATAGGATGAGGTTCTGTCTCTCTAAGGTATGGAGTTTAATAACTTGGTCAAAACCCATGTAATATCCCATTCCTTTTCCTGTGGCTCACAGCTTGCCTGGTGCACCAAGCAGGGCAGGAGGCAGTTAACTCCCAAGCTAATTTAGCTCCAGGCTGAAGTGTTATACATAAACAGCAATCAAAACTCGTGCCTGCCAGGGGCCGAGTTAAGGTTATCTGTGCTGTCTTTGCACTCTCATTTTCTGCCATTAGAGTGTTTAATCCTGCAGCTGCTAATGTTCTTGTAATGGCATTTCTGTGCTTGTCTAAAGAGCACGGGGAGGAGGGAAGAGGGATGGGTTTTGCTGTACTGAGCTGCTCCTGAACCCATCCCCCTGACTGGGCCATCCAAACGGTGCTGCAGGGGCTCCTCACCCCTCCAGGGGCAGCTCTGGGGCAGTGCCCAGCCCAGAAGGTGACAGCCATGACACACTGGCCACCCTGGGGACCTCTCTGCTTCTTTGCATCAGCTGATGGGTTCCTTGGAGGTGCGGTGCAGGAGCTGAGCAGATGATAATGAGAATTAAATCTGTGCAGAGCTTAAACTCAGGCACACTCCTTGGAGGTTAAGCTTGCACTTAAGTGCTGTGATGGATGAGGGTGAGGAGGGTGACTTGCAGCAGGGGGAGAGGAGGGATAACTGTCAAACTGACTCCAGGTTTTCCCTCCATGCTCCATGCCAGGTGGCCAGGCAAGAGTCACTTTCTTTGTCTTGTTCCTTGAGTGCTAAACTGCTTCTGGAAAAGTGCATTTCTCATCAGGATGAAGCAGAGGTTCAGGTTTGGGAAGTGCTATCCCTGAAGAGCAGAAACAGCAGTGGCCGGGGGTGGAAGAGGAGCTTTTCAGAAAGCTTTACTGGGAGGCTGGGAACGTGTTGCTGCAGCTCTGTGGCTCGGGCACTGAGGATGCTCTGCTGGGGCTGGTGTGTTCCCTGCAGGGGCTGTGTGTGTCCAGAGAGGAGTGGACACACACACTCTGTCTGAGCTCTGCATCCCTTTGGGTGGAAGAGGCAGCCCTGAAATGGGTGTGAGTGTATTTGTGCAATGCTCTCACAGGTGGAAAGGTGTGTGTTTGTAGCCCCACAGCCTTTGGGATCGGGCTGCCACCCCAGCCGGGGTCTGGGCTTGTCCCCAGGATGTACCTGTGCAGCTGGGGCACAGCCCTGGCACTGCAGGGCATTCCTCCAGGACAAGGGGCAGTGCCAGCACTGGAGGTGCTGCCATGGAGGAGGGAACCACGGGCACCAGCAGCGCCAAGAAGAGCCTGACAAGCAACAGCTTTGCTCCACCACTGCCAGAGCTCCTCCAGCTCCTTAAATCCAAGTGCCAGTGACAGCACAGAGCAGCTTCCCTGGGAGCACAGGGACTCTGGGAGCCTGCACTTCCTGTTGAGCACTGGGCGGGTGGATTAGGGGGATTCTCGAAGCATTATCACCACGGATCTGCTCTCTCCCTAATGAGGCTAACGGGCTTATTCTGGCATGCTGATGGCTCGTCCTGCAGCCCTGCTCTGCTGCTCCCAGCCACTCTGGGGATGGGCAGGGAGGGTGTGGGTGCAGTGTGAGACCCCCATTCTCCATTCCAGCAGAAGCAGCAGCACAGCATGGAGAGTGTAATGAAGGAATAGTTCAGCAACTTCCAGCTTTTCGATAAAAAAAAAAGAGCTAAAGCCTCCATCTGTTTAATAACACACTGGAAATACAATGTTGGACCTCTAGAGCTGAGCACTGGGACCTGCCCTCATTTATACTGAGTGAGCAGTGATCCTTCTTTTGGCTGTAACAGCTGAAAAATTGCCACAGATTGTCCAACCTGGTTTGTGGCTTGTGAATCCAACGGCAGAGGAAGGACCATGCATTCCCATGCCATGGGCAGGGTGTGGGGTGGTGGCAGTGGGAGCAGGATTCTTGTCCCGGGGGTTGGTAGATCCTGATTCATTTGTGCTCCCACAGCAGCTGAATGCTGCACAGAGGCGTGTGCAGGACCTGTGGAAATTGCATCCAGCTCCAGGTGCAGTTATTTGTCAAACTTGGTTACTTTGGTTGACTTTGGCTTCAAGCTCAGCTTGAATCCTAACTGAGCTGCAGCAGGGTTGAGTGGATAACCATGTCCATCTCGGGTGCAGTTGCTTTGAACAAACACACTTTAGTTTGGCCTTTTGATGGTTTGATTTATTTTAGCAGCATGTTGAAAAACACACCCCAAAAAGGGCTTTAAGGTATGAGAACCTCTCTTCCCCCTCAGTCCAGGCACTTTATCAGGTGTTTCTCATTCCATGGGGGTTAGCCAGGCTCAGCATCCTCCCTGGCTCAGCATCATGTCTGGGAAGGATGGGGACAGGCAGAGTAGTTTGGGGTGCCAGAGAAGGAAGGTGGATGCTGTTGGGGAGAGGACAAAAGCTCCTGAGAGCCTGTAAGAGCACAGCAGGTTCTGAGATTTTTTTGGAAGCCCCACTAGTTGTCTGTTCATGGTTTTTGATAGAGGAATAGATCCTAAATCATCTGTCCCGAGGCATTGGAGTCCTCACTCTTGCAGCAGACTGCAGCACTCAGCTGATCCTGTGCTGGGAGCCTCCCTATCCAATTTCCAAAACTCTGCCAAAGGGGTGCCGATCACCCTGGGAAACCTGTGGAAAGCTGATCCCCACTCTCTCCTGCCCAGCTGGTGCCACCACTTGCCCTCTCACTTATTGAAATAAACCTCCCAATAAACCTCCCAATAAAGCCTCGAGCACTGGCTGTAGCTGCTGAAACTCCAGGACTGGAGTCGATAAAATCAATATTTCTCCAGGTTGATAGAGTTCCTCGTTCTGATGCCAAACTGACGGAGCAGTAAACAAGCCAGCAGACAAAATAAACCCTCCTGCACCATGGCAAGGGGGTTCACAACCCAGCACCCCCAGCTGTCAATATGGGGAGAGGCATTTGGGCCGTGGGCTGCCGACCTCTGGAGGTGTTTTTTCCCTTACTTGCTCTAATTTCTGTGGCAGGAGCCAAGCGTGAGCCGGTGCCCCAAGACTCCCAGCTCTGCTTCGCAAGCACTTTGAGATGTCTCTCATTTGCAGAGCACATATTTGTTATGTAATAAGCGCCAGGAATTAATGATCCACAGCACGGCTGGGGAAACTTGCGTACTAAGCACCCAAGGAAAAAATAACTTTTCTTTTTTTAAAATCACTGATGGAGCTATTAGGACCTGTGTTTTCTTGCACCGAGACCGCCCCAGCCCCCAGGCACGGCAGGGCCCGAGCAGGGCCGAGCTCTGCCATCTCTCTCCCAGCTCTTTCCCTTTGGAGCAGCAGTGTTCCTGCCGCCCCTGTTATGAATCATGAGGTTAGCAGCTTTTGACAGATCATAAATCAGTGCTTCGAAGTCGCTAGGACAAATCCCAGGACATTTAATCTTTAATATTAGACGCGTTTGAGGCAGTGAATATTTCATGAAGGTGCTGTTGCATTTTAGCACATCATTAGCCGTCGCTTTTTTCCCCCCCACTCTTCCCTTTTTTTGCTGCCTCTCCCTTCCCAGGCGTCTCTTCCTCAAAAACCTCAACTGCTGAATCCCCATCTCGCTCCCTCCTGACAATAAAGCTCTTTACAGTAATCCTTGGGAGGCATGTTAAGAACTTGCTTAGGATCCCGAGGAGCGCACAGGCAGCTGCCAGTCTGCATTGCCACTGTCAGGGGGGTCCCCACCTCCCCAGCAGGCCCCCAGGTCCCCACCTCACCAGTGTTTACAGCTCAGCTTTGCTGCACCGTCAGGCACGATGGGGAGAGGAGGGGAGGTGGGGGGAAACACTGGCAGCAGCTTGTAGCAGAAACTCCACGTGCAAATCCAATTAATCTTTTGATTTTGCTGTTTTTTGCTCGGGGTTATGTATTTCTAGCAAATACTGAATCAATCTGGGCCAAGTGTGGTCGGGTTTCTGGTGTGGGAAATGTCTTCTCCTGCTGTCAGAAGGGAGGAGCAGGGTGAGGCAGCACCCAGAGAGCAGAGGGGAGCAGGGCTGAGAGTCCCTTTGCTGTGGGATGGGGACACAGCATGGGAACTGTCTGTGGTGGATAGAAGTCGGGGGGTTCTGCATCTTTCAGTGGGAGTTCGGGCTGCAGGAGACTCTGCTCTCTTGCCCTGGTGCCAGATGGCAGAGCAGAGTTGGGAAGGGGATGTGGGATGGGTTTGTGGTGTCCACTTCAGGGATTGCACAGGGTGGACACTGCTCTGCTCAAGCAAGGTCAAGATCCCTGCTGAGGAGTGAAGCTCTGGCTGCAGGGCTGCACAGGAACACTGGTTAAGGACAGACCTTCTGCACCATGAAACCTCATCCCCAGTTAGTGTGGGTGCTGCATCATGCAATCCCCTCCCTGAGAGTAACTGTGGGTTTCTTACAGCTTTCCACATCTCCTTCTCCAAACCTCCTGGGGCTTCTGGGGTTCCAAAGTGCTCCAGAGGCACAGGAGGGACCAGAGGGGCTGTGACAAAGCAGAGACAGGTGGCAGGGGAGGAGGGCCTGACTTTGCAGTCACAGACGTGCCTCTGGGCCAGAGACACCTCTTGGTTCCCTGCTCTCTTCCAGGAGAGTGCAGCTGCCATGAAGGGTACGCCCCGGACCCCGTGCATCGGCACCTGTGCGTGCGCAGTGACTGGGGACACAGCGAGGGGTGAGTGGGGACATCCTGCTGGCCTTGCTCTGGCCTGGCCCCTGTGGTGGGGAGGAGCCCTGTTCTCCTCTCCTTGGGTGAGCACCACCTGCCCAGCCCAGTGATGTGCTCAGCTGCTTTTCCCCTCTCTCCTCCCAGGCCCTGGCCCTACACGACGCTGGAGCGGGGATATGACTTGGTCACAGGAGAGCAGGCGCCAGAGAAGATACTCAGGTGAGTGAGAGGAGGGTTCAAGTGGGACATCTGGGAAGGGAGAGCCATGAGAACATCCCAGTGGATGCAACCTCTTGGTCAGTCCCAGCTCATTCTTGTGCTGGTGAGGGGACAAGTGTTATTTGTCTGTGACAGACCTGAAAGATTTGTCCATATTCGGCAGTCAGGGAAGGGTTCCCCTCTTCAGCAAACAAGAGGACAACATGCACAGAAACTCCTCCTGGAATAAAAAGAAGAGTTTTCCCATCCCCATATTCTCCTGTCACATCTTAAGTCATTCCTCTCCCATTTGGCTTTCAGGCCAAGACCAAATCACTGACTTATCCCATGGTGCCACCACTGCTCTGACTTCTGAGCAGGCAGTGGAGGGCCACCATTCCCTGTGGACACTCTGTTCCTGTGTGACATGTTTGTCCTTTGTCCAGGTCCACCTACAGTTTGGGTCAGGGGCTGTGGCTGCCTGTCAGTAAGAGCTTTGTGGTGCCCCCTGTGGAGCTTTCCATCAATCCCCTTGCCAGCTGCAAGACAGATGTTCTGGTGACAGAAGATCCAGCAGATGTCAGGTAGGAAGCAGATCTCTCGTTTTCTTCATGCTTGAGTGCCTGCACTGCTCTTTAAATTGTTATTGAGGATACAGTAATTTCTATGATGATAGGTTTGATTAGTTTCCTTCCAATGAGAAATCTGATGTGATTGCTCTCCAGGCTCTTTGGGCTGATGGGTCTAGGCCAGGCCTGAGTGTGGAACTCTGAAGTCTGCCAGTACAGGCAGGTGAATTGGTAGGAACCTGTGGCAAGGCAACTTGGAAGTGGCTTAAATGTAATGTTGGATTGCAGTGCTTATATGGATGCATTTACTGGGATGGAGGTGCCGTCACCTTTCTGAAACTCATACCTGTATCACATCCACTGATATCAGCTGATATGCTCATGAAGGGTGAAAGGACATGTTGCTCATCCAATAATTATACAATAAGAGCTGGATTTTTTACCTTTTTGGAGTTCAGTGAATGCCTGAACTTTTTGCTGATCACCTTGGTGGTGGTTGTCCTCCTTGGTCTGGTTTATGAGGGTTTAACTGTGAACTATAAGGGTTTAATTCTGAAGGTATTGAGTGTGTGTTCCCCTCTCTCCCATTAAATTAAGATTGAGCATGTGACTGTTGGGTGCCAGGGAAGACTCTGTGTTCCCTCCCTCCCTCCCTCCCTTCCTTCTTGTTGCTTTCTCCTGTTGACTCAACACAATTTCCTGACTTGAAAACCCTTGGTTGTGTTGTGAACCATCTTCCTGGGCACCACCAGGATCCTTGTGTCCCCCAGCCCCTTCTTGTCTTGTCTTTTCCCAAGGGGATGAGGGATGGATTTCCATTCTTCAGTCCCATCATCCTGGCAGGGCAGTAGTTGAAGGAAGTGCTGACAAAAAGCTATGGCAGAGCCAGGACTGGCATCCAGGATGTCCTCACTTCCAAGTGTGTGAAGTGTGTGTGTTTTTGTTGCTAATTAGTGCTTGTTCCCTTTCCTTTGAAAAGAGACCACTGGTACAAATCTTTCACAGTTTGGCTCCTTTAGGAGCATCGTTTTTCTTGTCTGAAACAACTTCTGCTTTTCATTTGAGAAAGGGAAGTGTTGCCTTGATTTATGCTAACATTTTCCAAGCCGAAGTGCCAAGAGAACATTCTTTCTTTCTTTCTTTCCTCCTCACATCTTCATTAAAAGTACCTCGGTGAAGGTAGAGGCTCAGAAGCTTGTTTTCTGCTCCAGTGCAATAATTGTCTCTGGGCACTGCTCCTTGTGGGAAAGTCTCTGTCGGGATGGATGAATGCCAGGCAGGAGGAGGGGAGGTTCTGGCACAAGGCTGTTGCCTGCTCCCCTCATAAATGGAACCCAAACTGAGAATTCCAGGTATAAATATTGGAGTGGCTCAGGTAGAATGAGGGAGGTGTGAGTTCACAGCGCTTGTGTCTTACACACAGGAGTTGCTGAATTATTAAAACTTTAATAAACGCAATAATAAATATTTGATGTTGAATTATGGAAGGTTTCACAGATACAGTGAGAAGCAAAAAGCAATCTATTATTTCTACATTAGAACTGAAACACTTCTCAAACGAGGAGCTGCAAGCTCGGGATCCTCAGCACCCTGGGGTGGGTGGAACCCTCTTCTGAGGTCCTTGGGTGCTTTCATGCAGTGAGAAAGGTACTTCCAGAGCTGCTTGTCTTGCAGCCTCTTTGCCTTGTCTCTCTGCACTGGCACAAGCAGCTTCTCAGGGGAGCAGTTTTGGTGGTTCAGATGTTCAGGTGGTGACCCAGCACATCAGACCAGCATCAGAGGTGAGCATGTGCTGTCCATGGTGTAGGTGCTCAAACACAGCCATCCCTCCCTCTGCCTGGAGGGGTCCTGTTTCCTGGCTCTGGGGCTGTGGTGCACTGCTGTCCCTCCATGCTGGGAGCTCCTGCAGGTGAACCACAGAATCATCTGGGTTGGAAAATACCTCAAGGATTGAATCCAACCTGTGCCCCATCCCCACCTTGTCACCCAGACCAGTTCACTGAGTGCCAAGTTCAGTTATTTTTTGAATATTTCCAGGGATGGGAACTCTACCACCTCCCTGGGAAGCCCCTTCCAATGCTTGACAAGCCCTTTCCAGTGAAGAATTCTTCCTGAGCCTGCATTCTTGGGCTTTAATACAGTCCTATCGCCGTGGCACAGGGCAGACCCTGGGCTGTGTCACACCAGCTGCAGCATGGCTGTGCCTCAGCACTCCCCATGCCCTGTTTGCTGCCCTGTGACACTGTGATGGTGGCTCAGTGCTCTGTCCCTTCTGTGTCTGTAATAACGAGCATGCTGCATTCCTGCAGACCTTTCATTAGTCTGACACCTTTGGCTCCAGGGTCACTTGTCTTGAAGAGTTTAATGGAGGGAAATTGCAGAAAGCCTGGTTTTGAGAAAGCAAGTGATGAAGTCTTTACAACTCAGAGAGCTAAAGGTTCAGACGTGGTCTTGTGTTTTTATGAAGATGCTTGAGATGCAGAGGGACAGGTGGGGCTTGGCCTTTCAGCAGCTCTCTGGGGAAATGCTGACTCCAGTGTTGTTCTCTGTGTGTTTCACTGCTGGGCAGTGCAACAAGCTGTGCTTTGGTGGGTGGGAATGAAGGGCCCAAACCTTCCCCTGCTGCAGCCAAATAATTAGAGAAACATCCTGCAGGCAGGAGCCAACAGGCTTTGTGCAAACATCCCCCTGGGGCTGCTCCAGGGGCTTCAGGAGGCAGGACAGTGTGCAAAACTCAGTGCTGGAGGTTTTAGGGCTGTGCACCATAAATTAGGAATGAGAATCCTTAGAGTTAATGAAACTTGCATATATAATTTATCAGTGACCATATTGAGCATCCCTCCCTCGACCCCAGAGTCTGATCCTCAGCACAATGATAACATCAGTCACACACCTGGGGCTGTGACAGCCACACTCACGGTGACATCTTTGTCCAGATGAGGTTGGCCAGCAGTGCTGCAGGGCTGTCCCCACACTGGGCAGCCTCTGCCTGGGGTCCCAGGCTGGGCAGACTCTCCTTGCAGCACATCCCCTGCCAGGACAAGAAATGCATCCCAGTCCCACCTTGTTTTGCTTGTTTTTGAGACCCTTCTTCGTTTCCACTCCCATCTGTCTTACCTGTATTTCTCCCATAACCTGCCATTAAACACAGTAGTCTGTCGCCCTGCTTTTTGCAGGGTTCCATGATTGTAACTTTGTAGCAGTAGTTTCTCGTGCTTTTTCTGTAAACATGGTCCTTGTTTTTCTTAACTGGCCAGGATTGTTTTGCACTTGTGGAATTGTTTTTCATTCCTTTCCCCTGGGGTGGAGAAAGATGATTGACCATGTCTGTAAACCTTCAGGGGTGTTGACCCTTTTCACCAATCCTTAATTGTCTTTGGTAACATACAAAAATAAGAAAATAAAGAAGGGCCCCCTTTTGGTTGGTCCTGCCTGGAGATTCAACTGCTGCTCTGAGACCCGCGTGTTTCTTCTGTTGCCAGCTGCGCAACAGTAGTCCATCAAATTTTGTTAAACAAATCACTGTTAGGTGTTCAGTCCTTCTGCTGACCTTCCCTGGACACCTTGCCATGCCTGTTTGAGCCTTTGGAAGGCACAGCTTGTCCCGTGGCCCCAGGAATTGCTCTATTTGTGGCAGTGTATGGAAAGGACCCCACAGCCACAGCCCCCAGGTCCTACTGCCCCAGCACCGAGCACCCCTGCAGGGATAATGAAAACACCCCTGCAAGGAATAATGAAACTCTCCCTGTAGGGCTAATAAAAGCATCTCTGCAGGGGATAATGAAAGCATCCCTCGGGGCACACACGGAGCTGTGGGGGGCCAAGAGGAGAGCTGACCCTGGGGGCAGAGCACGGTGCTGCAGACGCCCGGTGGTCACGGTTCGCTGTGCCACCCGCTCTGCAGAGAACTTGATAATTTCTGTGGAGCAGCTATAAATCAGAGGCACAGGCCTCAGCTGCTGCCTGACATGACATATAGCTCTATCGTTATGGCAACCATAGAAACAAATAAAAGCCTTGCCTTCACTTGACAAGCCTTTGAGATGTCCTGATGGAGAGACAAGTGTTCAGCAGCAGAATGAATTCTCTTGAACTGGCTGTCGATTCATCTTCGTTTTGCTCCCAAGTGAGCCCCTTTGCTCTCTGAATTCTTTGCCAAAGTACAATCAACTGGATTTTTTTTTTATTTCTGCTTTTTCTTTATTTGTTATTTTTTATTTTCAATTCTTGCAGAGGCAGAACGCTCTGCTCCCCCGCTCTGTTCCCTCATGGGTCCCGTCTTCCGTCAAGGATGGGAGCAAGGCTTTTTCTCCCTGGTCATGGCATTCACCAGCTCATCTATGCTGTGCTCTTGCAGCCTCACAGCTGCCCCAGCCTTACAGAGGTTTTGCAGTGGTATTTTGAAGGGGTTTTGCAGTGATATTTTGAAGGGGTTTTGCAGTGATTTGGGCACTTGTGATTTTGCAAGTCAGCGGTGATCACTGTGGTGTGAGGCTCCCTGCGAGTGGAGGAGGATGAAAAATGAAGTGGATGAGAAAGGCAAAGGGAATCTGGGCCAGGAGAGTGTGAGCTTTGCTGTCCATGCTGTTGCAGCAGCAAAACTGATCTGTCTGTACCTTAAGCTCCTTCCTGATCTGCAGGAGCACAGATGAATGGGTGCAGCTGCAGGGGAGCATCCCTCAAGGTCAGGAGGTGGGCTGGGCTGCTCCGTGTGGGATGGGATATGGCATGCAGGCAGAGCCAGCTCTTCTTGCCATTTGTGCAGGGGATGCCATGGGAACTGGATCTTTCTTCCCTTCTTTTCTTTCTGCTGCCCCCCTGGAGCAGAGCAGGCTGTGATTTCTGGGTGCTCAGTGCCATGGGGACCCTCGGCCAGGAGGCTGGGGGAGAGGGGAACCCCCTTTTTCAGGCTGTTCCTGAGCAGGGGCCCGTGGAGCTCCTGCAGAGCCTCCTGCTCCATTGGGGCTGATACAAAGGTGTGAGTGGCTGCAGTCGATGGCCATGATGAATGGCCAGCTTTGCATGATGGAGCAAATTGATCATTGCATCAGCAGGCACAACTTACTCATTTCTGCAGAGAGGGCAATTCATTACTGTGCACATCACAGAGACAACAGCATCCCCACAGATAACGTCCCTGGGCTCTGGCCTGGGCTCCTTATCACCCTGAGACACTTTTGTCTCTCACAAAGTGGTGGAGAAGCATCTTTTGGTGCTTAACACCAGGATAGAGGCAGCCTTTGGCCTTGTCCTCTGGAGAGCAGGGACAGATGCTTTGCAGAGAGGCAGCCACCAGCCCCTGCCCTGCAGCTGTCAAGTGAGCTTTGTCCTGGCTGCTTACCAGGATTTTTTCTCCTCCCTGCCTCCCACTGTGATTTATGAGAGCAGGTTAGAAGAGTCAGGTACGTCTCACTTCGCCACGGGGTGACTGAATGGAGATGTAATCTTGCAGCAGCCACCGAAGGGTGTGAGCAGCAAAGGAAGAGAATTAGGGGAGCGATGTGATGGGAAAAGAGGGGAAACCTCCCTCCCCCAAAAAAAAACCCCCACAACTGGAGCTGAAATCACCCAGGAAGGATCTGGGGTGGGTCAGAATTGAAATGTGGATCACGCAGCACCTCTGGGACAGTGCAGGGACTTTGCTGCCCTCAGCCTGTCTCCTCCTGGTCCATCAGCAGCCACGGCATCTTTCATGCCCAGAACCCAGGGAACATTTCAGCCTTCCCTCATCCCGGGCTTTTAGTAACTGCTGCTGCAATAATGCTGAGCTCCACTCTCTGTGCTCTGCTGTGGAACTCACTGCATTTTTGAGGTCTTAATGCTGCACCATAAAACAGAGAATGATCAAACCTCTTAGGGACAGGGGATGTAAATTTGGGCCTGGCTCATAGGCAAATCCATCGCAGGGAGCACCAGCACCAGCTACAAGTTTGGCAGCTGAGCAATTGCAGTTCCTCTTGTCCACGGTGCTGCAGAGCCCAGGAGGGAAAAAAACCCCAGCGAGTGAACAGATTTTGTTTATATGTTTATTGAGACAATTAAAAATACCCAACACTTGCCAAATATGCAAACGCTGTCTCACACCCAGAACGATTCCCTTTGATGTCTGTGGGATCTCCCATCACAGAGTAGGGTTTGGCACTGGACTCTGCAGCTTCTCCATGTCCTCCATATGGGTTTGCTGTCGTGGCTGTGTGTCCATCCACCCGCCCACGTGGGATCTGTGTGGGGCAGGACCCTGCCAGGGCTGTGACAAGCAGTGCTCCTGAGGGTTTGGAGGGGGAGGCAGGGCTCTAACACGCTGGGGATGCTTAGCAGGGAGGGTGATGCAAGGTAGCAAAATCAGACCTTGGTTTCCTGTGTTGAAAGGTGTTTTTCCCTCCCTGTTTGATGTTGTTATTTGTTTTTGTGTCGCTGCCTTTGCTTTCTGTTAAGCAGTGGCTGGAGTTTGCTTTGTAGCTGCCTGTTCAAAGCACAGCCCCTTGGCCTCACTGTTTATACAGCCTCTCTGTACTATTTTTTCTGAATTACAATTTTTTACCTCTATTCGAGTTTTCTTGCCTTTGCTTTTGTGTGCATCTCCTGCCTGAGAAAGGGACTGGAAGATTTGCAGGAGGAAGGACCAGGTGGTTCATGCCCTGGCCCAGAGAGGGTGCTGGGATGGTGCCCAGGTGGGGCAGTGACACTGGGAAATGCCTTTTCTTCAGTTATTTCTTAACACAACTCCATGGAAAGAACTGGCACTATCCAAAAACCTGTTCTGATGAGATGTCAGTTGCCTAAAACTTGCCTGATGTGGATGGCATCTACTCTTCCTTTCCTGTTTTTATCTGCTGTAACAACTGCTGGGTCACTTCAGCCAGAGGACAAAACTAATAAAATTCAGCGGAGCCAAAATGTTCCTGGGAATGTGCCAGGAACCTGCGACAGGCTCCACAGCCAGGGAGGAAAACCCACCTCTGTGGAGGCGACAGGAATGGAGATGGACACAAACAGGGCAGCTTTGTCCTTCTGCTTTTAGGGCACTGCAAGACGACACTGTCCCTTGCAGGCTTGGAAAGGGCTCTGGGAAAGGGCATCTCACTGGGAGCTCAGGGAGAGCCCCAGACTCCCTTTTTCCTGGCAAAGCCTGGATATGCTGCACCATGGAAGAGAGACCTCCAGGTTGATTTTTATGGGGATTTATTAATTGCTAAAGGGGAAGGGGGGGATGCACATGCTGCTGCAGAGGAACATGGTCTCACCGTGGAGGGATGAGGGACAGCAGCTCAGGCCAAGGGGCAGAGCTCCTGTTGGATTTTCACCCCGGGGCAGCCAGGGCTGGGCACAAGCAGTGACCCAGCACGGCTGAGCTCCATGAAGACAAGTGAAGTTAATTAGTTTCAGCTCCCGCTCCTCAGCAGCAGAGCCAGGGTGATGTTTCCACTCCTCAGTGCAGTGCCATGCTGCTCTGGTTGCTGCCCTCGAGGGATTTGCTCCACTCCAGGATGTCACCCTGGCTCTTGGGGTGATTTATTAGGAAAAAATGCCCTTTGTGCCTTTAGTGCAGCATTTTCCAGGCATCTCAGAGTAACTTTGCTTATGCAGTGCTGCTCCTTCTCATTCCACAGTTTCCAGGTGCAGGAGAGATGCTCTGCAGACCCTTCCTGGTCCTCTCACCTCCAGGCTAAGGAGCAAAATCAGCTCAAAATGAGTTTAGAAGTACCAAAAAGTTCAGTGCATGGTTTACAGGCAATGCCAGCATTGCACAGAGCAGGGATGGTGTGTCCTGTGTGGCCTTTCCCACTGACTCAGAAAACCTTTCTATGCTTTGTCAAGGCTGGATCAGACTGTGAAAATCCACTGCCCTTTGGCTCCACTCTGCACAGGTTTTGTATCATTCCCCTTTTGGTCTGGGTATTTGGTCTCCGTTTCTGATTTTGATGTTTTGAGTTCTTGTCAGGGCTTTTTCTGTTCTCCCCAAAGTGGGTTGCTGGCTACAGAGTCAAAAGTAAAGTCTTCCTTGACTTTTTCCTGCTGCACACATTTCAGTCCCGGGGATCTGGGTGCTGGTGATGCTTTCCCTGGCACTTTGCTGGGAAACTTAACTGTGTTAAGCAAAATATTGTTTTCAGGGACTAAATCAAAGAGCAGTGCAAAGCTGGAGAGGTTTGGAAGGAGGGCTGGGGAGTGAGCAGGGAGAAAATAACATCAAGAAAATTAGGTGAAGCCTTGCAAAAAAATAATCCCATCTTGGGAATTGCCCTGCTTTCACTGCCTGAAGAATTACTGTGCCATAATCAATTCAGCTCTTGATGTTTCCTGCGGTGTTTTTGATATTATGAGATGCTATTGACTGCAACCAAGTGCCTTTTATCAAAAGTTAGATGGGTGCAGTTGGGGACCCACTGCCACAGGCTGTGCCACACTCAGGGCTGGACTCAGCTGTGGTAACCTGAGTGCAGGCTGGGATGGCAGGGCTGGAAAGGAGGGAAGGGGATGGACCACAATCTCTGTGTAATCTATCCAGTGCCAGTTTCACCTGCAGCAGAAGTGGCTGGTGTGGAGCAGCCTGCAGGGGAGGCAGTGGATGGAGAGCCCCCAGTTGCACTGGGACACGTTCAGGGATGTTGGCTCAGCAGCTGGATGAGTTTTGAGGGAGAACCTACTCCTGTCTCCTGCAACCAGCAGGTCTGGGCAGTGCACAGCAGAGTTCATCCTAGGTGCCACAGGGCTGGGTAGCTCTGTGCAAAATGAAATTTCACCTTATGTGTAAGGCAGGGCTGTCCTCCATCTGTCCCAGGCTGGGCACTGTTCCCTGCTGCTGCTCTCCCTCCTGGCTGGTGGCTGTCCCCCTGTCACTGCCACATCCATCCCAGCCCTGCCACAGGGCTCTCTCCCAGCAGGAGCTCGTGGGGATCCGTGCAGAACCCAGCAGCACACAATTAACCCCCAGCTAATACTTCCCTGCTTCTGCCAGGGGCTTAAAGTGACACAAATGAAGCAGCTGAGCATTAAGGCAGGATGCTGTGTAAATATGCACTGAGCTTTTGCAGGGAGAAGTCTCTTCATTCACTTCAGTCCACATTTCCTTTCTTTTATTTTTTTTAATCAGTGTATGTCAAACATAGACAGGCCAGAGCTGGAGGTGTTAGTTCTGACTCTGGGTGCTCTGGGTTTTGACCCAGGTTGGGGCCACAGCAGAGAGTTTTAAAAGGGTTATGATGAAGTTGTGATTGGATAAATAAATTCCTCATCAACTGGTGGCATAATGGAATCATAGAATGGTTTGGGTTTAAAGGAACCTTAAAGATCATCTTGTCCAACTCCCCTGCCCACGGTGGCAGGTAAAAGCCATAAATTGTGCCTGAACACAGCTGATGAGTGATACTGATAAAGGAACAGCACTGGCAATGCTATTGGCCTGAAGGGCTTTTCATGGCATCTCACTGGGAGCACAGGGAGGGTCACTGAGTCCCTTTCTCCTGGTAAAATTTGGGATATGCTGCATCACAGGCAATTCATTATAAATGGAAAGCTCCTCTTTTTACAGAATCATAGAATGCCAGGTTGGAAGGGGACCCTGAGGAATTATTGAAGCCTGCTTTATACAAAGAGAAAAGAAAAGGAGCTTTTGGTATGGAAAACTTCGCTGCAGTAAAAATAGCACCTGGTTTGCTTAAAAAGCACGAGTGGGCAGCAGATGGGCTTGGAAGCAGCAGGGGTGGCTGGGTGGGGGGACACCACCTGTAACTGGGGAGCAGCCATGCAAACCTGCTGCTTTCCAGGGTGGAAAAGAAATCACAGAAATTCCTGCCACGGAATGGAAGGGATGGGAGGCTGTTCCTGTGGAGGCTGGACATTGTCCTCCATCTGTCCCTGTCTCCTGGTGTCATTCCAGCTGTGCAGCTGTGGGTGACAGGGCGTGCAGAGAGTTGGGAGCATCCCCACAGGTGCTCCAGCCACCCCTTCTACACACACACATATCTTACCCTGAATCACCTGGTCAGGCAGAGGATTCCCAGAATAGCCCCAGACAATCTCATTTTTGGGGAGGGTGTGGGCTTGGCTGTTCAAAACCCAGCTGGAGTGAGGTCCCTGAGCTCCGGCCTCTCGGCAGCAGCTGTGACAGTGTGACCTGTGTCAGCATGTCACCTGCTTTAATGGGCTATAGGTTTTGCAAGGTTCATCCAGTCTGTTCTGGCTTTCCCGGTGGGAGCAGGGCTGGGAGAGGTTCGGGCTGGGAAGGCTGGAGCAGTTCAGGGGGAGCTGAGCTGGTTTGCAGGGCCAGCACGGTGTCTGCATTCAGCGTCAGTCCTGCAGGGCTCTGGGTCAGGCACTCGCACAGACACTTCCTTAGAGCAAAGCTACAGAAATAAAACCCAACAGCAAGTGCTGGGAGACCTATTTAGGAAATCCAGGGCTCTGCCTGGACTTGGTGCTGCACAGTCCTGGCAAAGTCAGCCCCACATTTCTCAGGTGGGTGAGCTTGGGGGTGATGTGGCCACGCCTGTGTGTGGGCTCTGCCTCCACAGCCCAAAGGGAGCAGGGTCTGTGCTGCTCATCCTTGCTTTGCATGCAGGAGCAGGACACATGTGGCATCTTTCAGTGGCACATTGTGCCAAGGAACTCAGGGAATTGTAGATCCCTGCCCACCCAGGGGGATGGAATTAGTGGCACAACAAGGACATCAGTCACAGACATGTAAAGCCCTGGGGTGGCTGTTTCCTCACTCTGTCTCAGTTATCCTGTGATAAAATGTTTTTTGATGGGATTGTCTCTGACTTGGCCAAGCTGCTGTTAGCAGGGAGATGGCTTTGGCACTGGGGATGGCACTGGGCACAGCCCCACACTGCTCTTGCTCTCTGAGCTGGGCAGTGGGAACCTGAGAATTCCTGTGACTTGCACATGGATAGACTTTGCTGCCAAACTCCTCCATCCTCCACTGAGATCATTAGTGTGAAAATCAAACAGGATCAGGGCCCAAAGGGCTTGAGAAATGGTACAAAAAGCTCCCTGTCACATCTCCCAGCACAGCTCAAAGGCTGTTTTTGTACAGTCTCTGGGCCACCTCGTGGTTTCGTGTCGATCCTTATCCAGGGGTGCTTTACTCATAATTTCTGTGCATCGCTCTATCAAGTTATCTCCTGAAGTCCAGACGGATCAGCTATTTCCCTTTCCTTAAAAAAAAGAGAAAAAAAGAAAAAAGTTGTCTTCTCACAGAAAGATAAGGGGTGAATCTGATATTCTACATCAGGAGGGAGGGGACAGGGACCAGAGTGTCTGACAGGAAGTGTCACCCCTCTGTAACCTGTCCTGCCTGGGTGGATGGGGTTGATCCCTGTAGGAATGTGCCAACCCTGTGGATGGGATTGATCCCTGTGGGAATGTGCCAACCCCCCCACTGGGTCCATGGGCTACCATTGGCACATCCAAGAGCTTCCCAAGCTTCCACCAGCTTCAAGCCCTCCTGCCCCACCCCATCCCAAGATCTCTGGTCCCCTCAGTGTCCCCTCCCAGTGCAGATCCCCCCCTGCCCTCCCTGGAGCCCCCCAAGCAGGAGGAGTTCCTACCTTTCCTGGTGACAAAATCAATACCAACGGCTTCCATTAATATTCCAGGAATGGCAGAGAAGATTGACTGCCTCATTAGCAGGCATCGTGTGAAACTCTGACAATAATTAACAACTCAACGGTCTTATTTGCTGGCCTATCACAGAAGTATTCAATCAAAAATGTAATTTGCTCAACGCACCCATTTACCATAAAGAGAATATTCCTTCAAAGTTTTAAATAGACTAATTAAGAGGGAAGAAATACAGGGGAAAAAATTATTAACAGTATAGTTTTAATGGGAAATTACTGGAGCGTATTAATAATGCAATAACCATTTTTAACAGCTGTCTGTCAGTTTGTGGGCCGGGGTAATTAAATTAGTCACTAAAGGGTCACTCAAATTAGGTGTCAGGGAGCAGCACTGGAGATGAAGAAGGCACATCAGGAGAAATGCTCTGTCACAAAGAGAAGGACAAGGTGCTGATGCTGAAGTCAGGGTCCCTCAGAAATCCCCAGGGACTTTGCAGAGATGGGAGTCCCTGGTCACACGAGGCAGCAGCATCTCCTTGGTTTAGGTGTGCCAGGAGATGGGAGGAGCAGGGCAGAGGCTGGGTTGTCTCTGGGAAGGCAATAAGGAGAAAGAGCTTTATCTGAGCATGAGCATGGCCCGGGGTGGCCTCCGTGACGTCTGCTCCAGCCTGATGCTGCTCAGGTTTTTAATCTCTTTTCCAGAGCCAGAAGGCAGCGATGCAGGGGATTTTTGGCAATTTCTTTCAAGGCTTTTATATTCTGTGGGTTTCAGGCTTGCGTTCCCCCTTCCTCCACCCCCTTCGCCCCCTCTGAAATGAACTGCAGTTAATTTTGGATGTTGTTGAGCTTGCAAACACATCTTTCTTGCCGCCAGCCCATTAAAAAAATATATTTACAGTTCCATAAAGCAAAGCCAGCTGCCAAGGTAACGTCCTGCTGGCTCCCTCGCGTTCCGGGCGGAGAGTAAGGAATTTGAGAGGTACTTGCTTCTATGAGGGAAGATTTTAAGCCCAACAGAGAGGTTTTTACCTGAGAAAATCATTGTGTCCAGCCTGGGGAGGTCGTGCAGGGCAGCAGGGTGCCCAGGGGACCTGGGGTGCTTGGTTCAGGGCCAGGGGATGCTGCTGCAATTCCCTTTCCTTCTCCCCTCCATCAGTCAGGATGTGGATGCCTCTGAGTCTGAGTGGGAAGGGATTATGCCTTCCAGTGTGATTTTTTTTGAGATTTCATCCATTTTCTCAATTTTGTATTGAAGTAGGACCTTTTTCCATGGTATGACTGTGTGGAAAAACAATTGGCCACAAAACAGTAATCAAATCCTGGAGGAAAAACCTCACCCATTAAGAGGTGCCCAGCAAAGTGGTGGTTGGGGTGTTTGGAGGGCATAGAGGTCTCTGAAACCATGACCTACATCCTGCAGAACAAGGGCATAAATTTCCATGTATTGGCTCTATGTTTGGGCCTTTTTTGGTGCAACTTTCCTACTCTGATTTTACATTTTCTCACTCTCAGGCCCTGTAGGTGACAGAGGGGATGGCAAAGCCTCTGTGTTCCCCTGAGAGGTTTCAGTTTTCACGAATCAACAGGAGGGTTTTTCCATAATTCTTTCTCACACCCATCCCCATTTGAAATTGAACTGCAGAGATGCCCTGATCTCTCTGAAGTGCTTGGGGCTTTCTGCTGCTCTTTTTCTATCATTAAGATACATATAAAGCTAGAAGTTGCTTAAACTGGGTGATATGGGCAGAAAATGTGCTCCACATGGCACATGGGAGTTAAACACTACCCAGTGGAAGTGGCTCTGGTTCAGCTATTGGCTCCTCAAATCACTTCAAGAGGAGCATGAGGAGCATCCCAGGGGAAGGGAAATAGTAAAACCCATCAAAACCCACCAAAACAACAGGAAGGACCCCAAACCTGTGCCCAGCCTTGCTGCAGCCTGGGTGGGCACTCGGGCAGAGGCAGGCCCTGCTCTGTCTCCACATGAGGGGGAATTACAAGCCGTATAGATTATTTTAATGGCCGTATTACTTCCAACTGTGCCTCCACCATCTGTTCTTCCCCAATTACAGATGCAAAAACCCAGCATGTTTCCCCATTCGGGCTGTAGAGGATGAAATACAGGCGCTGTAAAAGGGTGTATATCCTCCCAACAATGCAGTTGGCACCTGTGAGGTTTTTCTTGGTGCTTCTGCCAGGTCGGGATGCTCAGCCTGGTCCCTCTGCTCTGCATCCCAGCCCATGCCCGGGTCTGTGGTGGCAGAGGGAGCTGTTAATAAAAGGAAGAGGCTGTTTTGCTACAAGATTTGTCTAAGCTGAGCGGGGCAGCTGAATTATTAACGCTGACCAAGCGTCTCAAGTGCTACAAAACTCGACAAGAACCTCTTACCTCCAGCACAGTGATAAACAGGATTGAGGCACGGTGGGAGGGAGGGAATTAAGACAGGACATCAAAGACTGGATTCCATCAAGTAAATCATGCCATTGCTCCAGTAAAAGAGCCCCTAAATGTTTTATTAGGGATTTTCAACAACTACCAAAATTAAGATGGAAGGGATGAATTATTAAAAAATAGATTAACTAAACCAGCCGCTGAATTAAACATGAAAGGTGCCTGTCAGGAGGAGCACGGCCACTGTGTGCTGCAGGCATCTGAGTCCTTCAGCCAGGCGTGCTGGAGGGGTCTGGAGAGGTGGAATGGCAGTGCTGGGGGGATGGAGAGCCACAAGTTGCTCTGCCAGGTCAGGATTGTAGTGCCAGGGCATGGAGAGACTGGCTGCAGGGTCAGGAAAGCAGAATGCCAGGTGCTGCAGAGGCATCAAAAGAAGGGGTTCTGCCTTGGGGGATGTAGGTTGAAGGTGTGCAAGGGGCAGCCAAGGAAATAATGCTGATCCTCTGTTAAATAATGCAGGGAATGTAGGTAGAAACAGGAGACTTGCCTGAAGTACCTGAGCCCGTATCTGAACTTCCTTTTCCTGTGTGTTAATATGGTTTCACCAACTCAAAACCACCTGTGGCAGGACAGGGATTGAGAATGGGACTGGGACAGGGACTGGGGATTGGCTCAGGGGTTGTGATGGGTCCTGGGCAGCTGCTCCTCCAGGTTTGATGCTTATGGCATTGGATAAGGGTAAATGAGGGTTTCTAGGGGCCAGAGAGCCCCCAGGGTGAGGGGGTGAGTGAGGAGGGCTCCTGTGGCCCCTCCCTCCAGTGCAGCTGGGAGAACAGGACATGATTTGGGTGGTGCCAACATCTGGGAACAGCTGGAACAAGGGGTCTCTCCATGCCCCTGCATAATTAGGCTACATTGTTCTGCCCCTGGTTTGCTTCTTGTGCTAAACCTCTCCCACCTGTTAGAGCCAGTACCTTAAACTCTTCCTAAAGCAGCCGTGTGATCCCAATTTGGTGTTTCTGTGCCCTCAAGTCTGACCTGTTCTGACATTCCCCATGCCAGGATAAGGCAGCCTGTGAAGGTGAAGCACAGGAGAGCACAGAAGGTGAAGAGATGCTGTTGTCCGTGGGTTGTTTTGTTCCAGCCCCCAGGAGGGCGGGAGCGCTGTGGGAGCATCATCTCTAAGTGAGAAGCACAAAATGTGGCGGAAATTCCTGTTTGTTCTCTCTCTCTTTCTTCCTCCCCAACATGTTCAAAGCTCTTGGAAGTCTAGAGCCAAACCCCTGTGAATGCCAGCAGTAGTAGAGCTGCTGGGAGCAATTCACAGTGCCTGCAGCAGCCCTGCTTTAAGGGGCACTGATGGAACGAGTGGAGGCTTCATTCATAATAATAATAAACCGCTATTTTGCGGCTTTACGCCGCTTTTAATCTTCACAACTCAAAGGAACATTAATTAACTGTGTGGCACAGTGGGAGGCAGGTAGCTGCTGTTGTCCCTGTTTTACAGATGAGGAGGCTGGAGCACTGGCACATCCTGCAGCCTGCCCACAGTCAGGCAGTATTTCACCCTCCGGGTCTGCAGGCAATCCCAAAATGCCAGCTCCTGCTCGGAGCTTTATCCCTGGGAATGCTCTCCCGTGGCAGGGCAGGCCCTTAGGAGTTTTGATGCCATTTGCATTTCTTTACAGCCAGTTTGGTTTTGGATAGATGGAGGTGAATATTGCTGAAGTCAAATGAGAATCTTTTAATGTGAATTAGTCCAAATGCCGAAAGCGAGTTCCTTGCCCCCAGGCCAGCGACCGGGCAGAATTCCAGCTCTGCAGTGCTCCTTCCATCAGGGGAAAAACCTGGAGAAACATGTAAAGCTCAGTTTTTGCTATGATCCCCACTTTTCACTTATATGTTTGGAGAAGCCTGTTTGGATGAAACTGTAAAAAAATACAACCCCTGACTGTTTTCCTGCTGAGAAATCCCCACGTTTGCCTCTCCAGTGAGCTCTGCCTCCAAAAACCTCCAGCAAGGGTCACATTTGCAGAGGTTTGCTTCTGCTGCTGCTTATTGGCTGAAAAATTGATGCTTTGGCCCTTGTGTGTGTAATCAAAGGAGAGTCCTGGCTTGTATTTTGGGTGAGGCTCTGGGTAATCCCCTCCTCTCCTCACTGGGCTGACATCGCTCTCCTGCTGCTGTGGTGTGAAGTGACCCAGGCTGAGGGATCCCCCATGGATGAGGAGTGGAGTGCATCCTGCTATGGATATTGGGGAGGAATCAGCCCTCCCTTGCTCTCTGCCCACTCTGAGAGCCCTCCTGATGCTCACAGCTCCCCTCTCTACCTGGGGGCTGCCCCGGGCTATGAGGGATGCTCCAGGCACCCATCAGATCTTCATCCACTGCTCCCCGGTGGTTTGAGGGTTCCTGGTGGGACAAGGGAAGGCCACGTGTCTGCGGGGCTGTTTCTGAAGTCTTTTAAAGGAAGCAAACTGCATTTTGGGCATCCTCCTCAGCCCCTCGAGGCAGACCTTGGATTAGCACAGAGGCTTTTCTGTTTAGTCTTCTTAACTAAGACAGACACTGAAATAAGGGTGGTGAGTGAAGTGCGATGAGCAGGAGAAGGAGGGTGGTCCTGCAGTGTGCAAACGCTGATCTTGTCTTTCTTCTTTACCTTTTTTTTTCATCTCATGTCATCAATCTCCTGTTGCTAAATGTGCAGCCGGAGAGAGGGTTCCTAGGCAAAGTTCCTGCTGATGGATTCTGACAGATCTAATCAGGTGGGAATGGTGACAACCACGTCCCACACCGCTGCGAATTGTGGTTCAAACCTAATATCCCTCACCATGACACACTGTGGCAACTGAAACCAACCTGATGGCTGAGATCTGGCTGGCCTGAGGGGAGGAATGTTCCCATCACAGCCTGTAGGACTGGGTCCCTGGTGCATCCCTTGCAACCTCTGCCATCATGCAGCTCTGCTGCAGGCATTTAATGTCTCTCCCAAGTGGTGTTTTACCTGTCTAATGCTGAGGGTGATCTCAAGGCCGTGCTCCTCCTCAGGACACCATCTCCCAGGCACTTATTACGAGCAGTTCCAGGGGCTGCAGGCTGGGACTGATTTGACTGTGCTCAGGAGTAGCTTGGAGCACCCCTAAGCTTATCCCCAAGGCTGCCTTCTCTAACCATTGGAGATCTGCTCTGTGGGGCTCAGGGCATGGGTCAGCTCTTTTCCACTGCCTTAGGGCAGAGGGATCACCCTCAAATGAGCCAAGTTCTCCCTGTGAGTTTGGAGTAGGCCAAAGCAACCAGTCCTATGTGTGTCTGTGGGGTGGATGAGCTGAATCCCATCTTTGGCCTCTCAGATCTGGGGCAGGGTTGGTCTGGCCCCTCCAGGACCAGCAGCAGTCAGGCTCAGCCCTGCACAGGCTGTGCACTCGTTCTGGACAAAGTCCCTGGCACCAGCAGATGCTCAGTTGCAGGAATGCAGTCCCCTGTTGTCTCATCTCAGGATTTGGGTCTGGGATCATCTGTTTTAAACACACCAGACCCAGTCCCATGGCACAGTCCCCAGCCTTGGCAGAGCCAGCACAATTCCTGCCAGTGCTGAGCTCCCAGGTGAAACACCCTTACATGAGATACAGCCATGCCCTGCTTCAGTCTCTCTGCCTTTAACCCTCTCTCCTCCTCAGGCAGATGATGATGTTCCCTGTTCCACGTCCAACTCCCCACTCAATTTATCTTGTTTATTGACCCAAGCAGAAAGTCAATGTTTTCTTCATCTGCCATTTGCTTCGATGGCAGCCAATTTGGTTCATCCGGAAAAAAAAAACCCAAAACAGATGAAACAGAGTTTAACATCAGATTTTTCTCCTTTTTTTTTTTTTATTTCTTCTTTTTTTAGATGCTGATTATTCTTTTTTTTCTGAACACACCTGGCCCTGGACAGTTTGGCAGCCTTTGCTGTACGATATGGCTGCAGGCAAGGCTAAAAATGAGCAGCAATTACCCCACGAGCTGCAGAGCCAGGAGGGAGCCTGCGGGTCAGCTCATTACAGACAGGCAGTGCTGCAGCCAGGGCTGCCCGTGGCCTCCTGGTGGGAGCTGTTTGTTTAGGAAACGTTGGCCTCTGGGGCTTTCATGTGCATTTGGAGCACTGTCTCCTCCTCAGAAGTCCAAAGGTGATGCTTTGCAGCCATTGCCTGGATCAGAGCTTCTCCAGGGCCTTGTTTGTGCTGGGGGTGGGATGTGGGATGTGTCTCTGATGGGATATTCATGGCACTACAGACCAGGAAAGGCTCGCTGAAGAGAACTGAAGGGCTGCCCCAAGTGCAGGGCTCTGCCCCAAGGAGTTTGCAAGGTGGGAGCAGTGTGTGGCTGCTTTGAGGTCTGTCCAGGCACTGCCCACAGCCAGAGGGGCACAGCTTTGCAGAGGAGGAGGAAGAAGAACCCTCCCAGCAGTTTCAGGTAAAAACCTGTTGCACTGCTGGCTACGACAGAAACACGCAGGCTTCAGAGCAGCAGTTTGAACCACCAGGCAGGACCACCCAAAAGGGCCCTGCCCCTCTTTATTCTCTCATTTATATCTTTCTTAAGATAATCATGGATTGGTCAATGAGGTTACCACCTCTGTAAGTTCACAGGATAAAGACATGGTCAATCATCTTTCTCCACCTTAGGGGAAAGGAATGAAAAACAATCTACAAGTTCAAAAGAATCTTGGCCAGTTAGGAAAACAAGGACTGTGTTTATAGAAAATGCATGGGAACTTCTACTACAAAAGTAAAACCATGGAACACTGCAAAAAGCAGGGCAACAAAAACCAATGTGATTTTATGAGATGTTCCTGCTGCACAGGGTGGTCCAGACCTTCCCCAGCCACCAATGCCCATCACCTCCCCTGAGGTGACACCCTGTGGTGTCTCTGATCCTGAGCTGAGCTTGCTCAGGGATTTAAACCAGCACAAACCCCTCTTTTTCTCCAGGGTAGGAAAGTCTTTGCTCTGAGGTGCCAACATCTCCAGGCAGGGGTGGGATGGGTGCTTACCAAAGGCGGCAGCAGCAGCAGCAGATCAGGATGCTCCTCACCTCTGGAGACCAGACCCATGGAGGTGGTGTCCTCAGAAGGGCTCAGTGACCAGTGGATTCCAGAGCAGAGTGCTGCCTTTGTTACAAATCCACCTGTGCTCCACAGAGCTGCTCCTGGATGCTGGGCACCTTGGAAAACACAGTCTGCTTCAGGTGCCTAGATAAGAGCCAAGCCCTTTTGAAAAACCTGCCCAGACAGACAGAAAACCCAATGCAAATCTCTCCCCAGGTATAAAATTAATTGGATTCTAACTTCAAAGAGTACTTCTGGAAATGAGCTGTAAATAATCTGGCTGTGCCTCAGTTCCTCTGTCTGTGGACATTCATCTGGCTTTTTTTGAGCCAGTGAGTGTTGCTGATGGAAGGTGCTATATATAGCAGCAAAGCTATGCATATATGGATGCATATGCATAAATGTATCCCTAGTAACTGACCCAGGTGTGTGATGTTTTCCATAATACAGCTGACAGGTTTGTTTCCCAAAAAAAAGCTCCAGTTTTGCTTTGCTTTTTTGGGCTCTCACCCCTCTCTTTGTGCAGCCATGTGCAGTCCTCTGACGTGGGCTGCTTGCTCACCCCGTGCCATGGCTGGGAGCCACACAGGGTGGGATCTGGTGACCCCTGGGATGCAGAGGGGCTGGTGAAGGTCAGCCAGGTGTTTGGGTGTCAGCAGGGTTCAGCTGGATGGAGCTTTATGGCAGAGCTTGGTGTTGCTCCTGGAGCTGTCCGAGGGTGCTGAGCTGCTGTGGTGCTCAGAGCTCGCTCCTCCAGCGCTGTCCTGCCTGCAGCCAGCATTCCACAGGGATCTGCATTCCCAAAACTCATTCCTTCTGCATTCCCAGCACCCATTCCTGCCTGTGTGGGGATGGCTGGTCCCTGGCACCCAGGTTCTGAGGAGCTCAGTGCTGTCTGTTCCCAGCAGATCGATAGGAACATCTGTGAAAAATCAGGACATGGATATCTGATCCAGCAGCCCTGGCTGTTTCCTATTTATCTAATCTCATTCTATCAGCATTTCTGAAGTGCTTATCAGCACCACATCTCGGCACTTTGTATGTGAATTGGAAACCCCCCCAGTCACTGGGCAATGAGAGGGGTTGGGTCTGGGTTGTGACCCCTCCCTCTCCCAGTTCCTGTGCAAAATCCAACTTTTCATAAATTGCTCCAAGATCAGACCCAGAAGAGCCCATTAGGACAAAAAACTTGTCCAAAATACCCCAGAAGGATATAAAAGGGAAGGAAAACCCCAGTGAGTGGTTTGTGCCTAAGCAGAGGCTGAAGTCTGAGTCCCAAGCTGGCATTTTCCAGCTTGCCATTGCAAAATGCTTGGGATGACCAAAGTCCCTGTCCTGGATCTGTCCCATGGGGCAGTGTAGGACATCTCTGCTTCTGTGGGGCTGGGGGACTGTGCAGCCACAGGGCCCAGGAGCAGGGGATGGAGCCTGCACCTGGACTGGGGTCCTTCCACCTCCTCTCTTGTCTTTCTGGCCTCACCAGCAAGCAAATTCCCAATTTCTAGACCAGGGAGGCAGGTGGAGAGATGGAAACTGGCATAGCCAGGTTTGGGCTAGAATATGTCTGGTTTAAATGGGAAAATCCTTTAGCTCATGCCTTGGGAATGCTGAACGAGCTGGGAGCTGGAATATTGGTTTGCTGATGGCTTGGAAGGGCAAAGACAGGGGGAGGGTGGCTGGATGCTCCTGGTCTCTCCAATATGTGACCTTCCATGTTGGGTGTGCATACAGGTGAGAGGATTTGCCCAGAGCTCCTCACAGCTCTGAGTTTAATGGCAATTTTGCCATTAATGACTTTTTTTTTTGCCATGTCACATAGAATCCATGTGAATCTGTGTTGTATTAGAACCAGGATAGGCAGGGCTACAATCCCTGCCTGGTACTGGGGTGGCCTGACCCATCTCATGATGTTTTCAGCCTTTAATAATTTAGGGCGAGAGATCTCAGCCCTTCTGTCTCAGCTTTTGCTTGATTGCTTGTTTTTCTAAGATTTCTGTTTCTGCCCCCAGGCAACACTGTTGCAAAGGATTGAGGCAGGTGTTTTGTGAAACGTCCCTCTTTTAACGAGTTAAAGAACCACCTTAATTTGTCCAGCTCCAAAGTGCTTCTGAAAAACTTGAATTGCAGCACACAGCGTGAAGCCTTGTTTGGTTTGAGCAGTGAGATCCAGCAGCAATTGTCCACGCCTGAGCAGCAGAGACAGCAGCTGCCCAAAAACACTGAGTTTGGGGCTGGTGGGGAAGGGGAACTGGGAGAAAGGGGGAGAGGAATGGGATATCCTGGGACAAGCAGCCTGCCCAGGGGATTTTGCCCCAGAGAGAGCTCTGCCCACCAAAGGCTGAGTGATGCCGAGTCCTGTGGCTGCGGCTGGAAAATGTCCTCTTTTTTTCCAGGCTGAACACCTTCCTCCCTGCCCTGAATAAACCCCCCAACCGGCTCCCCTTTAGCAAATGTTATGGAGTTTGCAGAGCTCCAGGGCTGGGAGGTGCCAGGGTTGGTTTGCTGAGCAGCCTTCAGGCAGCCCCTCTGTGCATATGCATTACGGAATCGTCTTTAATGGCATGATCATATCCCAGTTTTTCACCTTTGCCTCGCTCAGCACAGCTGATGAACCTGCTCTGGGAATGATCTGCATTAATGTGAAGCTGTAAAAACTTCAGCCGAAGTCAATGAGAGCTGTACTTTGAGCAGGAAAAGTGTCATTTAATGCTAAGCGCTCTGAAAAATCGCATCGAAATGTCTCAGATTTGGTGCACCTAACGGAGTGGATGTTTTTTACACCACTGTGCCTGTGCCTTGGCTCCCTGTCTGTAAAGTGGGGATGATAACAGGGAGATTGGGAACTTAATCACTTTATTTGTTGTGAAATACTGCTGCTTCTCGGTGTTGAGTAAAGCATAAGCAAGCCACGAGGAGCTAAGTAATTGTGCATGCAGAACAGTGCCTGGATAGAGTACAATAAAGTAGGAGCTATGTGTCCTCCAAGGAAGAGAAAACAGGATACTGAGAAGCTGCAGAGGAAGTCATTTGCAGGGGGCTGAGAGGCTGTGGATGTTTCTAGGTACCCCGGGGTGCCTTTTGGGATGCCTAAACTGAGCTCTGGACTGTTTCAGGCATCCAGGGGCTCCTGGCTGCAGCCTGGCACAATCACCTTTGGCATTTGGGGAGAGATAGGTCCTTAGGATAACCCTCCTGGATGTGGACTTGGAGTCAACACTACTGGAGACAGCTTTAAGGTTGTCCTGACAACCCTAATTCTTAATTTCCTTAAGTTTTGGGTATGTGACCTCACGACCTTTATAATTTCATGCATTGCACTTTTTCTGTGTGCCCAGGCCAGTGTGTACCCCCATGGCATGGCCATGGCTCCGTTCCTGGCATGTCTGATGGTGTTTCCCTGGCAGTGCCCATCGTGTCTGCTGGGGTGGTCAGGGGGGACACGGTGCTTGGCAGTGCTGGGTCCCCTCCTGGCTGGTGTCCCCAGGTGCCTGCTGTGGGATTTCTGTCCCTCTGAGAGCACCTGCTGTGCTCCAAGCCCCTGTCCCATCCCGTCCCATCCCATCCTGTCCCATCCCATC
>VZTZ01016392.1:47124-67818 GCA_013400955.1 Drymodes brunneopygia
CCCAGCTCTAACCTATCTCACCTTGACATCAAATTCCTCCTTCCGCGCGTGAGGAAGCTGTGTGGATCCAGAATGATGCTCAGAGACACAGGGCAGAGCCTTGCCAAGTGGGGCAAACCTGGAGCATCCCTTTTTGTGTGTTGTTGAAGCCCCTGCCTGCCAGGAAGCCCTGGTGACCCCCGAGGGGGTCCAGAGCTGTCACCTGCTCCAGCAGCCCCTCAGCCACACACTCACTGCTCCTAAAGCCCTGAAACCCCTCATTCACAGCAGGCAGGGCCCCCTCACCACATCCCCCCATCTCAGCAGAGACAGGAGCTAAGTGTCTCTTTATTTATTGAAGATGTTTGTACACGGCAGCTGGGAAAGGTCAGGCTGGAGCCGTGCTGTCCCGGGGGGGAGGCGTTTTCATTATCCCCTTCTCAGGTTGCTCGTTAAGGCCATTTAGCACGACAGTCCGGCGTGTCACCAGCAACGCTGGTGCCATCTCCCCCTTTCCTCCTCTCCCCTTCCTCATTTCTTTTCCCATTGTCATTTTTTTTCTTTGTCCCCCTTTTCCAAGGAGCAACTGCCTTTCTAGTATTTTGGGGTGTTTCTCTCCTTTTTTTTTGGGTGTTATTTTGTTGTGAAGGCCAACGTGCTTGCCCAGGCACTGTCAGAAGCAATCAGGGCTCTGATCACCTCACGCCTCTGGGAAGTGATGCTTCTTTTTAAAGTCGGGATATATTAAGATAGAAATTGTCAATAAATTGCAGATCTAGTGCTGGCATGTGGAGAGGCAAAAAAAGAAAACTGTGTCACTTGGGGAAAATACCCCCCCAGCTTCTGTAATGCCTGACTGAGGCTGTGTGTAAAGAATGCACCATGTACGGTGAGGGGAGAAGGGAGGAGCAGCAGGAGCATTTTCTCCTGGAGTGCATTCCCTCCCTGAGAGCCGTGGGTGAGAGGTGACACATGGGGACCACGGGAACACATCACACCAGGCTCTTGTGGCCATGCATCCCATGGGGACAGGAGACAGTCTCTCCCCACTCTGCTCTTCACTCCTTTTTCTCCCCACTGCAGAGCACGAGGCTGCTCTGTCCCTCTTCACAGCTCCCAGTCTTGGGGTGAAGCTCCTCAGTCCAGCCTGAGGACAGCAGAGCTGCCCAGGGGGAGTGTGGGGACAGCCACTGCATCCCAGCCCTTGTCTCCCTCCTTCCCAGCTCTCCCAACCCTGTGCAATGTTTTATTCTCATCACCTGCTGTAGGTCCCTGGCAAAGGAGGGGTATGAGGAGAGGTGTGGAAGGAACTGTCCCTACGTTTCTGCCTGTGCTCCATGGCCACTATCCAGGGAAAAGCCAAACGGGTGTGCTGGCAGCACTGCCCCCAGCCCTGGGTGGTGCTCGTGGTGCTGAGTGGGATCAGAGGGGCTGGGTGTGGAGTCTCAGAGCTCACACAGCCCTGATCTGAGATGTTCTGGTGCTTTCTTCACCCCTCCTCGTCCCACTCCTGCTCCTGGAGCCCGCTGGGTGTGAGCTGGGCTTCCAGTGCAAGCAGGGATGGGGTCATGTGCTGCAAATTCTCAGGGATGTCAGTTGGTTTTGAAGCTGAACTGCTGTGAACTCAATTTGCCAATTTGGTAAGTGCTATGGGCAATATCGGGATGTAATTTAATTAAGCTCTCCCCTTTTCATAGAGTTCAGGGAGCATTTGCCTACTAATTTTAGCACTAGGTTTGCTCCAGCTTTACTCTGGACACAGATTCACAAATCACGACATGTTGTTAATCTCTACCAGTCAACAGTTTATTAATTTGCTGAGGACCACAGAAGTATATAATCAGTGGTTCATCAATCAAGGCTAAATCCAACAAATGTTCCAGGCAGGTACTGAGCATAAAATATACATGCAGGCTTGTAAGCAATTAATACACCACAGAGCTGGAGCCGAGCAGCTCAACCAGGGAGCAGCACAAATCTCCAAGATTTCTTATTCCTTTTCCATATAATCATCATCTGTTACCAGTTCCTTCATGCCCTTAATACGGCTTCCAGTAATTCTGCGAGGACTGGGATGCATTTATCTCCAGGTTTTTAATGGTGGGGGATCTGCTATTACCTAATTGTTTGGCCTTGAAAGGTCTGGGTTAAAAAGTCGAGGGCGGATTGCTTGTGCTGGAGTCTGGCTGACTCTCTTTGGGCAGAGGATGGAAAGAGGGCGTGGCTTTGCACAGTTAAAATCCTGCTTTTTAGGCATCACCTGAAGACCCCTAAAGCCTCTCCAGCTTTCACAGGAGTGGCAGCTCCCACCTTGACATCCCCCACTTCCCATGGGATCCCCTTTTCCCCCTTCATCTCATGGTTTTCTGTTGGTTTGATGTGTACCCAGCAGATGGCATGAGTGCATAAAGGGTTTCTGCAGTTCTTTTCTTATCGGAGGCCTTTTTTTATTCAGGTAGTTTTAAGAATTGTCAGCTGCAACCTTGCCAAGACCTTGGCATCGCTGGCTGGAGCCTGGTGTTTGAGCCCTAACATAATCAAGCAGCCCCCAAGCTCCAGAAAACTTTCTTCCACACTGCTTTTTATTGTTTCACCCTGAAACTGCTGATGGATCTGGTCAAGCTGTGGGAATTTCCCAAGAAAACAAAATCCCAGTGAATTTCTCTGAATATGATGACTCTGCACGTTGAGTCCAGTGTGTGTTTCGTACCATCTTGCAGGGATCTCAGCAAACCAGGAGAACGTGTGCTGCAGGAATAATTCAGACTATATCCTGTAAAGGAGGTATTACTGATCTTTTCTACTGGCACAGTGGTAGCTGCACAGCCTGGAGGGAGGATGCTGGAGGAGGGAAAATGCTTAACCCTCATGTGTTGGTGATTTATAATTTGAGATGAAAACCTGTGAATTGGCCCTGAGAGACTGAAGGAAACACCTGCATCGTGGCTTAAATTCAGGTTTCCCCAGCTGTCTCTCAGATTGGCTTCACTCCCTGGTGCCAATCCTCTCACCCACCTGAGGAGAAGGGGGGTTGCTTTCATATTCTGCCCCGGGACCATGTGCATTTTTGAGCCTAGAAAAGCAGGATTGCAGCCCCAGGAGAATAAGAGGGGTGAGATTCTTATCCCAAAGGAATGGGAGCTTTGGTCTCAGCACGTGAGCTGGGCAGGGAGGTACTCTGTTCTCTGCCAGTGTTGGGCATCCTCAGCATCGCTGTGGGAGGAGGCAGCAGCAGGTACAGGTGTGCACTGAAGGTGTCTGAGCCCCATGGTGCCTCCCAGGATGGGCTCTCCTCACTGTGAGGACCACCTGGAGAAGCAGAAGGGCACGAGCTGGGGGTGAGGAAGGCACCTTGGGGTCCTGGGCCAAGAATTATCAGAATGAGCCCTTGTTTGTTTAAGGTGTGAGGGGCAGCAGGGGGGGCAGGAGGTGTGGTGTGATGGTTCTGCAGAGTCTGTGTGCCTGCAGATGTTGGTGAGTTGGTTCTTTCAGTCACATTAGAGTGCTGCAGGAGCCAAGGATGCTGCAGGTGGATGTGGAAGGGCTAAAGAGTGGCTGTGCTCCAGGAGCCATCCCACCTTGGGAGAGGTGCTGGGGAGAGCCTTGCCCAGCCTGAGCACTGGTGCTGCTGTTCTGTACAGACATGAAGTCCTGCTCATCCTCACTGGCTCCCCTCTCACAGGCTCAGGTCGTTCTGGCAGAGATTTATTTCTAATCTGAGCAAGAAAAAAGTGCAGTTTGCCTGCAGGGATGATCTGAGCTGTTCCTCCCTGCCATGGTGGGGTCAGCCCATGACGAAGGAGGAAATTTGCCTGGCTCACCAGGATGCAGGAGGGACAGTCTACCAGAGAGCCACTTAATGAAGTTGTGACACTGGTGTGGTGTTGGTCCCAGCCTCTTTAGACACAGAAGGAGAAATTTGGCATGGTCCACACAGGCATATAAGCCTTAGCACAGTTTGTTATCCTTCCCTTGCTCTCTCCCACCTCAGAATGATGGGCTGTTCCTCACTGCTGCAGAGAAATGGCTTCATTTAGGAGTGTAACCATTCTGGGGAGAAATGGGATTAGAAATGAAGGAGCAGAGCAGTGGCTGCTGCTTTGGTCTTTTCCTTCCAGCACAAGTCACCCAGAAGTGGCTTAGGGACCATGGGAGATGCTTTGAAATTATGGGGGTGATGCTGAGAACTTACATTCCTGGGTGGAAATGGGGTGTTTGGGAGTTCCAGCCCAAACCAAAATGCTGTGCAGAAATGCCTCACATAGGTGAAAATTCCAAAATAATTTGGTTCAAAACATTTCCTTTCTAGACAGGAGAGGGAAATGTTTAATTTCCACCGTTATCATCTGGAGCTTTGTTTTATATTGCTTTATCCCAGTGTACAGCCTGAAATAATAACAAAATTAGGTGATGGAAACCAAAATATTTCAACCTTGTCAAAATTAAATGCTCTCCTAATTTCCCAATGAGTTTTGAGATGTAATTGATGGAATCCCACAAAGCACTTAAGCTTCATCAAATCTGCATTTTTCTGACAGACAATTGTTCATTGAAAAATAAAAACTTACCCGTCCCTGCCTTGAGAGGCACCTAGCTAATTATGGGAGAGATGCACACACCAGGGAGGGAGATGAGGAATCCAGTCTCTCCTAATCCTTTTAAAGTCTCTCTGGCTCCCTGGAGCAGGAGCTGACTCCTTTTGCACATTGTGGTTGGAAGCAGAAGCCCCCTGAGCTCAACAGCAAGCCTCCCTCCAAGGATCCTGTGGTTTTGGATTTTATCTCGTTAATCCAGGTAAATACCTGTGCTGAAAATGAGATTTGAGGAGGAGAGAGGAGGAAAGGGTGGCAAAGGATGTTGGAGTCAGTGGTGGTGGGTGGGAGCAAACCACCCACCTGCTTTTGCTCTCAGAGGGGTTTGCACCTCGTGGGCAAGGGGCAGCTGGTTTAAAAGCAAGTGGAATAGCTCAGGAAACACCAAGGTGAGCTGGAGGTCTCTGCCTGCACAGGGAAGGAGTGGTTTGGATGATAAAAGCCCTGTTTTCTCCAGTAGTGGCTTTTTCAGTGGTGTTCCTTGAGGGCTTGGCTGGTGCCTCCTCACCAGACTGGGATGTTTTGTGTGTTGTGGTCACAGCTGGCTTGGGGCTCTGGGATTGGTTTGGGATATAGGATTTGGTGGGTAGTGTTGTGGCTGGGCTGCACCCTGAAGGGTGAGTCAGGTGGGGCAGGGCTTGAATCTCTGTTTTCCTGAAGGTTTTTGGAGGTTCCAGCTTCTGCTGTGGCTGAAAATGCCCCGACAGGCAGGAGATGCCAGCACACCCCAAGATGGGCTGTTGGTGACTTCTGGAAGGGAAGCAGATATTCTTGCTCCAGGAACACTTCTTTTTGTGTGCAAAGCATCCCACCAGCTGAAACAAATCCCTCCCTCTTGGAACTGAGATGCAGAGTGACTTTTCTGAGAGGGTTCACTGGAGTGGTGGCCAGAGGTGAGGAGATGCTGCCTCATTTCCTCCATGGATCCCTCATCCCACTTTCACAGTGGGAGCAGGCTGAGAAGCACAAGCAGCATGTTCTCAAGAGCCTGCAGGACAGATGGGTTTGATTTTCTATGGCTAAAATAATGATTGATGATCTTTAAAGGGAAAAGGAAGCAGGGGAAAAGGAGGGAGGGGGGGAAAGAGTGGGAAGATAATGACTGTTATTTCAGAAAACAGTTGTAATGTTCCCCTCTGGGAAGGATGCTCCCCCCTCAGCAGGGTGTTGGGAAGGGCTCTGCCACAGCTGGGGTTGGTGAGGACATCCCTGCCCTGAGGAGGCTCTGGAGAGCCCTTTAGCAACCAGCACTTTTATCAAGATATTGGGAGAGGAGGGATTAACCTCACGCAGAGACTGGGCTGCGTACAGCCAGGCTCTGTCCTGCTGCTGCTGAGGAGCTTTGCTCACCAGGGGCCTTCTGGGTCAAGAAAACAAATGCAGAATAAGCTAGAATTGTCCAAATAGATATAAACATATATAGACACAGAGGGGTTTACTGTATTTGTATCATTTCTGAGCTCCAGCAGGCAAATAAATACATGCCAGTGCATAGACAGGAGCTCATTAAAATGCTGCCACTTGCTTGTACCTCAGCAGTGCCTGGGATTAATGTTTTTGTCTCACGCTGAGGAGGTTCCTCGGTGAGGAGCGAGGATGCCTTGGCACAAAGGGGGGTCATTAGGGCATTTGGAAATTTGGAAATTGTCCTCGGTGCTCTGTGGCACTGAGCCGTCAGCTGATTGTGCTGCCTTGGGCCAGCAGTGCTGAGGATGCAGCCTGGGGTTCTGGGTGTCCCCTTTAGAAGCATCCAGGCACGAGGATGGCACCTGAAGCAGCATTGGGAGCAGGGTTTGGTGGCAGATTCCCTCTGTGGTTTGAAGAGCTGGGGGGATTCAGATTTTTCTGTACCCAGAGCATCACCTCCAGCACCTGACACAGGAATCTCTGACTAGAAGGCTGCTGTTGTTGAGAAAACAGAGTGGAATAACAAAAAGGGCAGTTTACTCTCTACAGAAACACTTTATTAAGTATTCTGTTTTTTTAAACTTAATAATGGAGGAGAGGAGCTGAGCTGAGCAGCTCTGGCAGGCAGCTCGGATGGAGGAGAGAGGCTGTGCTCCCACCTGGGGGATCCGTGTCAGTAATGATTTGCCTTCCAGTGACCCCTTACCCATCTCTCTGCTAATGAGCTTTGCAAACGAGAAAGTGAGCAAAGGCTCCTTTTTTACTTTACATGAGCAGGGACTTGTCCAGGTGTTTATTTTCCTAAGGCACAATCTCGCACAGGCTCTGTTGTTTCTTGTGTTCTTTCCCTCTGAAGGTGATCCTCCTCCCTTGTGTTTGCTCTGGCTGTGCTGGGGATGCTGCTGGTGGGCAGGGGAGCTGTGCCCAGTCCTGGTGGCACGAGGCCACAGGGTGCCACACGCTGTGCTGGGGTGACAGCAGTAGGCACAGGCATCATCACCCCATTTTGTTGCAAACCACAGCCCCTGTGATCAGTGAGGCTGGATCTGGTGTACTCCCAGGGGTGGCTGTGAGCATGTGGCAGCAGGCCCTGCCAACTCTGCCACTCCGTGTCACCTTGGAGATGTCATTTAAAAGGGGAAAAAAGCCTGTTTTGCAAAACAACAGATAAAAATAGCACTTCCTATTCAGCACATCCATTCCCTGTGCATACTCAAAATTCGTTTGCTGACTGCAGTCACAGGGATAAGGACCTGGGTGCCCTGGGATGGGAGGGGATGGGCTCGTGCCCAACTGTGCCATCAGCCAAACCATGTGGAGCTGCTGGTGGTTCCTCCTGTCAGAGCCCTTGGCAGCAGCAGGGGTGGAGCATTGGAGCTGAGGGTCATGTTTAGCCTTCAGGAGCTGTGTTATCAATGTTAACACACAACAAGAAAGTTTTCTTTTCCAGTGCCAAAGGCAATTTTCAGGGCTGTCTGTCGGCACAGAGAAATCAGTTCATTCCTGCATAGATGGAGTGGATTTGCAAGACCATGGAACTGTATTTGTATGTAACAGCTTCTCCTTGGATTTTGAGCACACCATGACCTGGAGTCTCCCCCTACAACTCCTTTTCCTTTCCATAGCATGGATTAAGCACTAGACCCTTTTCCCAAGCTCTGAGCTGTATTTCCTGGTCATATCCATGGATAAAGGACAAGGCTGGGAATTGGAAGTGAACACATGCAATGCAAGTCTAACATGATAAACCACAAACAACTTTTTCTTTTGAATTGCTGGGTAACAGTGTGTGGGATCCCTTTGCTTCCATGGCTAAATAAATCCATGCCATGTGTGGATGAGGGGGGTTTGACCAGGACCTGCTGGGGCATCACACCTCACCAGCTTTCCTCCCACCAGGGTGGGTTGTGCCACCCGTGCTCTCCCAGACAGAGTTATTGACCGAGCTGCTCATTGATTTTGTAATCATTTTCCAGCAGAGCCCCTGTCCTGTGTCACCGCCAAGGCAGATCACAAATTGAACTGCACCTAAATTGATGGGGCATTGATTAAAACTCACCGTAATTATTGGTTCTCTGCTGCCCGAGCCAGGCAAATCAATGTCAGCAAGAACAGATCTGCTCCTTTATAAAAGCCCAGTGAACACAGGGTGAGTGCCACCCAGAAGCCCAGACTGACCCATCAGGGAGTCAGGATTAGCACAAACTGGGGTTTGCCATGGTCATTTCTGACTCCTTGGGTAAGAACATAGTTGTACCAAGTGGACTTCAGTTTTCCCCCACTCTGATCTATTGGGACATCCCGAAGGGGAAAACATCTGCTCCAGGGGCAGGGAGGTGTGTTACAAAGATTTATAGGCCCAGAGAAGCTGTGGCTAGGTTGGACCAGGGCTTGGAGCAAGCTGGGATAGTGGGAGGCATCCCTGCCCATGGCAGGGGAGTTGAGCTGATTTTTGAGGTCCCCTCCAACCCAAACCATTCTGTGATTTATTGTGCTGAGTAATTGCTTCATCCACCTGTTCATCCCTGCAAAACCCTCCATGCAGAGGCTGGTGTTGCCTGGCCAGTACTAATTGCCAAGTTTGCTGATTGTCCTGGCTCTCCTGAGCAGAGACACATCCTGTGTTTCCACATTGATTCCCAAAGCTCTCTGTCCCTGGAGAGCTCTGTGCTGCAGCTGACTGGAGAGCTGGCTCTGCTCTGAGCAGGGATGGACGTGGAGAGACACGAGTGCTTTCTTTTGCAAATGCTGTGCTGAGCTCTTTGCCTGCTGTAATTAATGAGTATTAGGATGCATAATTACGAACTGAAAGGAGCCACGTTTCATGGTGGTTAAGAGCCAAAACTGGAGGAATATCCCAAGGGTGGCCTCAAGCAGAAAGCAGAGTAGGACGAAGGGAGGGAGGGCTTTGCTGACCCACTAACCCAGTCACGGGGAAAGAACCATCTTCTTCCTCTGTGGGCTGGAGAAGGTGCTGAGCTCAGCACATGGATCTGTGCCAAGGCAAGAATTGCAAGCGGCAGTGCCGAAAAGCCGTGGCTGATCCTCTGGCTGTGGTCCTGCAGCTCCTGCTGCCTTACAGTGCCATCCAGTTGCCTTCAGCACCCTGGAAGATCCCTCAGGATCTCTGGAGGGATCTTGAGCAGAGCCCTGGACTCCCCTGTCCCTGTGGATGTGGGGAGAGCAGCAGAGAGGCGGGTGGGATGCTGTGAAGCAGAGATGCTGTTTGAGCCAGCCCTCCCCGTGTCCTCCAGGGAGATCCTCTCTGCCAATTTGCACAGCTCTGCTCTCACAGCAGGGCTGGCAGACAAGGAGGAGACCACGGGAGACAAGAGCTGTACCTGCAGATCCACAAACACTCTCATCCTGGTGCTGTTGCCCAGGCAGCTCCAGGCTGGTGAAAAGCATAGATTGTTCTCAGTTCTCCCCCTTCATTATTCTCTTTATGCATCTGGAAAGCCTCCTGCTCCCAAGTCTTCTGCTGCTTCCTGCTACTCATTCCAGAGCTGTGTCTCTGGGACCCTGCCTGCTCTGCAAGGATGGACAGCATCCTGTTCCAGAGCCCTTTGCTGCCAAGGTCCTTTGGATGGAAAAGCCTTGTGCCTTCCCTTCTCGCCTTACCTGCTGTCCCCAAGGATGGTGCTGAGGTTTGCAGACTTCAGAGCTGAGGGTAAAGGAGGCAGTGAGGGATCTGAGGGACAACTGGCACAGAGATCAACACAGCCCAGTTGCTGCAGGCAGGGCAGGAGCAGCTTTCATGCTGCTGCTGTAGGGAAGTGGCACAGAGTTTCTAGGGGGTGGAGAGAAAGATGGGGATGAACCTTATAGCAGGGTAGGACAAGTGTGATGGTTTTGAACTGAAGGAAGGGAGGTTTAGATTAAATGTTAGGATGAAATCATTCCCTGTGAGGGTGCCCAGAGAAGCTGTGGCTGCCTCATCCCTGGAAGTGTCCAAGGCCAGGTTGGACAGGGCTTGGAGCAGCCTGGGATAGTGGAAGGTGTCCCTGCCATGGAAGTAAGGTTGGAGCTGAATGGTCTGGAGAGGTCTCTTGCAACTTAAACATTTTAGGATTCTATGATGGCTCAGGGTGGGCCAGGGCTCCCTAAAGCCCCTTTCTGCTATCTTCTGCTTCTTAAGTAGCCTAGAGTGACGGAGGCTCAGCAGCCCATCTCCCATGCCAGTGTCAGTGCAGGGTCCAGGGCCTCCTGAACTTTTATTAATATGTACAGCATTTTGCTCACATGGAAAATTGATTTCCTTTTTTTAAGCACGAAGTATAGCAGTGTTATAACCTTTCTTCTGCTTGACAGAGGCCGTTTATAACCTGCCTTCATCACTACCTGCACCATCTCCAGTCCAACTCATCTTCGAGAAATTCCATAATGCATTTTTAATTGTGAGCTGCCCCCAGACAAGATTTATTTCTTTTTTTCAAGGACTGGCCTTTCTGTTGTTGTTTGTGTGCGTGTCTGTTGGCTGAAAAGGGATAAATAACAAAAGTGGAGGAGTGCTTTAATCTGGGTGAAAATTTATCGATGGCATTTGCTGCCTGCTGGCTTTTACCTCTTGGGGCAAGGAAAACAAGCTGGGGAACTGGAATTAGAAATTGGAGCCATGGTTCCCTCAGCTCTGGAAAACTGATGAGCCTGGGCTGCCATCCTGGCTGCCCCCAGTCCTGCTTCTGCCATGGGCTGGTCCTGTCCACAGCAGGCATCAAGATCCTTTTGGACATGATGCCAAGGCCATGCTTGCTGACCTGCCTGGCATGGGTTGAGATGGATTTCTGGGTCATTCCTAAGCACTGAGATGGATTTCTGGGTCGTTCCCAAGCACTGAGATGGTTCTCTGGGTCGGTCCCAAGTGTTGAGATGTTTATTTCTGGGTTGCATTGGATTTTTCTGCATTTTGGAGGAACGGGGAGCAAACACAGGATTGTCACACTTTGCCCCACACTGGCTTGAGGCTTTATTGCTGCGTAGTTTTGCTGCCTCAAGGATTTCACCCTCTCCCAGAGGGAGGATGAGGGGGAGGCTTTGGCAGCACCAAATCCTTGCCCCATGGCCCTTGCCCCTTTCCCAAGGGCTGTGCAAGGTGATGCAGGGCTGCCCCATCCATCACTCAGGACAAACCCATCTCCTTCAGACGGAAAAGGAATTCAGCAGCGCTGGCTCTGGGATGGGCTGTGTCCTGGGAGGGCACCCACTGGACAGGGGCTCCAGGGTGGGGGAGGACACCCAGATGACCTCTCCACGTGTCCTGTGTCACTGCAGTGCCCCGAGGACCTGCGGCCCATGAAGGATGGCACCGGCTGCTACGACTTCTCCAAAGGGATCGATTGCTCCGATGGCTTCAACGGGGGCTGCGAGCAGCTCTGCCTCCAGCAGACCCTCCCTCTGCCCCACGACCCCTCCTCCAGCACCATCTTCATGTTCTGTGGGTGAGTCCCCTCCAGTCAGTCCCTTCCAAAGCTCCTCAACAAGCAGAACAACCCACCCTGGTCCTTCCCCATCCCTGCCACCTCCTGTGCCACCCATCCCAACCCAGGCTGGAGCTGGGTGTCCAAGAGAAAGGCTGGAGCTGGCTTCCAGCAGGGAATAGAGGCACCTGCTTTGCCTGGGAGAAGTGTGAGGAGCAGTGTGAGCAGATGCACCTTCCTTCTCTCCCCCACTGTGTGACAGCACAGTTTGATCTGTGACTCACTGCGAGGGGACCCAAAAACTGTACATTGTGTGTTGGAGGGGAAGGTGGTGGAGGATTTGTTTAAAAAACACTACTTTTAAAATTTACTTTTTTTTTCCCCCTCCCCTGTGCTTCTCTTAAAAATAGAGTCTCATCCCTGATTTTGGCCAGGATCTTATAATCCTACACAATTTAGCATTTTCTCTCAGGAAAATCTCCCTGGCTGCAGCGTGCTCTGAAAGGAGCTCAGTGATTATCTGGCTTTATGCTGCACAGCTGCAGCCATCCATCGCCTGCCCCAGCCCCACGGCTGGTTCACACTCTCAGGCACTCTCAGGAACCTGCTCCACGTCCCAGTGTGACAGATTAGGATGAAGAAGGGGAAAAAAAAGCCCTTTTGGAAAGAAAATGCCCACAAGCAAGAAGGGGAGTGAATTCCTAGCAGTAACTGCGAGGAGCATCCGTCAAGTCCCGACGCCTGCAGGTGCAGCAAAGCCCTCACGCAGCTCTGGCTGCTGCCTGGTCCCTGGGAAGAGCAGCCCAGGGAGCTCTGCCTGTGCCAGCTTCTCCTTTATTTATCCCTTTTTTGCTGGTTTGTTGTTTTTCCCCCTCCAATACCTTATTTTTTTGTATTATTGTTTAGCAGCACAGAGTGACTGAGTCACCAAAACAGAGCACGTTTTCTGCTCCGTGCCCAAGGAAGGGGTTGGAAATTCATGTGGGCACCAGCATCCTTTGTGGGGAGGGTCTAGAAAGTCTTGGGACATTCCACGGTCTCCACCCACACCCACATAAATCTGTATTTCAGCCTTGCATCCCCAAGGACAGAGACTCTTTCCCCATTTTTTTTTCCCTTTCTTTTTTCATAATCCCTTTTCAAGGCTGAGCTGCGCTTTGGGAACAGCCAAGGAAAAGTGTGGCAGACAGGTGGGAGTTCTGCTTGCAGTAAAATGCAGTAGAGGAAGGGGAGAGGGAAGCAAGCCTGGCTAGAGGTGGGGTTGGTGTTAGCAGAGTACTGGGGCTGTGGGGAGGAAGGAGCAGGCAGGGAACAGAGGTTTCCCAGGAAGGTGGGAGCTGAGGAAAAGGCTGGTGGAAGAGGAGGAGAGGCAGGATGGCACATTTACAAAAGATTCCACTGAGGTCTCCAGTGTCTGTAGTTAAATCACATCCCTGCTGCCTGCCTCAGTTTCCCTTCCTGTTTGTTGAAGATGAACATGTGAATCTTACCCAGAATAGGCTTGAAGTGGGATCAAAGAGCAGAGGAGCAGCCAGGCTGGAGCTGCTTCCTTGCAGGAGGGTATTTCTGAGTGGAAGAAGGGGCAGGAGCTTGATTTTGCTTTGCTGTGGCCTGGGGAATGTTTGTACCTGAGCAGCAGACACACAGTGGGCTCAGCTCTGCTCTCCAGCACAGGGCCAGCTCCAGGGAGGACAGCATGGATTCATGGAATGGTTTAGGTTGGAAAGGACCTGAAAACGCCTCTTGTTCCACCCCCTTGCCATGGGCAGGGACACCTTCCCTCAGACCAGGGTGCTCCAAGCCCCACCCAACCTCACTGCAGGCAGATGGGCAGAAGGAGAGGAGTTGGGAGCCAAGCCCCTATTCACTGGTCACCCAGGCCAGCCAGGGCAGAGGATTTGGGCTCTGTGGCCCTTCACGTGTCCAAACAGCTGTTGCAGGTGTTGGTGGTGCTTGGCTGGGCTGGCAGAGGCTTGTGGGGTGGGCTGCCCTGTGCCTGGCTCCTCTCACGTGCCCGTGGTGCCCCACAGGTGTGTGGAGGAGTACAAGCTGGCCCCGGATGGGAAGTCCTGCCTGATGCTGTCTGACATCTGCGAGGGCCCCAAGTGCCTGAAGTCGGATGCCAAGTTCAATGACACCCTGTTTGGGGAGATGCTGCACGGCTACAACAACAGGAGCCAGCACGTCAACCAAGGGCAGGTGTTCCAGATGACTTTCAGGTATGTCCTGGGTCTGCTCCTGGTTTGGGGAATATCAGGGTGGTGAGATGGGACCAAGGGCCAGCATCTCTGATTTGCTCATGATGGGAAGAGCATCCATGGCTTTCCTACCTGTTCATCCTTCCCCCTGGCAGCAGCACAGGACCCTCCTGGGCCAGTGTGTGTCTTGTCAGATGAGGCACATCTAGTTGGGCTTCTCTCAGGAGTGTTGCCTCATCTCTTTTTGAACACTGATGTCTTTCACCTCCATGATATCCTGCAACAAGGAGTCATTTGATTGTGTGCAGTGTGAACGAGCATTTCCTTTGCTGTGTTTTCAGCCTGTGCCAGCTGGTTTTATTCAGTGCCCCCACTGCAGCACTGGGAGGAGCTGAGGGTGTAGCATGATAAATAATGTAAATGAGCTGAAGGTAAATGCCTTCACCTTGCAGGGCTCACAGAGGAGAGCTTGCTGAATTCAGGGCTGGCAAGTGAGTTATTCAGTTATTTTTCTTCAGGTCTTCTGAATGCAGCTGTGTTTTGCTCAGGTGTAAGCCAGGGTGGCTCTGTGAGTTTTGAGACAGCAGCACTGATCACAGTCAGGAGAGGATCCAGCCCCCATCCCAGTATCCATGGCTCTTCCCTGCCTAGCACCTGTTTCTTTCCTGTTCAGGCACCAGGACCTCATTGCTGCCTGTGATTTTAACTGGAGCTGTGGGTCCTCGTCCCTGCTGCCCACAGAGTTTCTCCAGGCGTTTTTGCCCAGCTGAGTGCAAAGTTTCCCTGGCTGTGGATTCAAGCTGAGCTCTGGCCTTCTGCTCTCTTGATGACACAGGCATTCCAAGCTCCATCAGCACAGAGGTGCTGGGAAAGCCACAGCCTGCAGAGTGCTTGGGGCCAGCAGAGCTGCAGCTTTTGCTGGAAGTGAGAACTGACAGAACACAAAGTCAATTTTCCCAGCAGAATCCTCTTTGCTGTCTCTCCCTCATGTTACAATTGTCAGTGGGTCCATCAGAGCAGAGCCAGGGCTGCAGAGATGAAGTTTTCCGTGAGCCTGTGGGTCTAAGAGATGCTTTGTTACTTCCAGGTAGCAAATGTATCCCCTGTCCTCAGGACTCAATTCCATCTGGAAAGCACACAAGGATGTCTGTGGGGCTGGTTTATCCTGGGGCACCACGTGGCTTCTTCAAGTCTTCCCCTCTGAGGGCAGCCTGAGGATGGCAGGTTTGGGCAGTCCAGAGCTGGACCAGGAGCAGTTCCTGCCGGGGCTGCACTTGGAATAAAACACCTGAGGTGTTGGGATGGCCAAAAAGCATTCCCTGGGGCTCTGCCTGACAGGTTTTGGGGTTAAAAAAAGGTGTGTTAGTCGTCCTTCCCAGGGCTGGCACTGCTCCTGCTGTGCTGGCCGAGGTGTGCAGAGGGGAGAAGCTTTCCCCAGGGAGGGGCTGTGCAGAGACAGCCAAATTCTTTGCACAGCCTGCTGTCACAAACAGGGCTTTCAGCCTCTTTAGTCCCAGGTGTAACAGCTGTGAGGGGCAGGGGAAAGCAGGTCTGGAACAGGAGCAACCTGCAAAGCCACCCACATGGTGCAGGCTGTAGCGTGCGATGGAGCGGCTCCGCAGAGCTCGGAGCCTGCAGGGAGGCAGCACATCCTGCTCCAGAAATGCTTCCAGCAGCCTGGAAGGTCAGCACAGCTGCCCTTTTCCCATCTGAGCGTAGGCTGCCAGCTCCAAAAGCACCAGGCAGTGATGGGAAGGCTTCAGTTCCCTGCGTGCAGTGTCCTCCCCCACGGCCAGGCTGCCAGGGGTGTCAGCGGGTTACGGTCTAGAAGCACCATTACATCATCTCCTAACAAGGGAAGAGAAGGAGGTTAATGGAGAAGAAATTATTAACTAAAAGATGTAATTTGCCTCTGATTTTCATAGATATTCAAGAACCTCTCTGAGCATTAAGACACCAGCTGTTAGAGAAGCCCTTAATTTGGTGCATTTGAAACATAGCAGGAAGCTGCCTAATACTAGGGATTAAAAGCCTGCTTCTGCGAAGTAGGAGCAAGAACCTGCTATCAGAACAAGGGGCTGAGTATTTTAGAGGGATTTATAGCTGCTGGGATCCTTTAGCTATGCAGATGTGACAATCTTTTGAATGGTGTCTGCTTCCCATGTCGCCACATCTTCAGTGTCTTTAATAAATAGGATATTCTCAATCTGCCAGGCATGTCAGCGTGGGGCTGGGAGGGAGCCTTTGTGCTGGGAAAAGCTGCCTCAAACACCCTGGCCTGGGCAACACTTATCAGTTACTGCAGAATTTCCATCCCCTGAGGGTCAAGGAGGTCTCTTTGCCACCCAAGGGGCTGCAGCACTGATTAATTAGAGTTTCTGCCCTTCTGGTGGCTGCAGAATGGGCCAGGTTGGAAGGAACCCCTTTGGGTCATCTGGTCCAGTTGGAGCACGTGGCACAGGATTGCATCCAGGCAGTTCTTGAATAATTCAGGGAGGGAGACTCCACACCCTCTCTGAGAAATCTGTTCTAGTGCTTGGTCACTGGACAGTGAAGTTTTTCCTCTTGTTAAGATGGAACTTCATGGACATCAGTTTCTGCCCATTGCCTCTTGTCCCATTGCTGGACACCACTGAGTAGAGCCTGGTCCACCCTCCTGGCCATGCTCAGCACATCACTGGGATTTATCAGGTGGCTTTGTTGTCCCTGACCAGCTGGACAGGCTGGGGATGGGCAGTGGTGCCTTCAGGAGGTAGAGCACAGGTGGATGTGAAGGTGCAGCACAGCTTGGGAGGTCCCACACCTCAGACCAGCATGTGGCTGCAGTCAGTGCTGCTTCAGATTTTGTGTTTCCCCTTTAATAGATGTCATTTAATAGATATCATTTTATCCAAGGGGCCCAGGCCTTTATCCGTGGACTTCAGCTGTGTGACTGAGGAGATGGTAACACCAGGGGATGGGTGGAGGAGGCAGATACTGGCTGCTGAGACTAGACTGGTTCCTGCTGTGTGCTTCCTGTGTGCTCCACATGTGCTCCACATAAACCCCAGCACTGATGGAAGTTCTCGTTGTGCTGCCTGGGGCCTGTCCCTGCTCACGTGGCCCTTCCTGCTGGTGCCAAGGTCCCTTTTCCCCATCCATCAGTGACAAAGAAGCCACAGCCCAGCAGGATGTGAGCACCACAGCATCTCTGCAGCTCTGCTCCAGCCACCAGGAGTTAGGAGCTCTGAGGGCAGCTTCTTCTGCACAGAGGTGGCATAATAACCACTAATTATTTCTGTGGAGGTTGGGGTGCTCCACTGCTCTGTTGGACATGCCAGCATCAAGCTTCCTGCTCAGAGGAGAGCACCATGGCATTGCTGCTGCTGCTGCCTTGTTGCAAGGGTTAAAATCAAAGCACCCCTCCAGAGAGGCTTCTGTGCAATCCCTTGTGGGCACTTTGGGAGGGGACTGAAAAGGGATCTTCTATTACTCACCAGAAGCCTCCCTTGGTCCTTCCACTGCTGAGCCAAAAGCACATTCAGAGCTGTCTTCTTCTGGGTACTCCTCTCCTTTCTTTAAAAGAGGTTCTTTCTGTTGGCAGAATGCTCCATGGGGTTAATAAGTAGATGGGTTTGAAGCTGATCTTTTCCAGTCACACCTCCTGGTCTATCTGGGAGGCTCAGCAATGGATGCAGCTCACTAAAGGCAAGATTAGAGCGATTTTCCCCCCGTTGCCTCACGGTGGGGCAGAGCCTGAACTCTGTGCCATTCCCAAATCACTGAGGAATTATTTTCCAAATGGATTGTTTGTTCGTTCTTTATCTGTTTTTGTGCCGCCTCTTTGCCATGAGGGAATAGATATTTTTGTTTAAAAGCTGTTTGCAGTTTCAGACTGTTGCTTTTATGTCATTAATATGGAGAAATCCCAAAATACTGCCTGTGGAGCCAGCTTTACTTGCTGGATTATTGCTGCATGGCAAACGGGATGTCAGGGCAATGCATGGCAGAGCTGTCTGCCCTTTCCAGAGTCCCTTCCCATCCCTGCCTCTGCCTTTCATCCTGGCTCTTGCCCCAGCTTGGCAAAGCCCCAGGACACAGGAGCACCCCCACAGCCCCAGTTTGATTCCTCCCAGCAGAGATGCTGCAAGTCTAGGGAGTTTTGAGGTGTTGAGGAGCCAGAATGGTTTGGTGGTTGGAAGGAGGGAGAGCATTCGTGTTGGTGCTCCCTCCCTGCTAAGCCCCAAGTGTTTTTTTTTTCCCTTCTCCATACCCAGGCAGGATGTCTTTGGGGGGTCCAGGGCTGCTGTGCTGTGCTGAGCACCTTCCTGCAAATTGGAATCACCCTGCCCTCTGCACCTCAGTCCCTGGAGGATGCTGTTCCCCCCATTCCCACTTGTAAAACAGGGCTGCTGCTTCTTTCCAGCCTTGGGGAAGGGAAGGAGCAGGTTGGAGGTGGTGCTGAGCACAGCTTGAGGTGTTGGGGGTGCTGCAGGGAGGGATGGGCACTGCCCCAGCTGCTTCCAGCAGGCTCTGCCTCCACACAGAGGCAGCTCACGCTGTCAGGTCACTGAGCTGATGTGGGGAATTGTCACAATAGTGATGGGGAGTTTGGCAGGTCAGTTTTAAATCTGTCTCCTCTTCCCCTCGATGCTTCTCACTCCTGAATAAACCAGAGTGGTGGCAGCAGGGTGAGCTGGCAGCTCAGTGCCATCCCTGCCAGGGCTGCTTTGGGAAACATCCCCACCCACCCATTGCTCACCTGGAGCCCTCCCACCCATGGGTGCTGCCCGGGGCTGGGATGGGGGCTCAGCTGGGTTCAGCATCACACCTGGGGCTGGATGTGAGAGGCTGGAGGGGCTCTGCTGGTGCCCCTGGTCTCTGCAGCTCACAGGCCAGCCCTGTCAGGGACATCCTGCTTCCCCCTCAGCAACACAAATGTCGTGTCTGTAAGTGGTTAAATTAATGCTGTTTTCTTCTCCCCTATTTTTTCTCCCTCTCTTTGAAACCTGCAAGCACAGGAGTTATAATTGTGCTGTTTATTATTCCCATGCTGGTGAGCTCGGTGCCAGCCAGTGCACCAGTGCCTTGTTTACCTATTACCCTTCAGGCCAGGATAATGGATGGATCTCTTTTCCAGTGGCTGCCTTCCATTTCATTCATCTTTTTATTGTTTGTTGCTGCAGTTCTATTAGCTGTTCACAACTTTGAGGCCTCAGACACGCTGGCTGGAAGCAATGATATCTTTCCAAGCCAGGCTAATGCCTCGTGCCGTGGTCCTGAGCAGCAGCTAAGGGGTTGTTGGGAGTTTAGCAGCTCTGTGGAGGTGGGATCTGCTGTGGGATGTTTCAGAGCCCACAGCAGGCTGCACACAGACACACACACTGTGTATTTTGAGCACATCTTCGCTGGCCAGCCTCAGCAGTGAGGTTTTTTTCCAATCCAGTGTATAAATGACTAATGCAATTAGCACAGCATTCCATCAGTTAGGTCGCTGTTACACCCCATTCCATGTCAAAATTCTCACCCCACCAAAAAGGACGACAGATTGTGTGGCTTTGAGCTGGTGTTGCCCAGTCTGCAGCCACGTGCTTCTGCAGCAGGTTGGAAGCCTTTTTTTTATTCTAGAAAAACAAAAGCAGGTGTAGTGTCAGACAATGCAGGGGCCCAGGGTGGAGGAGATGCTTTGTAACACAGATTGTTCAAATACCAGAGGTTCTCAGAGTGGTTCTGCACTAGGTGCAGGTAGGATTTAGGGAATGGGCCACCACATCCGTGGTGAACATGGACATGGCCATTGCAGGCACCTCCTGCTCCTGCTGCCCCATCCCAGCTCTGGATGCACCTCTGAGCTGCTCCATTTCATTCCTGTCTGTGCAGGTAGCAGGACAACCTCACACAGAGTCAGCCTCTGCTGTTTGGTCATTGCCTGTGAGAACCCCACTGCTCCCAGGGAGGAGAAGGAGGAAGAGGAAGAGGGATGGCCACAGTGGAAGCTGCCCCTGCAGCCAGAGCCCAAAACCAATTGTACATCTGTGATCATGAGATTTAGATAGGGAAGAAGTTCCTCAATCAGAGGGTGGGGAGGCCCTGGCACAGGGTGCCCAGAGAAGCTGTGGCTGCCCCTGGATCCCTGGCAGTGCCCAAGGCCAGGCTGGACATTGGGGCTGGGAGCAGCCTGGGACAGTGGGAGGTGTCCCTGCCCATGGCAGGGGGTGGAAGGCTGTTTCAGACACCGGCACAGTCCAGAGCCAAGGCTCTGCTGTCAGAGGTGGTGCCAGCACCCCCAGGAGCTGATGGAATGTCAGCCATGGGCTTTTGCTGGCTCAGGGACCAGAGTTCTCCTTTGGCTGGCAGTGGAGCTGCTGCCCCCGCAGTGAGGGATGCCAGGGAGCTGTTCCTCCCCCCACACCCCTGCTCCCCTCTCCCCCAGCAGCGCTGGTGCCTGTGCAGATGTTTGTATTCTCTGCAGCTGATGAAAATATTCATTATCCTGTTAGCGGCTGCTGCGGCGGGGGAGGCGCAGATTTGCATTCCCACAGCTGATCCCGCAGCACACACGGAGCCTCCACGCAGCAGCACCGATGGGCTGTGCCCAGGCTGGGAGCTGTCCGTCCTGCCCTCCCCACTGCCACACTGCCAGGCCCACCAGGATGGCAGGGAGCAGTGCCAGGGCCATGCAGGTGCAGCAGGGAGGGCAGGAGGGAGATGGGAGAGGGGTGTGAAGGAAGGCAGAGGGCATTTGGGCTCGGTCTGTGTGTTGGCTGGGGTGGGAGGTGTGAGGGGCACTGCTGGTCCCTGGGCAGGGTGGGAGCAGTCCCAGTCCAGGAGTGCTGCTGAGGTGTCTGTGTGGGGATGGCAGGGTTGTGTCTGCTGGCTCTGGAAGCTCCTTGTGGGACAGGAGGTGCAGGATCTGGGGGAATGCTCATCCCTTGGGAAGGTGGGCTGGGACTTGGGCTCTTCCTGCAAAGAGCCTGCCCTGCCATGCTCAGCCTTATGTCCACACCCATGTCCCCACACAGCTGTCAGGGGGTTCCCTAAGGTCTTCTGAGCCCACCTTGTGAAAAGCTGATGTTGACACCCATAAGGGCTTGGGAGAGAAGCCAGCAGTGTGCCCAGGTG